>WSUB01000067.1:0-202587 GCA_019633425.1 Tulasnella sp. 424 | reverse complement strand
AGGAATTGTCGGCAATACGGGACTCCCCTCCTCCCATGCTGGAGGTCCTTGAAATCAATCAAACCACTCTTCTACCCAACTCCAAGTTCTTCAATCCACCCAGTCCTGACCTCCGAGTGTTGCACCTCAATAGCGTCGCCATCCCCTCCAATATCCAACCAATCGTTGGCCTAGAGGAGTTACGTCTTTCTTCCATCCACGAGATTCTGGAGGACGGGCGACGTACGTGGATGTCATGCCGCAAGTTGCATCAGTTCCTTCAAGCAAGTCCGGGTTTACGAGTCCTTATAGTCATGGGGGGTTTATCCGCATCTGCAGCTGACAAGAGCTTGCAGCCGGTCGATCTTCCCAACCTCGAAGAGCTCAAAGTTTACCACTTCTCTTTCCTACATCTCCTCCGGGCAGAGCACTGTGCCGACCTGATTGTCAACCTCTGGTCAGTCCAGGAAAGGCTGCCCCCAGCAGCTTGGACAACCGTCGTACCGACATTGAGACGGGCCAAGGGACTTGGAGTGAAAGTTTCAAACCACTCTCTGAACATCGTATGTCTGCGGAAGCCGCCTACCACCGAACTACTCCTCTGTTTCGAGGTGGAGCAAGGAACCGCAGATCTTTCTTATTCCACACTGGAAGAGATTCTACAAGAACTCGAGAACGAGTCTTGTTTCTCAGCTCGGGCCCAACTCTCACTTTACGCCCACGAGGACATCGGTGTCAAGGTACTCAAGCTCCTCCAGAGTCCGATGCCTGGCCCCTCTTCCCGTTGGAGGCTTCCGCACCTCGACACGGTTTGCATCCGCAGAGAAGGCTTTCCGTATCAGCACCTGAAAGCATTTGTTCAAGCACGCGCCAATGCCCAAGGTGATCAGGCACCAAAGGCAGTGACAAGTATCCTTGAATGTAGCAGGTTCGGTTCAGACCGCGAGGAAATTCTGGCCAAGGTAATGGACTATGCAAGAGATGAGGGAGTTGCGGAAGGGGCGGTTGTCCAGGCAGGGTGAACGCGGGCTAGTTATTTGTGTGTAGTTCAAGTTTGCTCGAATCGATTTTCGTCACCGGGATGCTGAAAAGCGGTTGAAGCAAGGCCGGATTATGACTTGTGAATGCTGGAATCGTTTGTATCAGGGACGATCCATCCTGTACATAGTTATGGTCTCATTCACGTAAGATCCTTTTCCCCAAAACAACCGGCGGCTTCAAAGTTGGTTTTGCGTCGGGGTTGAACAGTATCCTTAAAGAGATTTTGCGAGTCTGAGACGAACCACGAGCTCAGGAAACATCCTCGCGATTTCTCAGTGGTGTAAGTCGAGCATCACATAGCATAGAAACCCTTCTTTTGGTTTGTTCTTCTTTTTCATCCGATCTCAATGTTCACTTTCAATTAGACAGCTTTAGCGACATGTATATAATGGAGCATATAAGGGACCAGCGGAGACGAGACACATAAGAAGAAAAATTCAGAACAGGGTATGCCCTGTAGAATCAAACTTGAAATCAGAGGAGCACGGTCTCGGCGGCGAGGAAAGCACGACCACGGGTGTATGTCCATCTCATAATCCCTACTCGCTCTCCTCTCTTCCTCTTCCGCACTTCTTACCTCCGAGTTCTTCAACGCCCAGATAACAGGCACCCCGATCCTAAGCACGCTCTCTTGACCCCTTTGATTGGATGAGGAGCTGTTGGAGGATCGTGAATATGGGGTGGCGGTGGCGGTGGTGGTGACGGGAGGACGACGGTGCCTATGGTGGTAGATCGAACGAAGCAGAGGAGGGCGGGTTGGATAGTGGCGATGCACTGTCGCCTGTGTGGGGAGGGGGCGTAGGGTTGAGCGGAGGTCGGATGGATTGGTCGTTGGCGTTGTCGGTCTGTCGCTGTCGGAGGATTATTTCCACTAAGGGTGGTGAGTCGGTAGAGGTAGTAGTCAGTCCATTTATTGTATTGGTGGCGTTGTTATTGGATGAACCCGTTCTCCTATAACTCGAACTCGAGCACGGACGGCATGTCTACAATTTGTTAGAAACGCATTTCTCTTTACCCTTCTATTCGGTCTGAGCGTCGATCCACTCAAGGACGCCCTTGCCGAACCAGCTATTAAAGGCGACTGATTAGTAATGAGGGAGGGAGAGCGGAGGCGATGATGCCTTATATGTAGTAGACTTCCTTCCCTGCGTTTGGAACCACGATTAGCCAAGACAATGACCCTCCACCCCCCTCAAGCTGTCTTCAGTCTGCCCACGGGAGACTATCGCGATCGACGAAGTAGGGCCGCCTGGATACGGTAACGGGTGAGAACGCTAAAATGCCAAACCTTATTAGCTTCGAATTTGGTCCGGTACTAGTAATTTTGAGTTGAGATTTTGAGGAACGGCTTCCAGCCCGACGAACGGAAGGGAGAAGGTGGGCGGAATTGAGATCTGGCAGTGAAGCTCTCCGTCCTCGGAACCATCCGTTGTAGTCACAAGGACCCTCAAACAAGAACGACCATCCACAGCCACGCAAAGGAGACGAAAGAGTACTATTAAGTATCACATCACAACGTTAACTTGGCACAATAATCTTCTCAGGCGGACGTCACACCGCTCCGAGTCGAATCGCAGAACCGTGAGTGGGCTGTTCCTTGTTCCGCGTTTTGCGGTCCCCTCTGTTGCCTTGCTGACATCCACTACCCCTCTTTCGTAGACTTCTCCATCGACTTACATCAACAATCCATCCTCAGACTACAAACTACGCTATCCGTGAGTGCATAGCCTCTTTCTTTCCGCGGCTTGCGGCGGTCCTCCCTTTGTTGTCCCTGCGGGCGGGCGGTACTGACCATGCCCCACTCCTCTCTTTCGCAGACTTCCCCATTGACCCAAAACAACAAGCCTGCATCCAAGCGTTCCAAGCTCGTCAACTTCAAGCTGCCGTTCTAGCTCATCAATCCCGTTCCCGAGCAGGTTCCGTTGCAGCCGACTACCACCCAGGTCACGCCCGCCGCCCATCCCTCACACCACCGACTCCTTCATCAACATGTTCGCCCACCCCAACGTCTTCGCCGCCTCAATCCATCTCTCGTCAATTTTCCGCCCATCGTCTGCGGGCCGTGCATTCCGGTAGCGGACTGGCCATCTCGGCAGCCCGCCAGTCTATCTTGGGGAGCGGCGGAGGCACCCCCGAACCGCTTTCGCTGCTCAAAACCGCTTCCAAGCGCCGCGGATTGATTACTCCTGGGTACGACCCATTTTAACGTGCGGGAACGAGCTTCGTCTCGCAGCCGTCCAGCCCGACGCCCCCAGCGGAAGGAGGGAGAGCGTCCCCGTTACGCCTTCAGCACAGCGGAATACGCTCTCGGTCCCTTCGACTCCGAATATCCTGAGGAGGAGGGTGCACCGGTTAGCGGTGCGAACAAGAACCTTACCCCTATGCGAACCGTTCGGGTACGTAGCTTCGTTCGGTCCGTTTAACTTCCCATCGTACTGACTTTCTTTTTCGTCCCACGAAAACAGCTGCACGTCGAGTACTTGACAGCCCAATCCGCTCTCATCCGCCAAGTCTTAGCAGAAGCGGCAGGGTACATCCCACCCGTCAACGCATCCTCTGATTCTCTCGCAACACCTCCACCAGATTCACCACCATCGTCATCCGCATCCTCACCAACCAACCCATTCCCGCACTCGTTCTTCCGCTTCTCACCACACCGCTACCCACGCGTAATCCACCCGAAATTCACCCCCTCCAGCACCCCATCCTCCACCCCAACGCCACAGCAGCAAGCCGCCGCGTCCCAAAAGGGCCCCATCATCGTCCTCCCCGTCTCCGACCTGCAATCGTTGCCGCTCCTGATCCACTACATGTACCACGGCAAGATT
Source organism: Tulasnella sp. 424 (assembly GCA_019633425.1). Lineage (NCBI taxonomy): Eukaryota > Fungi > Basidiomycota > Agaricomycetes > Cantharellales > Tulasnellaceae > Tulasnella > Tulasnella sp. 424. The sequence goes on along the minus strand of WSUB01000067.1, from coordinate 198,739 downwards.
GGACGCGATCGAGCGGACGCTACGAGAGAGTCAAGTCTCGTGGGAAGGGCTCCTGCGGAACGTCGAGTACCTCGGCTTGCAAGACGACGTGAAGCGGTACCTGGGCAAGTGGTGGAAGAATTGGAGGGATGCGGAAGCGAGGAGGGCGAGAGGGGGTGCCAGTGCGACGAAGAGGACGAAGATAACGACGAGGGTGATGATGCTGAGGGGAGTGGGAGGAGAGCGTATCCTTATCCGAGCGCGAAGTATTTGAAGATGGACGTGGACGGAGATGATTCGAGTGGAGTTGGCGATTGGACGGAGAGACCGGGCGCGAACGCTGCCGGCGGCGACCTCGTGGACGAGATGGCTGGTTTACTAGATCGGTTCTGAACAAGGGCTAATCTTTTTCTTTTTCTTTTTTATATCTAGTAGTAGTAGTAGTAGTTGTCTCGAGCGGTAGCATAGCATCATAATCATTGCTTTCTTGCTTTCTTGTTTTTGTTTTAGTTTTAGTTTTTATTCGATCTCTTTATTCGCTTTGCGCGTTTCAACGCTATATGGCTACCTTGGGGGGACGAGCAACAGAGGGAGTGAAAAATGGGAACATGATGACATGGACCGCGCGCGCGGCCGGTTAACCGCAGGAAAGACGTACACGCCAACCACGCGATATATTGCAACCCAGTCAATCAGACCCGCTCTCCAACTTGAACCGGCACCCAACCGCAGCACGGTAAGCCAAAATTCTGCTATCGCTCACGCCGATTTGAACTCAAAGGAAAACGGAAGGCCTGGCCATCGTTCTTGAAACTTAGTGTTCTAATATCCCCTTGCCCTGATATTCGCTCAGGATAATCTCCGAACGAATGGACCACCCACCCTTTGATAACAAAGCAGCCGAGAACGCTATAGATCAACGGTCAGCTACTTCAACAAATCCGTTTCTGATCGTTGGCTATTGGTTGCTTACGTCATTGCATCCAATAGCCATACGCGCAAGTTGCCCATCGACACTCTCCCGACCGAGCTTCTCGAACGGGTTATAGGGCTTGGGGCAACACGGATATACCGAGGTTGGAGCCCAGAAATCAGGTGGATTTGCGAGTGGCGCCGAGTGTGTTGGAAATGGGCATTCGTTATCGACCACTGCTCCGCGCTTTGGTCGTTCGTCGTGGTTTCAACGCGTACCGGACACGTACGGACCCAGTTGGAAAAGTCCAAAGAGGCGCCTCTAATCATCGAAATCAGTTACCTCGGCGTCAAAGAAGAATGGATTCGACCTCTTGTTGACAATGCGAATCGTTGGAAAGCAATCAGGTGGTTCGAGCCGCACTGGAGGGAATTGTCGGCGATGCGGGATTCCCCTCCTCCCATGCTGGAGGTTCTTGAAATCGAGCAAACCATTATTCCACCCGACTCCAGGTTCTTCAATCCACCCAGTCCCAACCTCCGAGTGTTGGACGTCGACCGCGTCACCATCCCCTCCAATACCCAACCAATCTTTGGCCTAGAGGAGTTACGTCTAGTTCGCATCAAGACTCAGGAGGACGGGAGAGTTGCTCCTATATCAGTACGCAAGGTGCATCAGTTTCTTCAAGCAAGTCCGGGTCTACAAGTCCTCGAATTGGACGGAGCTTGCTCCGCAGGTGCAGCTGACGGAACTCTGCAGCCGGTCGATCTTCCCAACCTCGAAAAGCTCGAAGTTTACCGCAGCCCTGTCCTACATCTCTTCCGGGCAGAGCACTGTGCCGACCTGACTGTCAACCTCGGGTCACTCCAGGAAAGGCTGCCCCCAGTAGCTTGGACAACCGTCATACCGACATTGAGACGGGCCAAGGGACTCGGAGTGGATGTTTCAAACCACTCTCTGAGGATCATTTGTCTGCATAAGCCGCCTACCACCGATCTATACCTCCGTTTCGAGCCAGAGCAAGTTACTTATTCCACACTGGAAGAGCTTCTACAAGAACTCGAGAACGAGTCTTGTATCTCAGCTCGGATCCAACTCTCCCTTCGCGCTGGCGAGGACATCAATGTCAAGGTACTCAAGCTCCTCTAGAGTCCGATGCCCGGCCCTTCTTCCCGTTGGAGGCTTCCGCACCTCGACACGGTTTGCATCCGCGGAGAAGGCTTTCCGTATCAGCACCTGAAAGCATTTGTTCAAGCACGCGCCAATGCCCAAGGTGATCAGGCACCAAAGGCAGTGACAAGTATCCTTGAAAGTAGCAGGTTCGGTTCAGAACACGAGGAAATTCTGGCCAAGGTAATGGACTATGCAGGAGATGAGGGAGTTGCGGAAGGGGCGGTTGCCCAGACAGGGTGAACGCGGGCTAGTTATTTGTGTGTAGTTCAAGTTTGCTCGAATCGATTTTCGTCACCGGGATGCTGAAAAGCGGTTGAAGCAAGGTCGGATAATGACTTGTGAATGCTGGAATCGTTTGTATCAGGGACGATCCATCCTGTACATAGTTATGGTCTCATTCTCGTAAGATTCCTTTTCCGCAAAACAACGGGCGGCTTCAACGGTGGCTTTGAGTCCGGGTCGAACAGTATCGTTAAAGAGATTTTGCGAGTCTGAGACGAACAATTGGGCGAGCTGCTGAAGACGACGGAGAGGACGAAGAAAACGACGAGGGTGATAATGAGGGTGGGAGGAGAGCGTACCCTTATCCGAGCGCGGAGGATTTGAAGATGGACATGGACGGGGATGATTGGAGTGGGATGGGCGATTGGACGGAGAGAGCAAGCGAGAACACTGCTGGTGGCTAGCTCGTGGACGAGATGGGGGGTTTATTAGATCGCTTGTGATCAAGGGACGATTGTTTATTTTTATCTAGTACTAGTCGTTGTCGAGCATAGCATAGCATAATAATCCTTGCTTTCTTGTTTTTTATTTATTCGATATCTTTATTCGCTTTTACGCATATAAACGCGATCGCTACCACGAGGGGCACATATGGTACGTGAACCAGCGGAACTGAGCCACCGAAGTAAAATAGGAACATCGTATACTTTGCACTAGAATAAAAATTATAAGAGTGTACTGCAGCTGAACGATGTGGAAAGAATGCCCACGACTTCCCGGGGGTGTTTGGACGTGTTGACATCGACCGGTTAATCGCGGTCCGCAGAAAATGACCCTCACGCGGGGATCCGAAGACGCGGCGGAATGACCGCCCGTGCACGTGTCCAGGACATGTTTTAACTCGGAAATATTCTTAGCTCTCTTAGCGAAAATCAGGTCCATTAGGACATTTTAGTAGACAAATCGCATCGCCGGCGTGTCATGGCTTGGAAGGATCCCGAGCATGGTGTGCGGTTTCTCACACATCGCCGCCGTGTTCCGGACGGGAACATTACTACCATGTTCCTACCTATCGGTAGCGGCGCAACCACGCCAGATCCCCGACCCAGAAATATAAGATATAATTTAGTAGACATAACTGAGCAAATGTAGTCAACAACAAACAACGGGGCGTATTAGGATATGAATCCAAAGTCAAAAAGAAGAAGATATTACTGCTGTGAACATAACGCGTCTACACCTGTGACATGTTAGATCATTTGAAGTAGTTACCTCTGCCGTACTGTGTTCCTGCGCAGTGATGAGTGAAGGCGTATTCAATGATGTTCCGCAGCACCTCCTGCGTTGGTGGAGGCTTTCGTAAGCTACCGTAGGTTCCTGTGCCTGTGTCAGGAACGGGGATCATTTCCATCGACAAGAACCCTCCTGTCTACGACTGAGTCGGGGACCTACTCCCCCCCTGTGACACGCTCTTGCAACCCAGTCAATTAGACCCATTCCCCAACTCGACCCGGCACCCAAACACAGTCCACGGTAAGCCAACACTCGTTACCGCTCACGCCTAACTCAAAGTAATACGGACCTGGCATCGAAATTTAGCTTTCTACTCCCCCCTTGCCACCGTAACATTCGCCTGGGATGATCTCCGAACGAATGGACCATCCGCCCTTTCATGATAAAGCGGCTGGGACCGCTACAGATCAGAGGTCAGTTACTTCAAATCCATGCCTTTCATTCAAACAAAACCGTTTCTAATCGTTGGGCAACCCTGTTTTTGCTTACGTCATTGCATCCGATAGCCATACGCGCAAGTTGCCCATCGACACTCTCCCGACCGAGCTTCTTGAACGGGTGATAGGTCTTGGGGCAACGGGGGCTCGAGGTTGGCGCCCAGAAGTCAAGTGGATTTGCGAGTGGCGGCGAGTGTGTTGGAGATGGGCTTCCGTTATCGACCACTGCTCCGCCCTTTGGTCGTACATCGTGGCTTCAGACGGTACCGGACACGTACGGACCCAGTTAGAAAAGTCCCAACAGGCGCCTCTAATCATCAGAATTGAATTCCCCGGCGACGATGAAGAATGGATTCGACTTCTTGTTTACAACGTGTATCGTTGGAAAGCAATCACGTTCCGCGGGTACTGGAAGGAATTCTCGGCGATGCGAGATTCTCCTCCCATGCTGGAAGCTCTTGCAATCTATCGAGCCATTATTCCACCCGACTCCAAGTTCTTCAATCCTCCCAGTCCTAACCTCCGATCGTTGGAGCTCCGCGACCTCACCATCCCCTCCAATACCCAACCAATCTTTGGCCTAGAGGTGTTACGTCTGGCTCGCATCGAGACTCTGGAAGACGGGACAGCTGCGCCTATATCAGTACGCAAGGTGCATCAGTTTCTTCAAGCAAGTCCGGGTCTACAAGGCCTCGAATTGGTCGGGGCGTGCTCCGCATCTGCAGCTGACAAGACTCTGCAGCCGGTCGATCTTCCCAACCTCGAAGAGCTCAAGGTTTACCACATCTCTTTCCTACATCTCTTCCGGGCAGAGCACTGTGCCGACCTGACTGTCAGCCTCTGGTCAGTCCAGGAAAGGCTGCCCCCAGTAGCTTGGAAAACCGTCATACCGACATTGAGACGGGCCAAGAGACTCGGGGTGGATGTTACAGACCACTTTGTGGAGATCCTGGGTCTGCGTAGGCCGCCTACCATCGAACTATCCCTCCGTTTCGAGACGGAGCAAGGAACCGCAGATCTTACTTATTCCATGCTGGAAGAGATTCTACAAGAACTCGAGAACGAGTCTTGTATCTCAGCTCGGATCCAACTCTCACTTCTCGCCGGCGAGGACATCAATGTCAAGGTACTCAAGCTCCTTCAGAGTCCGATGCCTGGCCCTTCTTCCCGTTGGAGGCTTCCGCACCTCGATACGGTTCGCATCCACGGAGAAGGCTTTCCGTATCAGCACCTGAAAGCATTTGTTCAAGCACGCGCCAATGCCCAAGGTGATCAGGCACCAAAGGCAGTGACAAGTATCCTTGAAAGTAGCAGGTTCGGTTCAGACCGCGAGGTAATTCTGGCCAAGGTAATGGACTATGCAGGAGATGAGGGAGTTGTGGAAGGGGTTTTTGTCCAGGCAGGGTGAACGCGGGCTAGTTATTTGTGTGTAGTTCAAGTTTGCTCGAATCGATTTTCGTCACCGGGATGCTGAAAAGCGGTTGAAGCAAGGTCGGATTATGACTTGTGAATGCTGGAATCGTTTGCTGTATCACGGACGATCCATTCTGTACATAGTAATGATATCATTGTCGTGATTATATCCTTTCCCGCAAACCGACGGGCGGCTTCAACGGTGGTTTTGAGTCTGGTTCGAACAGTATCGCTAAAGAGATTTTGAGTCTGAACAATTGGGAGAGCTGCTGAGGACGATGAAGAGAACGAGGAAAACGACGAGGGTGATGATGAGGGTGGGAGGAGAGCGTATCCTTATCTGAACGCGACGGATTTGAAGATGGACGTCGACGGGGATGATTCGAGTGGAGTGGGCGATTGGACGGAGAGGGCGAGCGCGAACGCTGCTGGCAGCGAGCTCGTGGATGAGATGGCGGGTTTATTAGATCGGTTTTGAACAAGGGCCGATCTTTCTTTTTTTTGTTTTCTCTATCTAGTAGTAGTACTTGGTAGTTGTCGAGCGTGGCATAGCATCATAATAATTGCTTTCTTGCTTTCTTGTTTTGTTCTTTTTTCTTTTTATTCAATTTCTTTGTTCGCTTTGCGTATTTTAACGCTATGGCTACTATGAGGGGGACGAGCAACGGAGGAAGTAAAGATGGGAACATGAGATGCCTTTGCAGTAGAGCAAAGTGTACTAAACGATGCGGAAAGAATACTCACGACGTACCGGGGGAAGACCGGACATGGCGGCATAGACCAACCGCCGGAAAAGGCGCCACCGACGCGTTATCTTTGCAACCCAGCCAACCAGACCCACTACCCAACTCGAACCAGCACCCGACCATAGTCAACCACCACAGTAAGCCAACGTTTTGTCATCACTCATACCGATTTGAACTCAAAGGATAACGAACCTGGCATCGTGCTTGAAACTAAGCGCTCTGCTTCCCCCTTGCCTTCATATGCGCTCGGGATAATCTCCGAACGAATGGACCACCCGCCCTTTGATGACAAAAGGACTGAGACAGCTATAGATCCAAGGTCAGCTCCTTCCGAAATCGTTGTAGCCAAAAAATCGTTTTCTAAATCGTTGGACTATCGGTTGCTAACGTCATTACATCCAATAGCCATACGCGCAGGTTGCCCATCGACACTCTCCCGACCGAGCTTCTAGAACGGGTGATACGTCTTGGAGCAACCGGTTTCCTAAGTCGCGGCCCAGAACTCAAGTGGATTTGCGAGTGGCGGCGAGTGTGCTGGAAATGGGCATCCATTATTGATCATTGCTCCGCGCTTTGGTCGTACATCGTGGTTTCAAACGGTACCGGACACGTACAGACTCAGTTGGAAAGGTCCAAAGAGGCGCTTCTAATAATCGAAACTGGATACCTCGACGACAAAGAAGAGTGGATGCAACTTCTTGTTAACAACGTCCATCGTTGGAAATCAATCACATTCGGCACTCGGTCTAACTTTGAGGGAGTCTCTGCGATGCTGTACTCCCCACCCTCGATGCGGAAGCCCTTAAAATTTACGACATCGGCATTCCACCCGACTCCAGGTTCTTCAATCCTCCCAGCCCTAACCTCCGAGTCTTGGAGCTCGACGGCGTCACCATCCCCTGCAAAATCCAACCAATCATTGGCCTAGAGGAGTTACATCTGTTTCGCATCTGCGAGGCTCTGGAGGACGGCATAATTGCTCCTATATCAGTACGCAAGGTCCATCAGTTCCTTCAAGCAAATCCGGGTCTACATGTCCTCCGACTAACCGGGGGTTGCACCGTATCTGCAGCTGACACGAGCTTGCAGCCGGTCGATCTTCCCAACCTCGAAATGCTCGTCGTTCACGGTCCCATAGTCCTACATCTCTTCCGGGCAGAGCACTGTGCCAGCCTAACTGTCACCCTCGACCCAGTCCAGGAAAAGCTGCCCCCAGCGGCTTGGACAACCGTGGTAGCGACATTGAGACGGGCCAAGGGACTCGAAGTGGTTGTTTCAACGTACTCTCTGAGCATCACCTCCCTGATTAAGCCGCCTACCATCACACTAAGGCTCGATATCGAGCCGGAGGAAGACGCTGGTCATCTTTCTTATGCCATACTGGAGGATATTCTACAAAAACTCGAGAACGAGTCTTGTATCTCAGCTCCGATCCAACTCGCATTTTCCGCCAACGACGACATCGGTGTCAAGGTACTCAAACTCCTCCAGAGTCCGATGCCCGGCCCTTCTTCCCGTTGGAGGCTTCCCCAGCTCGACAGGGTTCGCATCCGTGGAGAAGGCTTCCCGTATCGGTACCTGCAAGCATTTGTTCAAGCACGCGCTAATGCCCAAGGGGATCAGGCACCAAAGGCAATTACAAGTATCCTTGTAATGACGTACAGCTCAGAAAGCAAGGAGATTTTGGGTGAGGTTTTGTCCTATGTACTACATGAGAGAGATGCGGAAAATGGAGTTGTCTAGGCAGGGGGAAACCGGGCTCGACGGCTGATTCATCGTGAGTAGGGCCACTTCGTTTCAGTCCCTTTTCATCATCTGACCTCGCTCGCTTGTGGGCATAGAGATTGTCTGATGTGTATGTGTTTATAGCATGTTCTACACTTTGTGTCGTTATAATCTCATTGTCCTGTGCTTTCCGCCGACCCAAGGGCAGCTTCAACAACTCGGGTCAAACAGAATTGTCCAAGGAATTGCAAGTTTGAGATGCAGAATGAGCGCGAATAATACCTTGGCGATACTCCCGCATGGTATGAGGCGTAACCACCGGTTTGTATCTTAGTATCTTAGGACAACGGGAGGTGGCGGGCCCGGGTGTAGGCCCCGAAATCTTATCGCTCAGTTACGTGGATGTATGTGGTACATTCGTATTGGTGGTCTAAACGAAGTAGAACCACCTGAATCAGGCGACGGGCGAAAAGGCTTAAATGCCGAACTTTACGAACTCCAGGTTTGGTCCGGCAATTAAATTTGAGTTGAGAGTTGAGGAACGGAGGGAAGGGTGTGGGCCGGGATCTGGCGGTGAAGTTCGCCGTTTCCGGAACCATCCGTTGTAGTCACAAAGACACCTCAAATACGTCGACCATCCCAACAACGACCATCCACGTAAAAGAGATACTGACATCCCCCTTTCGTAGATCCCCCATTGACCCAAAGCAACAAGCCCGCATTCAGGTGTACCAAACTCGTCAACATCAAGCAGCCGTTGCTGCTCTTCCCGGCAACACCACCACCCAGGTCACGCCCGCTGCCCCTCTCTCACACCACCAATACCTTCTCGCCCGCCTCAAGATCCTCTCCGCCTCAATCCATCTCTCGTCAATCTTCCGCTCATCGCCTATGTGCCGTTCACCGCGGTAGTGGCCTAGCGATCTTGAGGCAGCCCGCCAATCCATCTTGGGGAGCGGCGGAGGCACCCCAACCTACGCATCCGCTCCAACGCCAAGGATCGATCACTCCTGGCCCGACCCACTTTCACGTCCTGGAACGAGCCTCGTTTCTCAACCTTCTAGCCCCACTCCCTTTGGCTTGTCCTCCCCAAGTGGGAGGAAGGAGGCGTCCCCGCTACGGTATCGGCACAGCGAAATACGCTCTCGGTCCCTCCGACTCCGGATATCCTAAGGAGGGGGAATGCACCAGGTAGCGGTGCGGCGAGCGGGACGAACAAGAACCTTACTCTTATGCAAACCGTTCAGGTACGTATTCGTTCGAGCCGATATTCCCTTGGGTTTCTTCTTATTATTCTTTTTCTGTTTCCATCGCACTGACGCTCTGCGCAATATCCGTCCACAAAACAGTTGCACATCGAGTACTTGGCAGCTCAGTCCGCTCTCATCCGCTAAGACCTAGCAGAAGCAGCAGGATACATCCCACCCGCAGACGCATCCTTCGACTCTCTCGCAACACACACACCAGACCCTCCACCATCCTCATCTGCACCCTCACAGACAAACGCATTCCCGCACTCGTTCTTGTGCTTCTCACCACACCGCTACCCGCGGGTCATCTACCCAAATCCACCCCTTCCTCCACCCCAACGCTACAACAACAGCAAGTCGCATCCCAAAGGGACCCATCATCGTCCTCCACGTCCCCGACCCGCAATCGTTCCCGCTCCTGATCCACTACATGTACCACGACAAGATGGACGCGATCGAGCGGACGTTATGAGAAGGTCAAGTCTCCTTGGAAGGGCTCGTGCGGAACGTCGAGTATCTCGGTTTGAGAGACGACGTGAAACGGTATTTGGGCAAGTGGTAGAAGGATTGGAGGGTCGTGGAAGCGAGGAGGGCGAGTGGGGGTGCGGCTGCCGAGGATGACGAAGAGTACGAAGACAACGACGAGGGTGATGATGAGGAGGGTGGGAGGAGAGCGTGCCCTTATCCGGGCGCGAAGGATTTGAAGATGGACGTGGACGGAGATGATTCGAGTGGAGTTGGTGATTCGGACGGAGAGAGCGAGCGCGAAAGCTGCAGGTGGCGAGCTCGTGGACGAGATGGCGGGTTAATTAGATCGGCTCTGAATAAGGGCTGATCTTTTCTTTTGTTTTATATCTAGTAGTAGTTGTTGTTGTTGTTGTCTCGAGCGTAGCATAGCATCATAATCATTGCTTTCTTGCTTTCTAGTTTTGTTTTTTTGTTTTTATTCAATCTCTTTATTCGCTTTTACGCATATGAATGTGATCGCTCTGAGTGGCCATACAATAAGGACGCATATAACATGAACCATGCAGCGGAAACGGGCGATGGAGCGAAACGGGGTATGCCTTTGGAGCTGAAATGACGTTGGCGTTACGAGGGAACCGGAACGTGTTCGCATCGACTATATATTAGACCAACCGCAGGAAAGACGCCACCTACGCGGTTGCACCCCAGTCAAACAGACCCACTCCCCAACTTGAACCGGCACCCAACCGCAGTCCACGGCGAGCCACAATTTTACTATCACTCACGGCGATTTTGAACTCAAAGCAAAAACGGACCTCGCATCGGCGTTCCTTGAATTTCAGCGTATTCGCCCAGGATGATCTCCGAACGAATGGACCACCCATCCTTTGATGACAAACGGACTGGGATAGCTATAGATCAAAGGTCAGTTACTTCAAAGATCATGCCTTTCCTTGAGCCAAGTCGTTTCTAATCGTTTGGCTACTCGCTTGCTTTACTTCATTCCATCCAATAGCAATACGCGAAAGTTGCCCATCGACACTCTCCCGACCGAGCTTCTCGAATGGGTGATAGGTCTTGGAGCAACGGAGGATCGAGCTTGGAGCCCAGAAATCAAGTGGATTTGCGAGTGGCGGCGAGTGTGTTGGAAATGGGCATTCGTTATCGACCACTGCTCCCCGCTTTGGTCGTGCATCTTGGTTTCAAAGGGTACCGGACACGTGCGGACCCAGTTGGAAAAGTCCAAAGAGGCACCTCTAATCATCCGAATCAGCATCCCTGATGGCCAAGGAGAATGGATTCGACTTCTTGTTGACAACGTGAATCGTTGGAAAGCAATCATGTGGCGCTCGCCGCACTGGAGGGAATTGTCGGCGATGCTGGATTCCCCTCCTCCCATACTGGAGACCCTTTCAATCCATCGAACCATTATTCCACCCGACTCCAAGTTCTTCAATCCTCCCAGTCCTAACCTCCGATCGTTGGAGCTCAAAGACCTCACCATCCCCTCCAATACCCAACCAATCTCTGGCCTAGAGGAGTTACGTCTGGTTTACATCGAGACTTTGGAGAACGGGGGAGTTGCTCCTATATCAGTACGCAAGGTGCATCAGTTTCTTCAAGCAAGTCCGGGTCTACAAGTCCTCGAATTGGTCGGGGCTTGCTCCGCATCTGCAGCCGACAAGACTCTGCAGCCGGTCGATCTTCCCAACCTCGAAGAGCTCAAGGTTTACCACTTCTCTTTCCTACATCTCTTCCGGGCAGAGCACTGTGTCGACCTGACTGTCAGCCTCTGGTCAGTCCAGGAAAGGCTGCCCCCAGTAGCTTGGACAACCGTCCTACCGACATTGAGACGGGCCAAGGGACTCGGAGTGGATGTTTCAAACCACTCTCTGGAGATCGTCTGTCTGCGTAAGCCGCCTACCGCCAAACTATTCCTCCGTTTCGAGCCGGAGCAAGGAACCGCAGATCTTACTTATTTCATACTGGAAGAGATTCTCCAAGAACTCGAGAACGAGTCTTGTATCTCAGCTCGGACCCAACTCTCACTTTCCCCCGACGATGACATCAGTGTCAAGGTTCTCAAGCTCCTCCAGAGTCCGATGCCCGGCCCTTCTTCCCGTTGGAGGCTTCCGCATCTCGACACGGTCCGCATCTGCGGAGAAGGCTTTCCGTATCAGTACCTGAAAGCATTTGTTGAAGCACGCGCCAATGCCCAAGGTGATCAGGCACCAAAGGCAGTTACAAGTATTATTCAAGAAATTGACACGTACTTCGGTTTGGCAGAGGGCAAGGAAATTTTGGGCGAAGTGATGGACTATGCTAGTCTCCCGCGGGCAGACTAAAGACAACTTGGCGAGGGTGGAGGTTCGTTGTCTTTAGTGGTTGTCCAGGCAGGGTGAACGCGGGCTAGTTATTTATGTGTAGTTCAAGTTTGCTCCAATCGATTTTCATCATCGGGATGCGAAAAGCGGCTGAGGCAAGGTCGGATGATGACTTGTGAATGTATGAATCCTTTGTTGTATCTCGGACAATCCATCCCGTCCGTAGTTATGATGTCATTGTCCTTATATCCTTTCCGCAAACCGACGGGCGGATTCAACAGGGGCATTGAGTCGGGGTTGAACAGTATCGCCCAAGACATTTTGCGAGTCTGAGACGAACCATGAGCTAAGGGAATATCCTCGCGATTTCTCAGTGGTGTAAGTCGAGCATTGCGTAGCATCGAAATCCTTCTCTGGTTTATTTCTCTTTTCATCCGATCTCAATGTTCACTCTTACGCCCCTAATTAGACAGCTTCAATCACATAAATATAACGGAGCATATATGTAAGGGAACCAAAGGAGACGAGCCACATAACAAGAAAAACCCGGACCAGGGGATGCCCTGGAGAGTCGAATCACAGGAACATCTCGGCAGCGAGGAAAGTACGCCCACGCGTGTATGTATGTCCATCTCATAATCCCTGCTCGCTCTCCTCTCAACGCACAGAGGAACAGGCACCGCCATCCTAAGCACGCTCAAAAAGTCTTCTCCCGAGACGGCTCCTTCCCATCTTTATACTTCAACCTCGGCGGAACGTAAAATAAGCCGCTGCCCGATTCCTCACACTCGCCCTCAATTGGACTTCTCGACCCCGTTGATTGGATGAGGAGATGTTGGAGGATCGTGAATAACGGGTGGCGGTGGCGGTGGCGGTGGCGGTGGTGGTGATGGGAGGACAACGGCGCCTATGGTGGCAGATCGAACGAAGGAGATCGAAGGAGGGCGGGTTAGATAGTAGGGATGCAGGGTCACGTGTGTAATGAGCGGGCGTAGGGTTGAGCGGAGGTCGGACGGATTGGTCGTTGTTGTTGTCGGCCTGTCGGGGTCGGAGGATTATTTCGAGGAATGATGGTGGGTCGGTGGAGGAAGTAGCTAGTCCGTTTTTTGTACTGGTCGTGTTGTTATTGGACTGACGTACTGGAAATCCGTTCTCTTTGCAACTCGAACTCGAGCACGGGCGACATGTCCACGATTTGTCAGAAACACATTTCTCTCCAGGCTTCCATTCGGTCTGAGCATCGATCCACTTAACGATGCCCTTGCAAAACCAGCTGTTAAAGGTGGCTGATTTAGTAATGAGGGAGCGAGAGCGGGGCGAGGATGCCTTATATGTAGTAGATCTCCTTTGGGACCACGATTAGCCAAGACAACCTCCACCCCCCTTTACTTAGTCTGCTCACAGGAGACCACCGACGAAGTAGGGCCGCCTGGATACGGTAATTGATGAGAAGGCTTAGATGCCAAACTTTATGAGCTCCGAGTTTGGTCCGGTAATTTTGAGTTGAGACTTTGAAGGAACGGCTTCGAGACCGACGAACGGAAGGGAGGAGTGGGTGGAATTGACCGGCCGGGATCCGGCAGTGAAGCTCTCCGTCCCTCGGAACCATCTGCTGTAGTCACAAAGACCCTCAAACACTCAACCATCCCAACAACGACCATTCACCGAAAGGAGACCAAAGCGTACAAGCGTGCTCTTAAGCATCACCTCAAACATTGAAAAAAGTCTTCTTAGGCGGACGTCACACCTCTTCAAATTGGAGAGAAGAAAGCTAAACATCTGTGAGTGGGCTCTTTCTCTTTCTGCGTTTTCCTCCTTTGTTATCCCTGCACGCAGACGGTACTGACTTCCACCACTCGTCTTTCGTAGACTTCTTCATTGATCCAAAACAACAAGCCCCCACTCAAGGGTACCAAGCTCGTCAACGTCATGCAGCCGTTGCAGCTCATCGATCTCATTCCTGGCAAGGTTCCGTCATAGGCGCCACCACTCCCCCAGGCCACGCCTGCCGCCCCTCTCTCACACCACCGGCACCTTCATATCCACCACAACGTCCTCACCACCTCAATCCATCTCCCGTCAATCTTTCCCCTATCGCCTGCGCGCCGTTCATCCCGGTAGCGGGTTAGGCATCTCGCCCCGCCGGGCCATCTTGGGGAACGGCTGAGGTATACCTGAACCTGCTTCGTCGCACGAATCCACTTCCAACCGCTGAGGATTGATTACTCCCGGGTACGACCCATTTTTACGGGCGGGAGCGAGCTTCGTCTTGCAGCCCTCTACCCCGACTTGTCCTCTGGAGAGTGTGCCCGTCCCGCCCTCAGCGCAGCCGAACACGCTTTCGGTCCGGTCGACTCAGGATATCCTGGAGGCCGGTAGTGCACCGGTTAGCTGGACGAACAAGAACTTACCCTGTACGAGCCGTTCGGGTACATCTTCGTTCGAGCCGTTTAACCTCGATCTTTTGCTTTTTTTTCTTTTCCATTTTTTTTTGGTATTGACCTTGTTTGTCCCACGAAACAGCTGCGCCTCGAGTACTAGTACTTGACAGCTCAATCCGCTCTCATCCGACAAGTCCTAGCAGAAGCAGCAGGATACATTCCACCCATAAACGCATCCTTCGACTCTCTCGCAGCGCCCCCACCAGATTCCTCACCTTCATCATCCGCATCCCCACCAACAAACCCATTCCCTCACTCTCGTTCTTCTGCTTCTCACTACACCGCTACGCGCGTGTAATCCATCCAAAGCACGCCCCCTCCTCCACCCCAACCCCACAACAACAGCAGGCCGCATCCCAAAAGGAACCCATAATCGTCCTCCCAGTACCCGGTCCACATCGTCCCCGCTCCTGATCCATACATGTAACACGGCAAGACGGACGCAATCGAATGAACCCTGCGAGAAGACCAAGTCTCTTGGGAAGGGCTCGTGCGGAACGTCGAATATCTAGGCTTGGGAGACAACGTGAAGCGGTATTTAGGAAATGGTGGAAGAATTGAGCGAAATGGTGGAAGCATTGGAGGGACTTGGAAGCGCGGAGGGCGAGAGTGGGTCCTGCCGCCGAGGATGACGAAGAGGAGGAAGACAACGGCGATGCAGATGACCATGATCATGAGGGCAGAGCATACCGTTACCCGACCGCTAAGCCCTTGAATATGGACGTGGATGGAAATTATTCGAGCTGCGTAGGTGATTGGTCGGAGAGAGCGAGTGCGAAGTAGCCGGCAGCGAACTTGTGGACAAGGTGGCGGGTTTATTAGATCGATTCTGAGAAGGGCAGATTCTTTGTTTTCGATCTAGTCGTAGTCGAGCGTAAGATAAGATTATCATCCTTGCTTTCTTGTTGTTGTTTCTTTCCTTCTTTTTACTTAATCTCTTTATTCGCTTCGCGCACATACCGCGATCGCTCGAGTGACCGTACCCTGAGGTGTCTGTACACACATGAACGAGCGACCGAGGAAGTAAAATCGGAATAGGATATCTCTTTAACAGGGAATGGAAATGAGAACAGTGTATGAAACGTTGCAGAAAGAGCGCCCACGACGTACGGGGGTTTAACTGGATCCAAACGTTGGCATGAGTCGACTATTAGCTAGACCAACCGCAGGAAAGACGCCACCTACGCCATCCCTTTCAGCCCAGTCAACCAGAACCTCTCCCTAACTCGAACCGACACCCTACCACAGTCCACGGTAAGCCAAAATTTGCTATCACTCACATCGGTTTGAACTCTGAGTAAACGGACCTGGCATCGTTCTTGAAACTTAGCTCCTCTATTCCCTTGTCTTCATATTCGCCCGGGATGATCTCCGAACGAATGGACCACCCGTCCTTTGATGGCAAAGCGACTGGGACTGCTATAGATCAAAGGTTCGTTATTTTAAAATCACTGCTTTCATTGGCCAAACCGTTTCTAATTATTTTTTTCTGGCTTTCCTCGGTTGCATTTATCGGAATATCCTATCGGGTGCTTACGTCATTGCCTCCAATAGCCAGTGGCGCAAGTTGCCCATCGACACTCTCCCAATCGAGCTTCTCGAACGGGTGATACGGATTGCGGCAACCAAGTTCACAGGCCCCAGAATTGAGTGGATTTGCGCGTGGCGGCTAGTGTCTCGAAAATGGGCATCCGTTATCGACCAGTGCTCCGCGCTATGGTCGTACATCGTGGTTTCAAGTAGTGCTGGACACCTGCCAACCCAATTGGCAAAGTCCAAAGGGGCTCCTTTAACCATACGACTTTCATTCTTTTACACCCATAAAGATGAAGAATGGATCCGACTTCTTGTTGACAATGTCCATCGTTGGAAAGCAATCACATTCGACTCTCACTTGGAGGAAGTCTCTGCGATGTTGGACTCCCCGCCTCCCATGCTGGAGGCCCTTGACATCGGCGAAACCACCGTTCCACGCGACTCCAAGTTCTTCGGTCCTTCCAGCCCTAACCTCCGAGTGTTGAAACTCACTGGACTCACCATCCCCTCCAATCATATCCAACCAATCTTTGGCCTCAAGAAGTTAACGCTGTCTTGCATCAAAGAGGTTCTTGGGGACGGCACATATGCTCCTATATCAGCACGCAAGTTGCATCAGTTTCTCGAAGCAAGTCCGGGTCTACAAGTCCTCAAAGTGGCCGGGTATTGGTCCTCGTCTGCAGCTGACAAGAGCTTGCAGCCGGTCAATCTTCCCAACCTCGAGGAGCTCGGAGCTTACGGCGCCCCTGTCCTACATCTCTTCCGGGCAGAGCACTGTGCCGACCTGACTGTCATCCTCGACTCGGTCAAGAACAAGCTACCCCCAGGGTCTTGGACAACTGTGATACCGATATTGAGAAGGGCCCGGGGACTCGAAGTGGATGTTTCAAGGTCCTCTGTGAGGATTTCATCTCTGCTTGAGCCGCCTACCGTCCACCTAAGGATCCATATGGAGCTGGAGGAAGAAGACGCTGATCATCTTTCTTCTGCCATACTGGAAGAGATTCTACAAGAACTCGAGACCGAGTCTTGTATCTCAGCTCGGATCCAACTCTCACTTCACCCCAGCCCCCGATACGACTCCAGCGACATCGGTATCAAGGTGCTCAAGCTCCTCCAGAGTCCGATGCTCGGCCATTCTTCCCGTTGGAGGCTTCCGCACCTCGACACGATTTGCATCCGCGGAGAAGGCTTTCCGTATCAGTACTTACAAGCATTCGTTCAAGCACGCGCCAATGCACAAGGTGATGAGGCATCGAAGGCAGTTACTAGTATCCTTGAACGCGACGCGTACGGTTCAGGAGGCAAGGAAATTCTGGGCGAAGTAATGGGCTATGTAGGAGATGAGAGAGTTGCGGAAGGGGCGGTTGTTCACGCAGGGTGAACCCGGACCAGTACTTTCTATATAATGCAAGTTTGCTCCAATCGTGTTTCATCATCCGACGTTGCTCGGATGAATGTTTGATGTCTCTTTTGCACTACGAATCATTTCGTCACGTACATAGCGATGACTTCGAGCTCCGAGTTTGGTCCGGTAATTTTGAGTCGAGACTTTGAGGAACACACGTCTTCGAGTCCGACGAAGGGAAGGGAAGAGAGAAGACCGGGATCCGGCAGTGAAGCTCGCCGTTCTCGGAACCATCCGTTGTAGTCACAAAGACACCCAAACAGTCGAACCATCCAACAACCACCATCCACGCAAAGGAGAGGAAAGAGTGCTCTTAAGCATCACCTCAACACTCGGCACAATCTTCTCAGGCGGACGTCACACCGCTTTGGGTTGAAGAGAAGAACCGTGAGTGGGCTGTTCCTCGTTCGGCGGTAGCCTTTGTTGTCCGTACTAGCGGTAATGACCCTCTTTAGTAGACTTCCCCAACCAACAAACCTACATCCAGGTGTACCAAGCTCTTCAACGTCAAGCCGCCGTCGCAGCTCATCAATCCCGTTCTCGACGGGGCTCCGTTGCAGCCGACCACCACCTGGCACCCAGGTCACGCCCGCCGCCCTTCCCTCACACCACCAACTCCCTCATGCTCGCCCACCCCAACATCCTCACCACCTCAAATCATCTCCCGCCAATCGTCCGCCCATCGTCTGCGGGCCGTGCATTCCGGTGGCGGGCTGGCCATCTCGGCGGCTCGCCAGTCCATCTTGAGCAGCGGCGGAGACACCCCAACCGCCTTCGCTGCACGCATCCGCTTCCAACGCCAAGAATCGATCATTCCTAGCATGACCATGTCCCCGTTGCGCCATCCGCACAGCAGAATACGCTTTCTGTCCCTTCGACTCCAAATATCATTAGGAGAGGGAGTGCACCAGTTAGTGGTGCGGTGAGCGGGGCGAACAAGAACCTTATCCCTATGCGAACCGTTCGGGTATGTAGCTTCGTTCCAATCAGTTAACTTCCCATCGTACTGACTTTTTTCGTCCCAAGAAACAGCCGGACGTCGAGTACTTGACAGCTCAATCCACTCCCATCCGGCAAGTCCTAGCAGAAGCCGCAGGATACATCCCACCCGTAAACGCATCCTCCGACTCTATCGCAACACCTCCGCCAGATTCTCCACCGTCTTCATCCGCATCCTCACCGACCAACCCATTCCCGCACTCATTCTTCCGCTTCTCACCACACAGCTACCCACGCGTAATCTACCCAAAATCCACCCCATCCAGCACCCCTTCATCCACCCCGACGCCACAACAGCAAGCCGCCGCATCCCAAAAGGGCCCCATCATCGTCCTCCCCGTCCCTGACCCACAATCGTTCCCGCTGCTGATCCACTACATGTACCACGGCAAGATGGACGCGATCGAGCGGACGCTACGGGAGGGCCAAGTCTCTTGGGAAGGGCTTGTGCGGAACGTCGAGTATCTCGGCTTGCGAGACGACGTGAAGCGGTATTTGGCAAGTGGTGGAAGAATTGGAGGGACGCGGAAGCGAGGAGGGCGAGAGGGGGTACCATTGCGGCTGCTGAGGACGATAAGGAGGACGAAGATAAGACGAGGGTGATGATGAGGAGAGTCATGGGAGGAGAGCGTATCGTCACCCGAGCGCGAAGGATTTGAAGATGGAGGTGGACTGAGATTATTCGACGTGAGTGGGTGATTGGACGGAGAGAGCGAGCGCGAACACTGCGGGTGGCGAGCTCGTGGACGAGATGCGGGTTTATTAGATCGGTTCTGAACAAGGGTCGATATTTTTTTGTTTTCCTATCTAGTAATAGTAGTAGTTGTCGAGCGTAGTATAGTATTATAATCCTGGCTTTCTTGCTTTCTTGTTTCGTTTTTCTTTTTATTCAATCCCTTTATTCGCTTTTACGCATGAACGTGATCGCTTGAGTGGCCATACAATAAGCACGCATATACTTGAACCGTGCAGCGGAAACGAGCGATGGAGGGAAACAGAGTATGCCTTTGGACAATTGAAATTGACGTTCGCGTACGAGAAAACTGGAACGTGTTCGCATCGACTATATATTCGACTAACCGCAGGAAAGCACCTGTGCCATCCCTTGCACCTCAGCCAACCAGACCCACTCCCCGACTCGAACCGGCACCCGACCACAGTCCACGGTAAGCCAAAACTTTGCTATCACGCCGATTTGAACTCAAAGGACACGGACCTGGCATCGGCGTTCTTGAATTTTTAGCTTTCTGATCTCCCCTTGCCTTCATATTCGCTCGGGATGATCTCCGAACCAATGGGCTTTGATGACAAAGCGACCGGGACTGCTATAGACCAAAGGTCAGTTACTTCAAAATCGTTTAGCCCAAATCGTTCTAATCCTTCGCTATCGGTTACTTACGTCATTGCATCCAATAGCGATATGCGCAAGTTGCCCATCGACACTCTCCCGACCGAGCTTCTCGAATGGGTGATACGTCTTGGAGCAACCGAGTTCCAACGTTGCGGCCCAGAAGTCAGGTGGATTTGCGAGTGGCGGCGGGTGTCCCGCAAATGGGCATCCGTTATCGACCACGGCCCCGCGCTTTGGTCGTACATCGTGGTTGAAAATGGTGCTGGACACGTACCAACCCAATTGGCAAAGTCCAAAGGGGCTCCTTTAATCATCCGCCTTGAGACCTTTCCCACCCTTCAAGACGAAGAATGGATTCGACTTCTTGTTGACAACGTCCAGCGTTGGAAATCAATCACATTCGACGATCCCTTTCAATTTAAAGGAGTCTCTGCGATGCTGGACTCCCCTCCTGCCATGCTGGAGGCTCTTGTAATCTGCCACTTCAATTCCATTCCACCCGACTCCAAGTTCTTCAATCCTCCCAGCCCTAACCTCCGAGTGTTGGAGCTCATCCACGTCACCATCCCCTACAATATCCGACCAATCTTTGGCCTGGAGGAGTTACATCTGTTTCGCATCCGCGAGACTCTGGAGGACGACACATTCGCTTCTCTATCAGCACGCAAGTTGCATCAGTTCCTTCAAGCAAGTCCGGGTCTACAAGTCCTCGAGTTAGCCGGGGATTTCTCCCTATCTGCAGCTGACACGAGCTTGCAGCCAGTCGATCTTCCCAACCTCAAAGAGCTCAACGTTAAAAGCCACCTAGTCCTAAATCTCTTCCGGGGAGAGCACTGTGCAGACCTAACTGTCAGCCTCCAGAGGGTCGAGGAGAAGCTGTCCCCGGGGGCTTGGATATCTGTGGTCCCCACATTGAGACGGGCCAAGGGACTCCAAGTGGACGTTACAGATTTCTCTCTGCAGATTTCATCTCTGCTTGAGCCGCCTACCATCAAAGTAAAGCTTGATATCGAGCTGGAGGACAAAGACCTTTCTTATGCCATACTGGAAGAGATTCTACAAGAACTCGAGAACGAGTCTTGTATCTCAGCTCGGGTCCAACTCTCACTTTCCGCCCACGGTGACATCGGTGTCAAGGTACTCAAACTCCTCCAGAGTCCGATGCCCGGCCCTTCTTCCCGTTGGAGGCTTCCGCACCTCGACACGGTTCGCATCCGCGGAGCAGGTTTTCCAAATCAGTACCTGAAAGCATTCGTTCAAGCACGAGCCAACGCCCAAGGCGATCAGGCACCAAAGGCAGTTACAAGTATCTTTGAAATTGACGGGTACTACTACGGTTCAGGAGACGGGGAAACTTTGGGCGAGGTGATGGATGACTCAGAAGATGAGTGAATTGAGGAAGGGGCGGTTGTCCAGGCAGGGTGAACCCGGACTAGTTCTGTGTGTGTAGTTTGAGTTTGCTTCAACCGCTTTTCATCATCCATGTTTTGATATGTATGTTGCATTACAGATGATTCATCCTGTACATAGTTATGATTTCATTGATCTGCTATCCTTTCGGCAACCAAACAGCAGCCTCAACAGCGGCATTGAGTCGGGATTGAACAGTTTCGTCCGAGAATCTTTGAGTCTGAGAGGTACAATGGGTGAGAGGAATACCCCCACAATTCCTCCGCATCGTAAGTCGAGCGTAGCATAGCATTATCCCCTTGTTTTGGATTTCCTTTTATTCAATCTCTTTATTCATTTTTATGCATCATAACATAATGGCTTGAGCGACCATACCGTGAAGGGACATAAGGGAACCAGAAGATGAACCAGAAATGGGAAAATGGGAAAAGAATAGATGCCTTGGAGAATCGACATGAAGAGAGTGCACTGGGTGATGCGGAAAGAACGCCCATAGATGTACGTCCACCCTAGAATCACTGCCCGCTCTCCTCTCCCCCTCTTCCGCCCTTCTCGCCCCCGAGTCCTTCAACGCACAAAGGAACAGACACCACCATCCGAAGCACGCTCAAAAAGTCTTCCCCCCAAGACGGCTCCTTCCCATCTTTATACTTCAACCTCGCCGGAACGTGCAATAAGTGTCTGCCCGATTCCTCACACTCGCCCTCGATCGGGCTCCTCGACCTCGTGGATTGGATGAGGAGGTGTTGGAGGATCGTGAATAAGGGGTGGCGGTAGCGGTGGTGGTGACGGGAGGACGACAGTGCCCATGGCGGTAGATCGAACGAAGGCGAGGAGGGCGGGTTGGATAGTGGGGACGCGGGGTCGCCGGCGTGGTGAGGTGGCGTAGGGTGGAGCGGAGGTCGGACAGATTGGTCGTTGTCGCCATCGTTCTGTCGGGGTCGGAGGATTATTTCGACAAACGGTGGTGGGTCGGTGGAGGAAGTAGCTAGTCCGTTGTTCGTATTGGTGATGCTGTTATTTGATGAACGTATTGAAAACCCGTTCTCCTGTAACTCGAACTCGAGCACGGACGACGAGGGATCGAGTTTCTGGATGACACGAGTTACCGTGCTCGTCCACCCGGCCGAAGATGAAGACGAGCTGCCATCGTCATGGTCGTCATCGTCGCTACTGTTTCTCCCAAACATCCAACGCGGCAAAGACGCCGATCTGGACGGGCCGGAAAACTCCTCAGCGAACACCTTCAGCCCTTTACACTCACTCGCATCGACAATACTGAGGATCCCAAACGCCGTTTCTCCTTGACAATGGAATATCCCCAACTTCTGGAGGTTCGGTAAGGTTATCGGTTCTCGTTCCTTCTCTCGTTCTTCTTGCGTCCTCTGTCGCCGTGGACGCGCGGCCTGGTCGAGGTGGGGGAACTCTCCGTGAAGCCTGAGCGACTTGAGGCTCGCCGAGCAGGAGAGAAGGACCTCTCGAAGTTTCGGAATGGGGAAACCCGGTGCGACGTCCACGTCGAATCGACCGTTCTCCGGGCCTTTAACGTCAATGAGGGACAGCTCTTCCAATTGCGGAAGCGAACCGAACCCCCCTCCGAGGGTCACATCCACAAGCTGCAACGACTTCAACCGAGGGAATTTGTCGGCCGAAATCAAGCCCGCGGTGTCCGGGGTTATCACGGTGTTGAACATCTTCATGTCCGAAAGGATTGGCGCTCCCCCTTCTGCTTCCAACGGCAAGTACGCCGCGACGTCGACGTGGTTTTTGATCCAGATCGTGATGTCCAGCGACTTCCACCGCTTGGCGTGCTCCAGTACCATCTTCATGGACTTGAAGTCGCGCGCGGGACTTCCAAGTCCCAAAGAGCACTTGATCGTCAACGCGGCGTCTTTCGAGTTTGTTAACGATTGGGATAGGAGAGCCAAACCACCCTCAAACGTCACCTCGGACCACAACGTCGGACAGCCGTCGATGATGCGTTGCCAGTACTTGCACACCCGGCGTAGTTTGACCGTATGTTTGATCAGGTAAGGTCGTGGGGCATGCGGTGGGACTGAGAGTTGGAGGATCCGTTCGAGGAGTTCGGTTGGGAGGTCGTGGATGGACCGTGTTGAGCGGAAGGGAGTGAGAGATACATTGATCGTTGAAAGTCCCACAAGTGTGGCGGGCCTTTCGATGAGGATAAGGCAATGAAGTTAAAATCCACATAAACCGGCTCCACACCCGCCAGGCATGGTAACTCACTTGGTAGTAACTGGCTCGACCTCCATAGAGACTATGCTCATAGGAAATCTGGAAATGTAGTGGGAGATGATGTGGTTGACGGTTCAAGAGAGTGTACGGCTGAAGGTGGTTTTAAGGGTTGAAGGCTGTGAACCGCAAGGCGATGAGTGTTTTTGCGCGGAGAGACAAAGGTACCGGTACACAAGCTTCTTACAGGCAATGGTTCCAAATTCCCGCGATGGCAAAGTGCCTGAGATCCGAATATATACAAGTCTGGGGAGGGTGTTCGCCGCTTTGCAAGGCCTCTGGAACAAACGTTGTGGGGGCCGAGGCCGGTACCGAAGATTTGGAGAAGGAAGAGTGGTGAGAGAAGATTGGTAAGCCCTTTGAGTGTTGATATATATATATATAGTGGATGTACAAGATCTTGATATGAGTTGGTAGGAAATTTGAGGAATAGATCCGGTCCAACGGATAGGAGGGAAACGACCGCGCAAAGCGTTCGGGGAACAACAGGTCCCTTGAACCGACAAACCGGCACAAACAAATGAAAATCATTTGGCACATTTTCATTTGGTCGGGCTTGGGAATCATATGAAAACGATAATTTTAATTGCCCATGACTTAATGCATCGCTTGATAAGGACCTCTTTTCAATGGTTGAATTAGCTTAGGATGATTATCGTGATAGTCTGGCACGCGCTAAGGGTCCGGGGAGGCATGTATTCTCTAGCCTAATCGTGCATCGTATTAGACAGCGAGTTTATTGGCATACGTATGCATCTAATCTCTAGTCAACCGTCGGCAGACCCTTGGTACGGCGGACGTATTCCTCAATTGTGTCCCATTTCCAAAGCGACGCTCCCGGATTCACGAGCTCGTTGACGTTGTCGTCGGAGTAGTCTGCAGCACCTACTGCAAAGGAATATCTATGGGGGTTGACGACATTTGTGTGAGATATCTATTCCACTCGAACCCCACGAGAAACCCGGCTGTTTCGGCGTATACATACCGGCTAGCACTGAATATATCGTTTTCCTTTTCGATCCTCTCCTTAATCACGTTGATGTCGCCAATATTAATAGTAATATTTTCTCCCCTCTCTTTTCCGATAAGCTCGGCCAGGTCGACCCAAGATATAGCGCCTCCACTCAAGCGAACATGGTCAGGGATGGAGGCTGGGTCCTGGTTCGCGAGGACGACCATTCTTGCGACCGACAAGCCAATATCACGGAGGCTGCCGTAGGAGAACTTCTTTTCCGGGTCGCCGAAGAGGTTGAAGACGCCATTCTGGATATCGAGTCCGATGAGAGACTGAGAGAAGATTCTGCAGCCGTCAACCCTCTGCGTGGCAAGTTCAAGTCCCCGAGAAATTCAGGCACCCACCGCCATCATGAAGACAAATTCAAGGAACGCCGCGGTGTATATCGAGATGACCTTCATCGAGCCCCCGTTCAGCTCTCGGGCATATGATGACATGGCATTCTTGACCGCGTATGGCTTCCCGTACAGGCCTAATGGCTTCGGGTCCCTACGGTCAAAGCATCAGAGATATACTCGGCACCCGGAGACGGAGCGCGTCGACGCACATGCCAAACTCGGCAGGGACATACACCCTGACCCCTGCCGCAGCTGCAGCCTCGGCCAATTTATCGTTAATCTCTTTCGGGACCGCGAACCCGAGAGCATTGACGACAGCATTGACACCTTCCAAGGCCTTTGGGCTAATCTCCCCGCCGTATATCTCAGCCCCTTGGGCTTGAAGCTCCACAGCTGTGCTCGACGACGGTTCGCGAGTAAGGACGATGACGCGTTTGACGTGGGACGGGTTAAATGTAGGAGACAAGAAGGCTCGAGTGATAGCAAGTCCTAGGATAAGAGACATGAGTAAATGAGTGATCGCTGTCAACTCGAGGGCTAGGGCGAACCAAGATGGCCGGTCCCTCCGGCGATAGCAACAGTGATGGGAGACATTGGAGCAGTGAAGTGGTAAGAGTGGGGGGGGGGGGGGTTGAGAACTGAGATTTGCTTTAACAAGGATACCTCGGGTGCTGAGCTATTAAATACCAGAGATCGACGCTTCGTTACGGTGGTACCGTTGGCCATGCGTCACGGTGATTACGTTGGAAGCTCCTTGATTTAATCTATGCCACGAGAGAGACTTTGTCAGACCGCGGAAAGTTAGGAACGAAAGACATGTCTCATAATTTGAGCTGCCTGATGAGAGAGATGACTTTCTGTGAGCGAGGATTATCAAATTCTCGGTCTCATGAAGACCATGGCCGTCTCCTCCGGCTGGATCCCTGACTGTTCAGACAGCGATATTCCATTACAAGTACAAGCATACGTCATCATTCCTTTCGCTTAGAGTCGATCTCATTGTAATTTCAAAGGGGCTCGTCTGCTTACGCCCTCAGAATGACATCCTGTCGAGGTGAAGAAGTTTTTGCCGTGCCATACTACAGGACACATTCTATTTATGGCATAAGAAGCAGTGAGGGTATGGAGGGTCTAAGAAAAGTATCCGCGTTCTCCTGAGGGGACTGGTTCGGACTGAATATCTGTGCAATCCAGAATCAATTAGTAGGGCGCAATTGACCGTATGAAGTACATTGAAATATACCTAATGATCTATCTGTCGCGAGTTCTAATGCTCATGATAACTCCCAGTGCCTCTAGGCGCGTCGTGGCATCGGAGGCTGACATCCCCTCAAGAATGCAATCAATGAATGTTACTTCTTTGAGCCATCCTCCCAGTTTTCCTCTTTTCTTATAGTCGCCGGCTGTGATTAGCCCGACTACGTCATTTAGATTGACCCTTCCATTACCGTCCACAGACTCGATTGTAAGGGACCGTAGAGACTTGAACGGCCAGTCCTCCGAATCTCCCATTGCGTGTCCGGAAACAGATATTCTTGTATCGCAGAGGTTTTGCGGCCGTCCTATGGCCCGAAGGACCTGCCGAAGGACCTCGTGGAAGGACAAAGTCCCCATGAAGTGAATGCTTTGGACATTGGAGGTAGAAAAGTTCGGTAAGAGTAGTGCATGCGAGGAGTTGGGTTCTTGGATGGTGATTTTGGCTGGAGGATTATTGAGGCGCTGATTGAAACTCTCCAGTACTCGCTGGAGGTCCACATATCCATCCGCTCTCCAAGGATGCACCGATTTGAGCGTCAAGGAACGGTCCCCGACCTTGTACGTAGCTTCCATCTCCATGCCATCCATTCTAAATGACGTGGGTCGTGCAGGTCGTATACTCTGTTCCCCCTCGGTGAGAAACTGGAAGAGCTCAAAAGCACCACCAAGCTCGGAAGTGCTAAGACTCCGGACACGAACTGAACCTCCACTTGAGGGTTGTATTTTGACCCTGCTCATGAAAATGATTGCTGTTTGCTTGTCCGGGAAGTCGAGGTCGACTTCTGTCAGGTGAGGAAAGGATACTACGAAAGGAAGGTCCAGGAACCTGTTACCAACTTTTGGATCATCCAGCTGAAGGAGGAGCCTCCGAAGGTTGGTGCAGGCTGCTAAGAGTTGGTATAGCTCAGGACTGAGATTTCTTATATCCCTAAGTTGCAAGGTGCGAAGGCCTTCGAGCCAGGGGGCGTTCGACGGTGGCCTCCAAGATCTCGAGGCCAGGTGTCGGAGACGAGGGAGGTTGTCTGCTCGATCATTCTCCCAATGGTGAGAATCATCGGTCTCAACCTCCAGGGTTTGAAGGCTTGGAAGTCCTCGACGGACAAGTGACATCCCAAATGAATGGAAGGCCTTGTCATTCGACCGTAAAGTGTGTATTTGTGCGAGGCGCCTCTCAAGTAAGGCTCGAGCTTGATCGTACTGCGCGTTCATCCGGTTCTTCGGCCTGATTGAATATATGCACAGTGGAACGCACTGCACACGTTCAATCGCCCTCGCCGCCGCAGGTGGAGCCTGGATATCAATGGCGCACCAATATTGTGGGGAAGAAAGAAGGAATTTGCTCCATGTCGGACATACGCAACGCAGGTGGAAGAGCTGACGCCGGTGTTTGGCCAAGGCGTTCAAGGGAAAATCGAAGTCGTGTATCAGATGGAGGTCTAAAACAAGCTCAAAGATGCAGTGGACTACGTCCGTCGCCAGTCGGCTGAAAAGAACCTCCACGCCGTCCCGGGTACAGGTGGTAGTGTTCCTATCATCCAAGGCTATAGAGATATGAGCCGAAACTATCAGTTAGTTGGAAAACATACTTATCCGATACCCTGATCATGGACAGACCATGATTGCGATCTCGCTCAAAGGGGCTGTCTACCCCTATCTGATATTCCATGATGACGGATGCCTTTACCAAATGAAGAATGTCTCGCAGAATCAGTAAAGTGAAGGATGTTCGACGTTGGTACTATCTAGCTTAGCCTATGAAACCTACCGTAACTGCTCCTGACCCTTTGTAGTGAAAATCTCCAAATCTGGAACACTGGGATGCCTTGTGCGACGAGTATACCGGATAAAGAGATTGTCCTGATATGTATGAATGGAAGTCTTCTAGCTGTTCTGGGCTAATGAAATGATCCTTGTTGGGAGGAGGGAGAGGAGGGAGGAGAGGGGATGTCAGATGGTCAGGGAACCGCTTCGTGGGAGCGTAACACCGTTCTTATTGCCGTCTTCTGAAAGCTACGCAATTAGAGTCACAATCAAAGTTAACCTCAATGTAACAGACGTAAGGCTTCTATTTAGGTTACAATATGCCTTGAAAATTCAAAATTGGTGAATCTTAAGCCCGGGCTCTGTTCCTCCCTCGCAATGATCCCCACAACACCAAGCTTTTCTGCAGCGTCTGAAAATGCCATCCCCGGAAGGTCACGATGAGATATAACAACTTCCTCCAAACAGACCCCTCCATGTGCTTGCATATACTCCTGCCGCGTTGTAATAACCCGAACCACCCCCGAGATGTCGACATCCAGGTTGTCGCAATCGATTGCAAAATATCGCAATGACTGGAGTGGCCAATCGCCCGCAGCCGCATCCGCTTCTCCTAAGTGGTTCGAATCATGTAATCCAATTGTTGCCGTTACGAGGTCCGCCATATCCGGAAGGTAGAAGGGCGCGACGGTAAGGCTTTGGACGTTGCTTGTGTGTAAGACTCTCAAGACATTTACGTCTGAGACTTCATTGATGAAAATGGTGGCCGAGATTGCGAGGTTCCTAAGGCGAAGATGAACAGGTTGAAGGATCTGACGGATCACCTCGTAGTCCGCCTCCTGGGTGGTGTACGGAATTTCGATTAGGAGGGTGCGGTTTCCATTGGTGTACTTGGCCCATATGAGAAGATCCTCTGCGCTGGTTTCTACAATGGCTGACTCTCTGTTTACGGCGCTGCGTTCGGCCGGGACGAGGAAGTCCAGGAGGCTCTGAAAGATAGTTACATCTTCGAGGAAGCCGCTCACCCGGATTATGCCGCCTGCCGACTGAGGTATTAGAATCTTCCGCAGCAATTCCACCGGTGCATTGCTACATCTGATATCAAGACGGAACTCTTCCATAAGAGGCATGACTATGGCGGAGCGCGCGTTTGGGAGTCCCCTCCAAGACGATCCTAGCTCGAGAGAGAGCTTTCTCAGACCATGGGCGCATTGGTTTAAAATTCCATAAAGATCGGAATCGGACCCCTCCAACCTCCGTAGTACCAGCGTTTTAAGACTCCGGATCCAGACGGCGCCAGGCGGCGGCCTCCAAGAACTCGAGCTCAGATGGCAAAGCTCTGGCATGTCGTACGTAAGAGGTTGCTCGGAGCGATGTTTGTCAAAATGGGGGACCACTGCCAATGTCTTGAGAATTGGAAGCCCTGGACGTATCAGGGAGAGTCCGAAGCGATAGAGAGCTGGGTCATTGAGGCGGACAGTTCGTATTTGATTACGGCGGGCCATGAGCATTGGCTGGATCTGGTCGAAGTAATAAACTGCGGTCCAGTCTAATCGCGTGCCGTAGACGCACAGCGGGGCTGTCTGTGCCCGCTCGATAGTCTTGACCATTGTTGCTTGTGGCGCTTGGACATCGATGACGCACCAGTACTGAGGCGAGAAGAGAATGAACTCATTCCACGGTGTCGATACGCAGCGTAAACGGAAGACCTGCTTTCTCAGCTCGCGGAGGACTTCGAAAGGCACATCATAGTCGTGTATCCTGTCCAACTGCAAGACGAGCCGGAAAATGGAGTGGACTATGTCTGCGGCCAATTGACCGAATCGAAGCTTGCCGCTCTCTTGGGAGTGACGCTTGTCGTCGGGGATTCTGGTGATGGCCGTCTCAGTCATCTTAGTCACTGCTGAAGAAAAAGTTGGGTATCAGTCGGTTTCAATCCAAGGGAGAAATTGAAAGATGGCGCACATGATTTCTAGTCTATTGATGACCCTTAATACTTTGTAACTGCTCCTGACACCTTGTAATGAGAATTTCTAGAGTCTGGAACACTGGGGTGCCTCGTGTTAGAATGAACGCCGAGCATCCCTGACAAAGGTGTTGTCCTGACATGTAGGGGGAAAAGTCTTCTAATTTTTGCTTTGTTGCTTTGGGCTAGTGAAATGATCCTAGTCGGGAGGAAGGGGGAGAACGGACGCCAGATGGTCAGGTAACGCCACCGGCTTCGTGAGAGTGTAACACCGTTCTTATTTCCGTCTTCTAAACGCTATGCACTTAAGTCACAGCCAAAGCTAACATCAGTGTAACAGACATTAGGTTTTATTATGCTACAATATGTCCCTCGAAATTTGAAAATCAGTGAAGGTCGGGCTCTGTTCCTCCCTCGCAATGATCCCCACAACACCAAGCTCCCTTGCAACGTCTGAAAATGCCATCCTCGGAAGGTCGTGACAATGAGATATAACAACTTCCTCCAAACAGACACTTCCATGTGCTTTCATACACTCCTGCCGCGTTGTAATGACCCGCACCATCCCCGAGATGTCGCCATCTATGTGGTCGCAGTCGATTGCAAAATATCGCAACGATTGGAATGGCCAATCGCCAGCATCTGCGTCCGCTTCTGCTAAGTTATCCGGATCATGTATTCCAATTGCTGCCGTTACGACGTCCGCCATATCCGGAAGGTAGCAGGAAGTGATGGTAAGGCTTTGAACGTTGCTTGTGTGTAAGACTCTCAGTACGTTTGTGTCCGATAGTTCATTGATGAAAACGGTGGCCGAGATCACAGGGTTCCTAAGGCGAAGATGAACAGGCTGAAGAATCTGACGGACCATCTCGTAGCCCGCCTCCTGGTCGGTGTACGGAATTTCGAATAGAAGGGTACGGTTTCCGTTGGTGTATTGCGCATAAATGAGAAGCTCTTCTGTGCTGACTTCTATCATGGCTGGCTCTCGGTTTATGGCGCTGCGTTCGGCCGGGACGAGGAAGTCCAGGAGGTCCTGAAAGATAGTTACATCTTCGAGAAAGCCGCTCTCCCGAATTATGCCGCATGCCGACTGAGGTATTATAATCTTCCGCAGCAATTCCACCGGTACTCTGCTGCATCCAATATCAAGACGGAGCTCTTCCAGAAGCGGCATGGCCATGACGGGGTGTGCGTGTGGGAGCCCCCTCCAAGACGATCCTAGCTCGAGAGAGAGCTTTCTCAGACCATGCGCGCATTGGTCTAAAATTCGATAAAGGTCGGAATCGGACCCCTCCAACCCCCGTAGCACCAGCGTTTTAAGACCCTGGATCCAGGTCGCATCGGACGGCGGCCTCCAAGAGCTCGAGCTCAGATGGCAAAGCTTTGGCATGTCGTATGTGGGAGGCCGCTCGAAGAAATGTGGATAAGAGCGGGGGAGTATTTCCAACGTCTTGAGATTCGGAAGCCCTGGGCGGATCAGGGATAGCCCGAAGCCGTAAAGATCCTGGTCATCGAGGCGGAGAGTTCGTATCTGACCGAGGCGGGTCACAAGCATCGGCCGAGTCTGATCGAAATGAACTGCTTTCCAGGGACCCGCTTTCGTGGAGTAGACGCATAACGGTGCTGTCTGTGCTCGTTCGATGGACCTGACCATTGCTGCTTGCGGTGCTCGGATATTGATGACGCACCAATACTGAGGGGAGGAGAGAATGAACTCATTCCACGGTGTCGATACGCAGCGTAAACAGTAGACCTGCTTTCTCAGCTCGCCGAGGTCTTCGAAAGGCACGTCATAGTCATGTATCCTGTCCAACTGCAAGAAGAGTCGAAAGATGGAGTGGACTATGTCTACGGCCAGTTGACTGAATTGAAGGTGGCTGCTGCCTTGTGGGCAATGCTGGACGTCGGTGATCTTGCCGACGACTGGGTCGGTCATCCTGGTCACTACTTCGGGAAGAGCGAGATAATTAGCAGGTTTAGAGCTCGAGAGCAAACTAAATAGTCGTACATAGTTTTCTTGTCTATGGAGCAGCTTCAATGCTTACGCAACCACTCTTTGGAGGTGTTGAGATCACGAGAATCTGGAACACCAAAGGCGCCAACGTTCGACTAAGCGAAGAGCAGCATGACGGAGAAGTTGTTCTGACCTCTTGGAAAAGATTATTTTGTGAGATGTGAGGCGTCTTGGACCAACTTAGGGTGGTGGGGAGTGAAGAGTCAGATTATCGCGAGGCGGCACTGCACGACAGTTTAACGCCGCTTCTTATTTCCGTGTGCGAGAACCCACACAATCGAGGTCAAGATCGACAAGTAATATGCCATTTCAAAACTACGTAGGCGGTCGTCTCCTGCCAAGACAACAAAGCCAAGCCGATTCATCGCAAGCTTTTGACGTTCCGGGTCGATTCTGGTTGGGCGCGATGGAGTTTGCTCGGCTTGGCGGCGTACCCGCCCCGATTCACTCGAAAATCCATTCGGCCTTAACATCGGTCCACTGAACGACCCCCTCGGGGAACCAGCTGTTAAAGTCGAAAAGATAAGTAAAGAGGGAGAGAGAGCGGAGGTAAGGAAACCTTACAGCTTGATCTCCTTCTCGGCGTTTTCAACGGAATCAGAGCCGTGGCAAACGTTGCGACCAACGGCAAGGGCATAGTCACCACGGATGGTACCTATAAAGGAGCCAAGCGGTTACGATACAACATTTGTGATGTTGGCGCGGTGTACGTACCAGGAGCGCTTGCCAAGGGGTTGGTAGCACCAAGGATGGCACGACCAGTCTTGACAGCATCAAGGCCCTCCCAAACCATTGCAACAACGGGACCGCTAGCCATGTACCTGATGAGACCGGGGAAGAATGGCTTGTCCTTGAGGTCCTCATAGTCTATATGAGTCGGACGCGTCAGAATAAATGTTAGTACCGTCTCAATAGTGTAAGTCATGACAGTACATACGCTTCTCAAGGTGCGCAGGAGTCGAATGAACGAGCTTCAGAGCGGTGAGTTTGAAGCCACGCTGCTCGAAGCGAGAGGTGATGGCACCAATGAGACCGCGCTGGACGGCATCGGGCTGTAGGGAGTGTCTCATCGTCAGCGTGTATTCCGACGACCCTCAATCAGTTGAATCGCACCTTGATCATGATATAGGTGCGTTCGTTGTTGTTCGGCATTCTGTACGCAGCGAGCGGACGCAGCACGTCGAAGTCATCGTCAGTGTAAACGAGGGAGAGATGGAGCAGACAGCATGCGATGGATCAGCAAAGAGCAGCACAACGCGACGTCTAGAAATGACAAGCTTACTTGAAGAGTGGTACTGGTCGTGAAAAGAGGGGGAGGAAGGCTTGAGGAGAGAGAAATCGAGTTGACCCAGCTATTTATTTAGCGAGACGCGTCTCCGGTTCAGATCGAGATCACCGGATCTGGACGGCTTCTCAATCGATTCAAACCCCTACCCACGACGTCGCCGCACCTTTCCAGGTCATCCCCAGAGCGCATCTAATCACTTTACCTGTGGAGAAGCTGGGGAAGACGTGATCCAAATCATTTGGTAGCGTAAAATGAGTGTCTGCCGGTACACAACGAGCTTCGGAAGACCGGCTGGCCCTTGATCATTACGCTAAAAGACCGAACGTTTAAACCGGAGAGCATTCCTGATCGACCATGGCAAGAAACGGGAAAGGGCTGCTAAAGTCTCTTATTGGGTATTTCGTCGGCAAATCTCGTCTGGATAGTGAACGGTTCGCACGAAATGCTCGGGGTGGGTGTGTCAGGCGTATGCGGAGAATTGAGGTCAATGCTGTTGGTGGGTTCGAGCGAATGGTATTGAAAGGATCCGGAGTTTCCATCTCAAGCCCAAATATTATGTCGGGGTGGAGAAGCAGTATTGATACAGATTTTAGACTAGCCAGAAAACCTGGAGTTGCGTGATTAGCCACCCAGCTTGTAGGCAATTCCCGGTAAACGTACGATAGAGGGAGAAAGGATGCTCATGGAAGCCGAAATTAGCCTGAAGGTGCGGGTGCAGACCCGTTGGCCGCCGCTTGTCTCTCTTGCATCTTTCGTAGCTTCAGTGCCGCAATCTCATTGCTCAACTCCGTGGATGTATGTGGCACGTTCGTATTCGTGGTCTGAACGAAGCGAGACGCTTGAATAAGCTGACAGACAGGCTCGGTCTTTCAAATACCCACTTTGGGATCAGTTGGCCAGAAGCGTTCTCGATACTAGAGATGAAAAAGAACGCAAGCCACAGCATCAGCCTCGCATGAAAGCCATGAGTCCGCGAAAGTGCTCACCGGAATAATGTGTTCTTGGTACCATTCTGGATTCCCGTAATGCAGCATGATGGCCACGGGGAAGAAGACGTAAATTCCAAACTTTACGAGCTCCAGGTTCGGTCCAGCCATTTTGAGTTGAGAGTAGAAGAACGAACGGGGTTTGAGAATAATGAACGGAAGGAACGGAAGAGACGGAAGAGAACGCGGGTGGAATTGGCCGAAATCTGGGAGTGAAGTTCGCCGTTTACGGAATCATCCGTTGTAGTCACAAACGCCCCCCCCAAATAGTCATCTATCAGACCTCCGACAATGTCCGTCGACGTAAAGGAGACAAAAGAGTACAAACGCGCTCTTAAGCATCACCTCAAGACCCGACAGCAATCTTCTCAGACAGACGTTACACCTTTCCGAGTTGAGGAGAAGAAGTACAAGAGCAAGTTTCCCCCACCGGACCTGAGCGAAGTCCTGGACGTCTGGGCACTAGATGAAGATCTCCGAGACAAAGCCGTACTAGGGCCAACGTGGAATGCAGGAGGAAATAGTACCAATGTGACTGTTCGATCTTTTGAGCTTCGAAACTCAGATGAAAGCCTCAAAAGAACTCGTCGAGGCTACTGCGTGGATTCACATCCCGGTAAGCACGCGGAAACTCTTTACGCATGCCTTTGCTGACACTGTAAAATCATTCAAGGACTCGTCATTATTCCATCCTATCTATCTCCGGCGGAACAACGAGATCTCATCCGGTCCGGCCTCGAGAACCAAGCTCGTGCTCCAAATGAAACCAACCTCGACACTCACTATCTCATCCCTCGAGAAGGCATCTGGAACGTCTATGTGGCCAACCGACATATCACAGAATCGGACTCATGTCCCAAAATCATTCCTCGGGCGCAGGTTCAGCTAGGCAGCGGCTTCAGAGCCTCTGCAGTGTTCGAACCTCCTGACCCATCGACGGCGTCCAAGCGAGCCCTCATCGAAAACGCACCTGGAGAAGTCGCTTTGGCCAACCCATCTACCTCTCCGCTCCCTCTACCTCCACCGTCCTCTTCCCTCTCGCCAGTCACTCCACATCAACTGCTCCCAAAGCTCCGTTGGGCTAACATTGGGAGGTCTTACCACTGGGGATCGAAAGCCTACGACTTGAGCAAAGAGCTCGCTCCATTTCCGGAGGATGTGAAGGGGTTTTGTACGAAGGTCGTGAAGGAGGTGCCTTGGGACGACGTCTGGATATCAGAAGGCTCAGAAGATCATCGAGTACCAGATGAAGAGTGGGGGATGGAAGGTCCCGCTTGGAACTCTTGGCCAGAAACGTACGGTTAGTTTATCGTTCGTGCCTTTAGGTGATCACTAGACCCAACCTTGCTTCAACAGAACCGGACGCCGGGATCGTCAATTTCTACCAAACCAAGGTAGCCGTTCCGAGGTCCGAGCTTGACTAGTAATTTGAATGTCTCTGTCCTCCACACCATAGGATACCCTCATGGGCCACGTTGACCGATCCGAGGTCTCATCGACAACGCCTCTGGTCTCCATCTCGTGCGTCCCCTTTCTCCAATGTTCGTGTGGAACTAACGCCGCTAACCGCTGCGTTACGATGCAAAGTCTTGGAAACGCTTCCATTTTCCTCATTGGAGGCGTAACGCGAGACACGAAGCCACTACCAATCATACTCCGGTCTGGAGACGTCGTCATAATGTCGGGACCTCGGTGTCGGAGAGCTTTTCATGGTGAGGAGTGGGCGATGTCTTGTCCCTTGAAGTCCATTGACCACCTATCCATCTATTCAGGCGTGCCTCGGATCTTAGAGGGAACCTTACCCCCTCACCTCTCCACCACAGAGGATGAAAACGGTTGGGATCCATTTGCGGAGTATATGGCGAATACCCGGGTAAATATCAATGTCCGACAAGTATTCCCGAGGGGTTACGACCTCTCGCAGCTACAAAACTCGACTTCATGAGAGGCTGCGGCGGAGAGAAAAACGGCAAAGATAGCATAAAACGCTAAAAAAACACAGTCCGAACAAGTCTAATAAATACCTTGAAAACCTTTACACAAATGGAAGGGGGGGATTAAAACTCAACGGCCCAACAATACAACTAGACATCGAAACATCCTTCGGTCAATCGTCATCATCGCACTCAGCAGCCAACTCGAAACGATTTAAGGAAACGGGTGCCCAATGGTACTGCACGTGGTGTTTAGTTGCCCGACGCTTGGTCCTGACACCTGCTGCTTGAATGGTCATTGCGCGATCCTGGTCGGGGTCTTGGTCTGGTTCATAGTGGAAGGTCGGAAGTAGGGGGTCACCAGCAGCATCCTAGAGACAACACATCGTGTCAGCGAACTTGTTCATCTGCTGGGTAATAATAGGATCCAACTGACCTCGCCAACACGTTCTATCCGACCGAACATCTTTCCAGCTTTGAGAACAACTTCGACAGCGGACAACATGGCCTGGAATTCGGTGTCGTTCGCCTTCGCAGATCTTTTGCCCCTCTTGCCCTTTCCGGTTTGCTTCGGTTTTGCCTTAGCCTTGCCCTTCCCTTTGCCTTTAGGCTCCTCGTCTTGCGCACCGAGTGTCGACACGTTGGCACCGCTCTCAGTCAGAACGGCAAGACTTTTCGATAATTTCTCCAGGAGATGAGGGTTCTGAGTGATAACAGCGTCGGCAAGATCCGGAGCAGTCATCGAAGTCTTTGTGCCGAAGGCCAATATGGTGACGATTAACCCTTCTATTTCCGAACTAAGCTCGTCCCGCTCGGTGGGTGACTTTGCGGGAGACTTCAGGGCACGTCGCGAGGGGGAAGATTTGGCGGGACTCCGAACAGTTGACACGGGCTCCGGTGGCGATGAAGAGGCTGGTCCCTCGGCCATCGTAGCATCGGCCGCTTCCTCGCTCTTGATGGGAAGAGATTCTTCTTTCGGAGTAGGCATGCTCGGGGAGGATTGAGACACTGGGCTTGAAGGAGGCGGGATTGATGATGAGCGTGAAAGGCAAGGGGAATGTGGAACGTCTGGTTCGTCATCAGACTCAAACTCATCGAGAAGAGCGACGGACGCCGACTGTGGTGTTAGAGGGGCTGATAGAGGAGAAGACGGAGGAAGGGAGGTATAGCGGGCCGTCACTGGAGTGGTAGGTTGGAGAGGAACAAGTTCTTTCATGGAAGGCGAGGGACTTGATCCGGAGATATTGACCGTCTGATCTTCATTAGGCTGACTGCTTCCAGGATCTGAAAGATTGGTGTTGCTCGGCGCGGGATCAATTGGGCTTTGTTTCCGGCCGTGCGAGCTGCTTGCGCTCGACTCCTTCCTCTCAATCGCTGTTAGCAACAGCTGAAGTCCTATAAAGCAAGATTGCTGTTAACGCCCGCCAGCCAATCAAAGCCGTTCACAAGAGGGAAGCGTACCATCAACGTGTTCGGTTGGTTCCATCGTCAGGTCACCGTCTTCGATATCGCCGTGGTCGTCATCTACATCATCAAAATCCCAGTCCTCCTCCTCCTCTTCGAAATACTCTTCTTCGATGGCTTTTCTTTTCCTTGAGTAGTCTCGCGACCATCGTGCCTCCGCTTTGAGAGGGGAGGAGGCCATCATTGTTCCAGCTGGGCTAGATGGGAATCCTCCGATTGTACGGCCAGGTGAAGAAGACGATGCACCACTGTACGGAGAGTAGCTACGAGTTGAGAAGGCCATTGAGCCCATCCGACGGGTTCTGGGGCTAATGTCGTCTAGCCTCTGCCAGAGGGGAGAGCTACAGGCAGGTGGGAGGGCTGGCTGCTCTGCTTCATTGTGAGTGACTTTGAGCCGTTTGGCAGTCGGGGTAAATACGTTTGTCTTGAAATGATACGGAGCGTGTCCTTGCATAGTTGGCCGCTGCGAATAGTGCATGTAGTGGCGTGGTTGTGACTGTGAGTGCAGTGCTGGGTAGGTTGGGATGGTTCGGGTGTCGGGTGTGCTGAGGGAGAGACGGAGACTCAGCTACTCAGCCCCAGTCGAGATTTTCCACGAATCACGTGAGTTGCATCAAAACAAGCAAACAAACGCGACGCGTCTCCCGCGAACTCGCAACCGCGCCACACACATTTCTGTATTCATGGGTGACGAATACGGATCTTCAAGATGCCGGGATTGAACAACATATGCATGATGCCCGGACCCTTTTGGCTCTAGAGAGGAAAAATATTGATGCTCGCATGTACGACTGCAACTGCGCAACGTCAAAGGTTCCGTCCAGAACCGGATCGTCTCGAGGAAGGGTAGCCATAGGTATACTCAGCCTGTTATGATGTTCTCACTCGTTTCAGATGCTTCATATGGATATATCACTTTGAAGGCAAATGGGGCTGCGGCGCTCGCGCTCCGAGTCGAGCAGCACCGCCTGATGCCGACCCTTGTCAATTCCGCGCACGCAGGGGAGAACAACAAAATGGAAAACACAATCGTTACTGCAATTAAACCTTTAATACATCATTATTCCGAGTCGTCTTAGCCCTTTAGGGATGGCATTGGCTTATTCGAAATAATCATGTCAATTGCAGCCATTCCTGGAACCCAGAAGTATTCGCCGCCTCTGGCTTTGATGAAATCTCGCGGCATATCCAGCTTGCGTAAGAGGTTTTCTGAGTCCTCGCCTGTCGTGAATCGGAGTCGTTCAGCTCCTGTCGCTGCACCAATGATGGGATCAAAGCTGTTAAAAATGGCTTATGAGCTACGCCGACCGTGTACAATCCTGAGGAATCGGCTCACCCGGGTTCCCCCATAGGCTGAAGAGACTTGGGATCCGTATACCCCGGTGGGAAATTAGTTGCGTTTGCCCAGCCCTCTTGGATAAACTTGAATCCTTTCCCCAATACCGATTGGTAAGAGGCAAATAACAGACCCCGGTCCTTCTCGGGTACTTCACCCCGCCGCTCTTCAGGCTTAATCTGAATCGTAGCGTTAGTGCATGATTCTTGTTAGCAGGAATTAGCTCGTACGACGGACCTCCTCGCCATATGGGATGCTACCTCGCATGATGAGAAGTTCCTCCAGATGCTTCTGTGGGATGACAGGATTGACTCGAGGTGCCATCTTGCGAGTATGCGCAGTGATAGGGCATTTCATGACATCCTTTCCATCGTCATAATTGAAATCGTTGTTTCGCTCTACGTCACCCCCGAGTTTGGTGTCGTCGTGATTCTCTGAGAGATTAATCGGGCACCCCTGCGTTGTAAATCAATGAGCCAAGCAAGACACAGCCCAAATCTCAAAATAACGCACCGATTGCCACCTTCCGAACATTTTTGCTCCTCTTCGGTGGGCACCTTCTCCGGGTTTATCGCCAGGTCGGTTTATAGCGTGCTCTATTACGAACTGGTCCCATTCGAATACAAATTGCTGAAGCTGACGGAAGGCCATGATGGTGCCACCACGGGTCCATTCAGGACGCTGAATCTTATCTCCTGGAGTGCCATGGATGATGACACCAGCATCGCAAGGAAGTTGTCCTTTGTGAGGATTGACGAGACCCCTGAGATGTGCGCGATTAATACAGTGAGCCACTCGAGAAACGACTGATCACACCTAATCGCGGGCTGAGAGATGCCATCAAGAAATCCGAAGAACTCGTGCCCCTTCAACTCGCCGTCACGAACTTTGCCGTCGAGCTCGAAGTTGATCCTGATAGATGTCTTAAATTGGTCTTTCACATGCTGAATTGCTGCAGCATAGCACGTGTCATCTAAACAGCAAGGATGGTGAGTAGGCTGTCAGCCGAATGTCAGCATTGTCTCACCCTGGCTAGCAATCACTACGACGCCATGGATCGGATTCTCTTTGTCCATCCAGTGCTGATCCCAGTCGGGAATGAACTTTTGGCCCGTCGAAATAGGCGCAGGAATATCACCAAGCGTTTTAGCACCCTCAAGCATGGATTTTTTAAAGTCGGAGTCCACGATATCTCCAATGCTGAGTAAGTCCATAGCAGCCCGGCTGAGTCCGATGTTGAACTGGTTGGGTATGTTGGCGAGGTCCTTGGACTGGTTCTCAATGTTCGCAAGGCGAGCTTTCTGGATTTGCTTGAGGATGTTGATGGCGTCTTCCGAGGTTGTGATTGACGATCTGAAGTCACGCAAACCGCTACGGAAGGCGTTGACATCCTTGATCGTGAAGAAAAGGAAACCTTCATATTTCTACGAGGATCGATGAATGCTTTAGTTAGCACATCGATAACTGAGTTTTTTAAGGACATACCTTGGCGAAAGTGGGATAGACGTCACCCTGGATATTTTTGAGATCGACGTTTACTGTAGGGGGGATCAACGGAACGACGGCTCGGTTCTCTGGGGTTTCCGACTGTCGAGCCTTTTCGAGCTTAGCCTGAAGGGACATGTTGGAAGAAAATGTACGGTATGGATGAAGGGATAGATGTCGGATTGTTGTATGTTGGAATGTCTTCAGCTAAACCCGCTGGCTTTTATAGACACCCTTCGGACGTCCCGGTCAACCTCCAACAAACGTTCCATCCCACCTTTCAAACTTCATACCACGAAGATCCCCCAAAACGGCCGGTTCATCTCACCATGAGCGCCGAGAGTTGCCAAAAACGACACTTGAAAGTACGTTAAAACTCATGCACTGTGGCCGCCTCTTCCGAAGAGACACGCCAAGCCTGGTTCTTCATGTCGTTGAGCGCTCAATCCAGACATTCTATTGGACGGAGCGGCATAGCGCTTCAAAAGTGTCCGAACAAAACTCGACCGAGGGTTCAGCATCGGAGCACGAGACCCAATTGCAATTTCAGAGGCAGGCAACCGACGGCACTAGATTAAAAACATTGAGGTCCTGTCCGCCATTGCGGACCATGAAGAGAGACCCTCGGACCTCGAGGCTTCAGGAAATCCAGGGTCCTCCCGCGGATTCGAAATTAGGTGGCACCTGATTGGCCAGCTCTTGGTTGAAGAATGCACGGTCCGAGGCTCGGACTGTGCATCCTTCAACCAAGAGCGGAAATGGGCGGTTACTTTGGTGGCTAAAGCATTCCGGACCTGTCGACGTCGACCACGCTGGCCGTTCGCACCGTGCCTCTATTCGGCAAATAGCAATCAGCTGTAGGCAGCCGCACTTAAACGTCAGGCAGTCGTCTCAACACAGCGATAATTCACGACCTGAAAATACCTTTAAACGACTTCGGTTGGATCCCCCAGTTAAGTCGACATTAGTGTCACGTCCAACGGGCTCGTCAG
This sequence comes from Tulasnella sp. 424, assembly GCA_019633425.1. Lineage (NCBI taxonomy): Eukaryota > Fungi > Basidiomycota > Agaricomycetes > Cantharellales > Tulasnellaceae > Tulasnella > Tulasnella sp. 424. Next base: position 157,562 of record WSUB01000067.1, on the reverse strand, counting down.
GATTAGAAAGAGTTATGAAATCTACCACTTACGTTTCTAGATCCTTTACGTTGTCCCCAAATGAAAACTCCATCGGATGGTTGACCAAGACCAGGAGCCCTTTCATGCCGAAGTGTTATTCGGACCTGCTGTGCGTGTGGCTTCCGAGCGCTCATAGAACTCAAATCCATTCAAAGCACATGCAAGATAGAGAAAAACCAAGACCGAACACACCAAGGAAGTAGCGTAATAAGAACGAACATAATGGAAGAAAAATAGAGTGATGTTTGACCTTTACGTGCGTTGGACCCACGAGGACTGATCATCAAGTGGGATCAAGTGAATATTGGTATCGCACCCAGGTCAGGTTTCGGCTTCCACACGATCTCCATCTCCACAATCCCATCATCTCTTTCTTTCGAAACCTTCTTCGGCTGCTTCCACTGCTCGCTGAAGTGCGGGCGGAAACACCCCTCCACCGGGCAAGCATACTCGTATTCTCCGAGAAGGACTGGTTTCGGGTCGTGTTTCTTGCCCTGCTTTCGTTTGCGAGGGTTGGTGGTGGATTCGGCAGTCGCTTGAAGGGTGGAGGATCGCAGCGCTCGCGTACTCGGAGCCGCTCGGGCCGTCTTGCCACGACCTTTTGACGCCCTGGCTTTGCCCTTCCCTTTCACGTCCGACGGTGGAGGTACTGCTGCACCCTCATCCTCTGCTTTCCCCTTCCCCTTCCCTTCCACTGGCTTGCTGAGATACTCCCCACATTCTCCACAAACAACGTGCCCACAGCGCAGTCCCCACATCGTTTTAGAACCCATGCGTAACGTTGTGTTGCACCTTGCACAGATAAGACTAGGAGTAGCAACGGCAGCCGAGGCTGAGGATGACGACGCTTGAGATTCGTCCATGTCAATGATGATGGGAGCATTCTCGGCAGTGGCGGACGGTTCAAAGTCGAAAGTGAAACCTGGTCTTGGTTTGTCCGCGTGGTGCGTCATAACCGTACTGTACGTTGGTTTCGGAGGATCTAGCCGATCGTCTCCGGCAATATGCCAAGGTTGGAAATCCACCGGACCTCCAACAGCCTCGTTCCTCCCAGCATCCCAGACCATCCCGCCGAATACTGGAATGTCGACTTGAACGGGTGGCCTAGGAGGTGGTGGGTATAAGAAATTTCCAGGCCCCACATCGAATACGTTCCGAATCCAGTGTGGAATTTCCAGGCGCCGTTCGTTGTCCCGGTTGTGAGAATTGTTCGGCCGAGCACCTCTGAAGGCTAAGAAACCGCCCCCAAGCCCGATTCTTGGAGGAAGTTGTGGTGGATGGTGAGGCGCTGCTGGAGGAGGTGCAAGGTTTGGACCACCGTATGGGTGTGGAGTTGGGCGACGATTGAGGAAAGCAGGATCACGTGGTGGCTCTGGTATGAACTGGGCAGGAGGCGAGAAGATGCGCAAAGCTGTGGACAAAGAACGGACGTTTACATTGTAAGCACTTTGTCCCGAAGTCCGACGGAACCGGTTCCGCAACTCACCGTCGTGGGGGTGGACAGGAGGGTTTCGTGGGTGCTGTTGTGGTGGTATGAGTCGATCTACGACCTGCTCTTCCAGCTCATCATCGTCGCTTTCGACGAGAATAGGCTCCTCGTGTTCGCGCGCTTGTTGATGCCACCCTCCAGGCGGGTTGAAGCGCTGTTGTAAAACGGGGGCAGGTCGCAACGGCGTACGTGCTCTTGCTGGATGACTTGCTCCGATGAACACCACCTCATCGTCGTCTTCGTCGGTGTCGATGCCGGTCAAATCGATGGTGTTCCGGTTGTCCAGGATTCCCGCGGACATCTTGAAGGTTTGTGTGTCGCTGTCAAAGCGTGAAGTTGTGTCGAGTAGTTGAGGATAGTGTTGAGGGTGGTTGTCGAGTCGTACAGGAGGTGGTGATGTGTCGGTTGGAGGACCGGGATGTGAATGGAAAGGACGATGATGGAAATGGCCGGTTGCAGTTCAGCCTGCAACAAAGTGGAGGTCCCGGCAAAACGGAGATCGCGGGGACTTGAATTAAGATCCCACGAGATGGGGCTGAATCTGCAACACGCGGACTCTGATTTTTCTACTACCTACCAGAAGGGAGATGAAGCGAGCAGGCGAACAGCCTTCTTCAAGCTCAAGTACCATGGCTTCTACTCCGGGGGCTGGGCCGGCTTCCAAGAAATTGAAGCTCGATGAAGATGGCGCTGGGCCTTCAGAGACTCAAACCAAAGCGGAGCGGAAGAAGGCCAAGAAAGCGAAGAAAGTGGATTCGAAGGCATTCGTGCGTCAAAGAAGCTGTGCGCTGCGTTGTCGATTATGCTAACATGTCTGGTAGATGGAATCGCTGCCAGGCTTTTCGTTTGACGGGAACGATTTGAAGGCGCGTAGTCAGCCGGTCGGAATCGATGTACGTGTTGAACGCCACCTCTCGGCTTGTAACGAACCGCAAGGGCTCATGAGGCGTCTAGGAAATCCGAAACCTCGTCCTATCCGTAGCTCTTGGTACTCCACCTCCCAGATGGTTGGTAGTCAAGGTAAGCACTTTCGAACCCTGAGTTTTGCCCGACGCCCACTCAAGCTCCTGCCTACTCTCAGAATCCACAAAACATCAAACACTTTGTCGTTCTACAAATTACCGGGATCACTCCCGACCGACTGTCCTTGAATCCTTCTCCAACATTACCCCGGGCTTACCCGATCGCTTTACCAGCCGTAACGGACGCCGAACACCTCAAATCCCTCCACAAGTTATTCTCCCATGCGTGCCCCTCAAGGGCACCCGGGGACCAAACGAGAATGCATTCAGCTTTATCTGCGTTTTTGAATACTCCCGTATCATCTGAGGAGAAGGTGAGGAGGGTCAAGGAGCGGAACAAGCGTGAGTGGTTTTCGTTTTGGGGAACACAGCGTCAGGTGCTAGCGTGCTTACGCAAAACGAATTTCGCCAGAACAGAGTAATTTGGCCATCGTCAACGATCCTTCCGTCTTTCTTCTAACACCAGCTCAAATGAGCGCAAATGGTTACACCTTACCATCGTATGTGGAGCTGCCACCAGACACAGGGACGGATTCGGTCGACGAAACCACGAATTGGGTTCGACTATCACCTAAGCGAGACGAATCGTGGGTCGAAACGCCTCAAGCGCCGTTACTGGATCTAAACGGAAAACCGCCCAAGCAGAAGGTTTGGGCGTTGGATTGTGAAATGGTAAGAATGAGATTGAACTGTTGAATCTTCGAAAACGAAGATTGACGATGCGTCCAACCCCATTCTTTAACAGATCGAAACCACCCGAGGCAAAGAACTCGGTCGAATATCCATCGTCGACTTTGATAGCAGCTGCGTCATCTTCGACTCTCTGGTCAAACCCACCAACCCCGTAACGTCCTACCTCACCCAATACTCCGGCCTTTCTGAAGAGCTTTTATCAAAAGCCACATTAACTCTCTCCGACGTCCAACAAAAGCTCTTAGGACCGGGAATGATCGACAGCTGGACTATCCTAGTGGGGCATTCGTTGGAGAATGACTTGGGGGCTCTCAAGCTGGCTCACCCAAGGGTGATTGACACGAGCGTGATTTACCATCATACAAAAGGCCCTCCGGCTAAACCGGGGTTGAAGTGGTTAGCGCAGAAATGGCTCGGAAAGACCATCCAGGCTAGTGAAGCCGGACACGATTCAAGGGAGGACGCGACTACGTGCGTAGAGTTGTTGAAAAAGAAGATGAAGTATGGTGGGTTCTGCTTCCGAAAGTGTCCAGCTTGGCTGCGCACGCTAACGGTGCCGTTACCCAGGCGTTACTTTTGGACGGTTCGACCATGACCAAGAGTCCATCTTTGAAGGGATGACGAGGAAGGACAAGAAGAGCGCTTACATCGGAGCAGGAGCGAACATCGTTGCCGGCAAAGCCACTACACGGGTCGATTGCGATAACGACGTGGAGGTACGTCGATAACTCATGGCAGCGAAACTCACGCTGACGGGGTCTGGGAACATCAGATCATGGATGCCGTGATATCCAACATCGCGACACATGATGTCGTCTTTGCTCGCCTACAACAACTATCCTACGCCCTTGAATGTGCGTCTCATCACGAAGCCTGGAAGTAAAGGTTACCAGGAGCTGATAACGTTCCTTATCCAGGGTCAACTCCATTCAGACCCAAATCCGCTCTAGACACTCCCACTCCACCACCTCCAAACCTCGAGACCACTTTAACTAACCTTGACGCCGCCATCGCCCGCTTACACGCCTCCTTACCAGCTTACACCGCTCTCTGCATCTTCACAGGCCACTCCGATCCTCGGAAGATGATCGAATTAAACAAACGGAAATCGCAGTGGGATACTCTAACAAGGGGAGCAGGTGGGAAGTTGCCAAGTGAGATCCCGAAAGAAGAGTGGTGGACAGCGCAAGATGGGAGGGATCTAGAAGACGAGACTGAAAAGGCGAAGAAAGGGTTGGTTTTCTTCTGTATTACTTTACCCAAGGCCGGTGCCTCAGGGAAGGCGAAGAAATCATAATCTTGCGGTTTCACGAGGAATTTTGACACTTTGCGACGGCGACGCCGGTGTGGTGTGTCTCACAATAATTGAACCTGCCTTATCGGTCCTTGAGGCCTCTTTAATGCCAATTTCAATATCCTGCATCAAAACGAGAAGGTCAGGCACTGAGATGTGACTGGAGGCGAGTATCGGGGCGCTTGCAGATTGATGTTCTGGGCTTGGTACTCTGCCAAGCGGAAGGCGCAATATTTCTGAACATGGTGTAGAACGTGAGCGTTCTCCCCATGAGGCTGAGAAACCACGACGACCAACTTGAACAGATTCAACATGGCACCTCGACAGAAAGAACCGACCAAAAATCAATATTCAAAAGGTTTGGGATATCAAGCAAAGACCCCAGGTTAGAAAATTTGCCAAGACGGTATATTTGGAAAGGCGCTAATCTTTGAGGGTTTGGTCCCTGCCTAGCATTTATTCTTGCAATGCAACAGCGCTTGGGCGGCAACTCGGGATCATCGGACCTGGCCGATAACGGACTCGGAGACGGACGACCCCCTATTCCAACTCGCCCGGATGGGGAAGGCGAACGGGGGGACAGCGAGGAGTCGGGAGACGAAAAGCCGCAAGTTGTTGTTCTTAGAGAAGGGAAGCACTTGACAGATATAGAAGTTGAGAATGAAAAGCGAAGAGGTAAGATACTTCCAAGTTTTGACAACGTCCCCGCCCTCCACGTCGTTCCGCAGTCCAGTTCTGAGAACGGAAGGGGAGATCTGAGAAATTCGTTGCCTTTAATTTATAGTCAAAGGATTGCCGCCCTTGGCCGATAAGAAGACCCAAGAAGACGGAGCGGAGGATGCATCCACATCATCGAACACCGCCTCCAAGGACAAGTCAAAGACCCAAAAGGATGAAAAACCAATAGGAGGTCTCGCATTTTCATCATCAAAATCCGCAAAGTCGAATGCCAAGAAGAGGAAAGTCGGAGAGGAAGGTTCCGAAGGCGGTCCAACGGGCACCACACCCGAAGCTAAGAAGGCTAAGACCAAGAAACCCAAAAAGGAGACAAAAGCTCTGTTGTCATTCGGAGATGGAGAGGATTGAGGATGCCGTCGACGGGGCGGGGAGCTTGGGACCGTTTAATCGAAGCTACATGTAAGGTCAGTTCCTTCCTTCGAATCCGATTTGCCGTCGTGTGACAGTTTTCTCAGACCCCCCAATGTAAACTTGCTTATTGTAGACCAGGGCCGAATGCCATGGTGAGGGTACTATTCAGTGTTTACGGCCATCTCCGGTGGGCGTATCACCCATTAGCCCAAAGGAACGCTGCCAAGCGCAGCGAATAGCGGAACCGAAAATCATAATCGACATAGTCGAATATGCTTAGAAGAGCCAAGCTTGCCCACATTCTACCCTGCAGCAATGCACGAGGTCAGACTTAAGGACCTTCGGATCTTGAGCGTCCTTTACACCCCATCCACGTTCCACCCCTCTTCTCCCTCCAACAACATCGCGATCCAGCCCATTCTACTATGCTCGCTCTCCGCTCAGTCTCCGCTGCTGGCAGGAGATATAAACCCACTGCTCTTCTCGCATTTGCTGCTACCCCCAGAACACTTCCCTCGTCCGCCGTTCTCCCTCGCTATCAATTCTCTTCCATCAGATCGCGCAATATGGCCCAACAAACTCCTATTAACGATAATCTTACCCAACCTCTCCCCGACAATCGCGCCATTGTCCCTCTCGAGAATCCAGACCCCAGCATTGACTTGAAGAACATCCAAGGAGACATTTACCCGACGTTCCCCAAGGTCAGTCGATGCTCACTCCCTCTGTGTCCTCCATATTCACTGACGTTGATGTTAACAGAAAGTCGAGCAATTCATTTTCTTCTCCATCGCCGACCCCACTGTTTTCAGGGAGAAGCTTGGCGAGTTCCGCAAGTGCATCACCACAGCTGCATGCGTCATCAAGCACCTCGAGGATATCGAGGAGGCTCGCAAGAAGAATAAGGGCTTGCCCAAGCCATTGCCTAAGGACCGCATGGTCAAGCTCAGTCAATATCAAATCGGCTTTAGCTTGTCTGGTATGAACGCCCTCAAAGTCGGCTCGCCCAACGACCCCGATTTCGCTCTAGGCTCTCAGAAGACTCAAGCTCTGCAGCTTGGTGACGAACCCGCCCCCGAGAGCACCTCTCAAAACTTTGTTGGTAAACACTGGTTGAAAGATTGGAGGGAGAAGCAGATCGACGGTGTCATTTTGGCCGCTTCCGAGAGTGAGTTTGTCAACCTTGGGGCTATTGCTTTAGTCACTGACTAAGACGAACGTCTTTGTCTTTACTCCAGGCACCGACACTTGCGAGGAAGCCGTCACTAAGGCAGTTGAGATTTTTGGCTCCTCTATCAACGTCGAGATCATTGAACATGGCAAGGTCCGGCCCGGACCGGAGGAAGGTCATGAGCACTTCGGTTTCCTTGACGGTGTCTCTCAGCCGGCTCTCAAGTCAGTAGCCTACTATCCCCTCTCACGTCGCTCCGTTCTGACCTGACTTCCCTTCTTTGTGCAGGGGTCTTGTAAAGCCACACGCAGGACAACTCGAATGCGAACCTGGTGTCATCATCATGGGTCTCAAAGGCGATGAGGCTCCACCCCAAGGAACTCAACCCCCTGTCCCTCACCCGCGACCTGATTGGGCCGTTGGTGGGTCGATCATGGCATTCCGAAAGCTCCATCAACGTGTTCCCGAGTTCGACAAGTTCTTGGAAGACAACCCGATCAAGAAACACGGTCTGACTCATGAGGAAGGTGTCGCGCTGCGCGGAGCGAGGATGGTAGGGCGATGGAAGTCGGTATGTACAGTCTGATTTCTCTCTATTTTGAGCGGCATTTAACCCGGATATTTTTGTCGATTTGGAACTGCAGGGGGTGCCCATTGACCTTTCGCCTGAGCAAGACGACCCTGACTTCCTCGACCCCGAGGTTATCAACAACTTCCGCTACCATCTCCCCGAACCCGGTCAAGCTCGCTGCCCCTTCTCTGCCCATATTCGCAAGACCGCTCCTCGAGAGCACCTCGATAAACCGACCGACCGAGTCAAACTGGCCCCAGTTCTGCCTCACGCTCTTATCATGCGCGCTGGTATTCCTTATGGCCCCGAGGTGAGTATACGGTCTCATTCCATGTAATTGCATTAGCTTGACGTTTCTTCCCCTGACGTTTTTGCAATCAAGGTGTATCCTGCGGAACGCGACGCTAACAAGACTTCAGAAGACCGCGGGCTTCTCTTCGTCTCGTATCAGTCTGTCTTGGGCTTCTTCGGATTCAACTTCATCCAGAGGAGGTGGGCGAACAGCCCAAATTTCCCTCCCCCAGAGGACAATTCGTTCGAGATTGGTGTGCCTGCTGGGTAAGTCTAAAGCTTTTATTTGACTTAATCTCGGCTTCATAGCTATCTCATCTTACTGACTCTCCTTTCTCCGCATGATCTTTTCTTTGCCGTAGGCTTGACCCTATCATCGGAAACGCAACTGGCCCTGATCGAACTCGTGTTTCGACTGGAACGGACGCTACGTTCTTGAAGGATGGGCTCGAAATGAAGGAAGATTTCGTTGTTGCTGAGGGTGGTGAATATTTCTTCATCCCTCCTCTGAAGGCCATCGATATGATTAGCCGTGGAGAGAGCCTTCCTTCTCTCCCGCCTACCGCTGCTCCTGCTGCTCCTGGCGGTGGTGCTCCTGCTGGTGCCCCTTCCGCGTAGGAAGCTCAGGCTTGTAACTTCTGTAATTTTCCTCACATAAGATTTTCTCCCTCTATCTCTGTAACGATATGAAATGCACATATTTGCCCATCGAGTCTCAACTGTGCCCTCTAGGTTCCTTACCGGGGATACGCGGCTTTGGGAGCTCCTAAGTCCGAGGCGGTCCAAGGATCCTTTTTACCACTTCAAAGACGTCTCTGCTCCCTTCACGGCCATCCGCAGCCCAGTTCCGAGAAAGGAAGGGAGGATCTGAGAAACTCATTCCTTAATTGATCCATAGCCGATTGAGGATTGCTACCGTGACTCATTAGAAGACCCAAGGGGCCGGAGATCGGGGATGCATCGATCCACATCATCGAACACCGCCTCCAAGGGCAGTTCAATGCCCGAAAAGGACGACAAAGCCAATAGGGGGACCCGGGACAGCATTATGTCCCCACTCCGCAAAGTCGAGCGCCAAGAAGCGGAAGTCGGAGAGGAAAACTCCGATGGCGCTAATGCTGAATCAGCCGGGATGCCCGGGCCCGAGGTTAAGACCAGAAAAAAGCGACAGAAATTGCTTTTTTTCGGAGATGGAAAGAATTGAGCATGCCATCTCGCCTACGTGTACAGATTGCTCCAGCACAGCAACGGCGGGGGGCGTCGGTCCGGTGGGGAACTTGGATTTTATTACCGTTAGTTCCTTCCTTCGAATCCGATTTGAGGCGGTTTGACAAAGTTCTCAAATATTCCGGTGTAAACTTTCCTACTTTAGACCAGTACCAGATGGCATTATGAGGGGTACTATCCAGTGCTCAACGCCGTCTCCGGGCGCGTATAGCCCAGTATCCCCAGAGCAACGCTGCCAAGCGTAGCGACCACCGGAACCGATAATTCATAATCGACGTATTCAGAAGGTCGTGGGAGATACACCTTCCCAAATTCTACACTGCAGTGCTACACCAGGTCAGACTTAAGGACCTTCGGATCTTGAGCGTCTTTTACACCCCATCCACGTTCCACTCCCCTTCTTCCTCCGACAACATCGCGATTCGGCCCATTCTACTATGCTCGCTCTCCGCACAGTCTCCGCTGCTGGCAGGAGATATAAACCCACTGCTCTTCTCGCACTTGCTTCTACCCCCAGGACACTCCCCTCGTCCACCGTTCTCCCTCGCTATCAGTTCTCTTCCATCAGATCACGCAACATGGCCCAACAAACTCCTATTAATGGTATTTCTACCCAACCTGTCCCCGACAATCGCTCCATTGTCCCTCTCGAGAATCCAGACCCCAGCATTGACTTGAATAACATTCAAGGAGACATCTACCCGACATTCCCCAAGGTCAGCCGAGGCTCTACTCACTCCATATCCTCCGTGCTCACTGACGTTCGATGTTAACAGAAAGTCCAGCAATTCATCTTCTTCTCCATTACCGACCCCGCTGCTTTCCAGGGGAAGCTTGGCGAGTTCCGCGAGTACATCACCACGGCCGCACGTGTCGTCAAGAACCTCGAGGATATCGAAAAGGCTCGCCAAGCGAACAAGGGCTTGCCCAAGCCTTTACCCAAGGACCGCATGGTCAAGCTCAGTCAATATCAAATCGGCTTCAGCTTGTCTGGCATGAACGCCCTCAACATCGGCTCGCCCAACGACCCCGATTTCGCTCTGGGTTCTCAGAAGACCCAGGCTGCCCTTCTTGGTGACGAACCGGCACCTGAGAGCACCCCTCAAAGCTTTGTTGGTAAAAACTGGTTGAAAGATTGGATGGAGAAAAAGATCGATGGTGTCATTTTGACCGCCTCCGAGAGTGAGTTTTTCTAACCCTTTGGGCCATTGCTTTAGTCACTGAACAACGCGAATGTCTTTGTCTCTACTCCAGGCAGCGAGACTTGTGACGAAGCCGTCGCCAAGGCAGTCGAGATTTTCGGCCCCTCCATCAACGTCGAGATTATCGAACATGGCGCGGTCCGACCTGGAACGGAGGAGGGTCACGAACACTTCGGTTTCCTGGACGGTGTCTCTCAGCCCGCCCTCAAGTAAGGGCTCTACTATCGCCTCTCACGTGGCTCCATGCTGACTAGACTTCCCTCCCTTGTGCAGGGGTCTTGTAAAACCACACGCAGGACAACTCGAATGCGAACCTGGTGTCATCATCATGGGTCTCAAAGGCGACGAGGCTCCACCCCAAGGAACTCAACCCCCGGTCCCTCACAAGCGACCTGATTGGGCCGTCGGTGGATCAATCATGGCGTTCCGAAAGCTCCATCAACGTGTTCCAGAATTCAACAAGTTCTTGGAAGACAATCCGATCAAGAAAACCGGTTTGACCCATGATGAAGGTGTAGCTTTGCGTGGTGCGAGGATGGTTGGGCGGTGGAAGTCGGTGCGTGCACTCCTAATTTCTTTCTATTTCGAGCGGTGTTTAACCTGAATATTCTTCTCGATTGGAACTACAGGGTGTACCCATTGATCTGTCCCCTGAGCAAGACGACCCTGACTTCCTCGATCCCGAGGTCATCAACAACTTCCGCTACCACCTCCCCGAGCCCGGTCAAGCTCGCTGCCCCTTCTCTGCCCATATTCGCAAGACCGCCCCTCGAGAGCACGTTGATAAACCGACCGACGCCCTTAAACTAAACCCAGTCCTACCTCACGCTCTAATCATGCGCGCTGGTATTCCTTATGGTCCTGAGGTGAGTTCATGGCCGCGTTCCCCGCGACCGGACAAGTTGACATATTTGCCCAACCTTTAGGTGTCTCCCGCAGAACGCGACGCTAACAAGACTTCCGAAGACCGCGGGCTTCTCTTCGTCTCATACCAGTCTGTCTTGGGCTTCTTCGGATTCAACTTTCTCCAGAAGACCTGGGCAAACAACCCAAGTTTCCCTCCCCCAGAAGACAACTCGTTCGACATTGGTGTGCCTCCTGGGTAAGTCTGAGGTTTTCCCTTTGACTTAATTTTGGCTAGCTCATCGTACTCAATCCCCTTGCTCCCGTGATCTTTTTTTGCCTTAGATTTGACCCTATCATCGGAAGCGCAAGTGGCACAGTCCGAACTCGCGTTTCGACCGGAACGGATGCCACGTTCCTGAAAGATGCGCTTGAAATGAAGGAAGACTTCGTTGTTGCTGAGGGTGGCGAATATTTCTTCATCCCGCCCATGAAGGCCATCGATATGATTAGCCGTGGAGAGAGGCTTCCTTCTCTCCGCCCAATTATTATTCCTGACACTGGAACCAATAACGATGAGGCCGCTCGTCATGGTGGTCATGGCGGTGATGATGGTGGTGCTCCTCCCGGTGGTGGTGGTGGTGGTAGCAGCGGCGGCGGTGGTGGCAGCACTCATGTTGATACTGCTCCTCCCGGTGGTGGTAATAACGGTAGTAGTAGTGGTGGTAGCGATGGACCTCATGCCCCTCCTCACAACTAGTGGTCCTTCTGTGTTAGAAGAGTCAGCTTGTAACCTGTAATATTTCCCCCGCAAGAGAACGTCTCGTTCTGTCTCGATAATGATATGGAATCTATATATTCTGACTGCTCGCTGAGTGTGAAACCGTTTCATGACATTAGCCGGGGATATCCGGCTTTGGGTGCTCCTAATTCCGAGTTGGCGCAGGTTGCCGCGTGCAATCGAACCTGACAACTTCGTTCCGCCCTCAACTGGGACTCATCCGAAGCGACCTTCTACTACTACACTGAGTCAACACACGGCATATTCAATAGCACAGCTGTGAATTCTGGGGTTCAAACTAAGTTGATCGACGTTCCCTTGGCGTGCCGACGGTCTTCGAACCCGCCACCGCGATACCTGTTTGGTTGTACAGCCACCGTCTTCCACCTCCTAATCAATCCTCTCACAATCCCGTCGAACATAGCGGGAATATACATCCATAATTTTGAGGTATGCAAGACGTTTGTAGTGCAGATGCATTCTGCAAGCCAGGGCTGACCTCATTCGTACGTTGTTTCGAAGCCCGCGACGGTTGCTACTCTGGCTACACTGTAACTCATCGCTACTATCTCCCAATGGAAGACACAAATCGGTTACCAGGAGCGGCATGTATACCGACGAATTCGGCAGCGGTACCTGGTGTATCTCAAGGTATTCCTCCCGCGTTTGGCCTGGATGGTGGTCATTTCTACAAACATTACGACCGACTGGCCAAGAACTTGGATGAAGATCTAGTGGAGAGCATTCGAGAGACCTTGGATGGATTGCTCGTCTTTGTGAGTATCTTGGAAAAGTGCAATCTACCGAGAGGCTGACCGAAATTCATGCACTGAAAAAAGTCCGGTCTCTTCGCTGGTGTCAATTCAGCCTTTCTCGCTATTTCGCTCTCCATGATGAGCCCAGACCCCACGGAGACTACCCAAGATCTCGTCCGAGAACTGATCCGGATTTCAGCCAACTCAACGTTGACGCCAACCGCCGACCTTCAACCAGCAGCATTCTCTCCCACTTCCGATGCCATTTTGGTCAATCAGTTATTCACCGGCAGCTTGACATGTTCCCTCGTGGCTGCGTTCTTCGCAGTACTCGGCAAGCAGTGGATTGCATATTACAAGAAACGAGGTGGTGGGGGCGTCGAGAAACAACGTTGGGAGCAATTAAAGCGGTCCATGGCCGCGGAGAGGTGGCATCTGTTGGGAGTCCTCGATACTGTGGTTCCCGTGTTACTGCAAATTGCCCTTCTGATCTTCGCGGTTGGACTAATCGTATACCTTCGAACACTCAGCGCTGACCTAGCATACGTGACGGTGACTTTGGTGGCGGTCACTGTGGCAGCTTTCCTCTTCACGGTGGCGGTGTCATTATGGGACCCATATTGCCCCTTTCAAACACCCGCGTCACGCACAATGATGGTCCTCTCTCCATTCGCATCATCCCTCCTCGCTGCCGTCGCTCACGCCGCGACCTCCGTGGTTCGACTTTGGTCGCGACGTCGGGTCACATACTCGTATTGGAAAACCCGGCTGGACGCGGTCATCGAAGCCTTTCGGCGGCCCGAAGACGAACTTGTAGTGGTCCAAGCTGAGGCTGTATGCCGAGTTCTGGAGACCTCCGAAGATCATGAGGCGCTCCGGCATGCCTCCCACAACATCCCTGCACTCGACTCACCGGAAGCCCTTTATGTCATTTTGAAGAACAAGGTGGTCCGACAACGACTCCGACAACTGTTTGAAGACGCCGAATGCCAACAAACTACGGTCACCAAAGGTCGGTCGTCAAGGAAGGCTAGCCCAAACCCACAGGACACGGAGTACGTTCCCGACCCAAGCATCTACGCGTCCGCAATTCTACACGTCGTTGTTCGATCTGGATGTCTGTTGGACTTTGGCCGTACCATCCAGTCGCACACGGCACTGCCAAAAGAGGACGTCTTCGATGAAAGCGCTGTACGAGTATTGTTGGACCTCCCTCTGTACACGCGGAGGCTAGCTCTCGCTCAAGTCTCAGGCACCCCTTCACACCCGACCGTTATCCCATTATCACTCACTAGCTGCATAATCTCACTAATATGCAGTCATCCGTTCCCGCTCGATTCTCGGATACTGAGCTATATCCGGGATACACTCCAAAGTATCGCCGAGGAAACTGCAGCGGACTGCCACAACACGCCTTCAGAGGCCTTAGGAACATTAGGGATTGGAATTCTTGCGTTACAGGAACTTCCCGTCGGCGCTCCGGGGACCATGCTGTCCTTCCACCAGCGCTGGAATCGAAGAAATGCTGCATTCAACACGATCCAAAGACTGGCTCGAGGGTATGTTTCCGGCTTCGGCCTTCCATACAGGCTCAATGCTGATGGTCGTTCGTGGATTTACGCAGAACCTCGACCGACATTAGGAACACTCTTCGCGAGTTAATGCCCGCCGCCTTGCAAGCATACTGGTCACCGCATCAATCACTTTCACTCCCGTGTTCCACTTTTCTTAACTTCGTTAAGACCATCCCTGTCCTCCTTATCAAGATTCCGACGGAGGAAAACCTTCCAGCGTTTCTCAAGCTGCTTTCAAGCCTGGAAGAACTGTTAATCGTCGTGCAGTTACAGCTAGATACCGGGGATGACAGTTCGGAGGGCTATAAGCAGTCACTCCAGCTCCGAGATGAAGCTTTGAATGCATTGGGAACAATACCAACTATATGGTGAGTTTGCCCTCGAAGGAATGGTTTCGTGTCTCATGATGATATTTCAGGATGGACGGAGCTATCTTGGCTTCCTTGGCTCGATACCTGAACAGCATGGTTTGCAAGAGCAAGGGAAACACGCTGGCTTGTGAAGACCATCAACGTGTGCTCAAATACCTGGAACGATTCCTACTGGAACCGGGCTCAGTATGCAGTGCACTCCTGCGGAGTCGAGCGGCCGAATACAAGGACGCCTACGATGCATCCCGTTGCCAACACAACAACCTTGAAGAAGAGTGCGGAGACTAGGTAGTCAACATTGGTGCGTTCGTGCATACGTTTGGGGTGGGGCCGCCGGCATTTAATCTGCTGAGCTTGGGTACTTTCCAGGTCTTGAAATTTGAAGTATAGCACGTTTGAATGCAAGTATTCTGTGTCCATATCCGGTAGTTCTCCGTCCTTCGGCTGTCTCCCCGACGGAATCCGACGGAGCTTTTCCCTGGCAAAAGCAAGGATTTCATTCATCGAGGACGTTGCCCGTGGCAATACCAATGCCTCGGCCTGCTTTGACTGGGAAGAGATGCTCCGTATCTGCCTTGGGAGCGATATGGCGCCATTGACATTCACACACGCTTTTCGACCCCGCACCATCACCCAAGGAATCGCTCTCCAAACGGGACCAAATCCCATGACTGAGAAACATACACGTGCGGCAAACCTGAGGGACGAAAGGTGGCTGACATTAGGAGCACGATAGACTGTTTTGGCTTTCCGTGGTGCGCCAGCTGCTGTACGGGCTCGGTTCGGACCTGCGCCGTCGGTATGCATTGTGCAAAGATAACCAGCAATGCAGTGAAGCATCGCATCACAAGATGCCATTTGTACTTCAGGGCTCCCCGTTATCGGCCTCTTTACGAAACGCTCGAGGCCTATTGAGGCCGTTTTTAGTCAAGGTGCGCCAATTATACCATTCAGACTTTCAGCGTGCTTTGGACCCCCACGTTGATCCTCGTTCGCCCGTGGCCCAGTTTATTAATCTTTCACAAGTCCTCATGTCAAGTATATTGCAGCTTTGAGACTCAGCTTACTTATCGGATCATAGCGGTAAGGCGATGAGCAAAGAAGAGAAATCTCAGTCCTCGTCGCCGCACCTCGAGGCGTGCCTTGGTAATATACACACGCACCCCACTAACTCATGACATCTCTCCTCAGTTTCCACTTTTTGGTCGGTCTTACAAGGTCCAAAACTCCGTTAGGTATCGACATCCCGACCTCACCCCCCCTTCGGTTGCTGCTCCGCTTAACGACGGCGCGACCAAGACCGCGAACTTTGTTGAGAAAATCTTTCCAGCTCCCCGTCCATCGGCTTCCTCATCCGTTAGTCTTTGCAAATTGGCTGATTTCCTTTTCATGAGAGGCCAGTCTATAGCGCGGTCGAATCTCAACTGCCTGGGCCGGCGCCCTTGAGACAATGGCAAATCCGAGGTAAAGGCCTCCAAAAGCTTAGGACAACTCTCATCAACGTCATAGCAGTGAGTGCCAGCCCGATCGCGTTTCCTGTAATCTTCCTTCTCTCCGTAGACTGGTGTTGACTTCTTCCGAATTTCCTGATTTAGACGTGCTGCTACATTATCGGTCAAGCGTCCTCCTTCCTCATCCCCACATTTGTACCCCTTCCGGCGTCTAAGATCCGACACAACGGCAATCGATGCGGTTTCTTTCCTTCCCTCTAGACTCAGAAAGTGACGTGGGACCTTCCTAACTCGGCTGGTGGAGAGCGGTCGGGCCAATGGAATTGCAATCGCCTGCGATCGACCGAGGGGCTTTCGGGCGTGCCCCAGTTGTTTTGCCTCTGATAGAGCGCAATTTGACCATCGATGGGAAGGTCTGGATCCACGTTCCTTAGCGGGATAGTGCATCTCGGTTGTCGGCAAAACACAGGGGACTCTCGGAAGGGATGACTCGTGAGATTATTCGAGATGAGGGCGGGTCGGTGCTTGAACAAGGATTGCCCAGGAACTTTCCGCACTTGCGGACCTTGACTGAAGCCCGTGCACTACAGGATGACAGGCCACCCACTCGCGTCCGAACTTCAAATACACAGGCCTCGTCCCCATTTCATCCTTTACTACTCCCCCTGCCTCTCACCGCTCCCCAACGTTCCTCTTCGTCCCCGCCAGTCTTCCCCCCCCTCTTAACTCTCACCATCATGGCCTCGCTCACCATGGACTATTCGCCAATGGCTTATGAACACCCTCACGACGTCGTCTTCCAGCAACTACTACAGACAGCTAGGCTGCCAAGTGCCTCCTTGTTCCGTCAAGACAATACCTCAAAACCACTTTACGAAACGCCACATCGCTTGCAGCGTCGTCGGACGGCATCGTCAGTGGCCACCCGCAGCAGCTCCTCGTACGACAGCGAAGCCGACGAAGGCTACCATGCAGACAAGGACAACGGACGGAGAAAGCTGCTCAAAGGTGTGTTTCATGCGGCCTGGTACCTTGACTTGAACTTCGCCCGCTAACCCACTCCACCTAAACCTTAGTTTCGTGCGACTTCTTCCTTGAGATTACCCCAATCAGCTCTCGCAAAACTCGTTGTCATGCATGCCGCACCGAGATCCCTCAGTCGACATATCGACTCCGCTCCATCGACACAAGTGAATCTTTCCACGTCACCTGTTTTGAGTCCAGTTACAACCTGGAGCAAGGGTTCGGCCGCATCTACCCCAGCTCTTTCAAGGGATCACCATCGGGTCGATCCGCCGATAACAGTGATCGACTGGATGATGGTGCTCGGGCTCTTGTTAAAGAATGGAAGGTCCAGCGCAGACGGGAGGGCTTGACGGAGGCCGCCGGACCGGACACGGGGATCCCCGTTGGGATTATGGATTGGCCCGTGGAGCTGGACTCGCAGGAGAATAGGGGAAGAACTGGAGAGAAGAGGCCAAGTGTGGAGGTTGAGGATGATTTCGAACGGAAAAGAGCTCGATTCGCTCGTCGGAACACCGAACCTTGGTCAACGTCTCAGGGGGTGGAAGAACCTTTGCAAGTCGTTCCACTTTTGGCAAGAACACGGTCCACGGGTACAAGTACGAAATCTAACTGGCGGCGAGATGATGGGATGCCGGACTTGACCAACCTGCCCACCAAACTCTCTGACGCCCTCAAGCGCCTGGAGGCCCTCCCTCGTCGGTTTTCGGCAATGTAAAGACGTTCTACGCATCACCCTCCCTTTAGTTCAATCGTTTGAAGCCATCTTGGACGTGCCTCCCCCTCCCCTGTCTGTCTGTAAGTTCTTTGTACTTGTATCACATTACTACGACCAGGTGTCTTTGTATTCCCTTTGCCTCATGACTACCCCTTCCCACTCTCATGCTGCTCACAAAGTTACACTCCGTTATGCTCTAGACACTTGTACATGCTTTCCTTGTTTATGATTAGGTCCTAATCTCACTTCAGTCGTTCCCACTTGCTTTCAACGGCGCTAATGCCGACGTCCTCCTTCGTCTAAGAATGACCTGATCAGCAGCCGTCGCCGCCGCAGTCTTATTACAGAGTGCGCACCTTTTCATCGTAGTCGGTCCACTCTCCATCCTCGAACTCGACTTCAGGAAAAACCGTTCCCGACTCGGCTCCAACGCACTTCCAAGTACCCTTGGATTGGACGTGGGTCAGAGCCAAGGCAAATGATCGTTCAACACTCCTCCCAGAGACTTACCCTGAGATCAAAACCGACAAACTCAAGTCCACGGCAGTCTAGCACGACGAGGGGTGCATAGTCTTGTCCTCTATCCTGAGCGAGCTGGTAAGGTTTCAGCTTGCTCTTGTCCGGGAACTGGTCGAACTTGGCAGAGGATTCGCGCTTGCACTCGGAACACTTCCAGACGAAGTTGGCCGTATCGTGGCCGGTGGAAAGTTCTCGGTTGTCCTGGTACGTAACGGGTGGTTCGGATGTACGGGAAGGAGGACCTTATTTTAGCCAAATGCAGGAAAGACCAAAGTCTGACGAGGTCCTCTCACCTGCCTGTTTATGGAAACGAATTTGGGGTGCTCTTGATGACACGAGTTGCAAACCACCTGCAGATAATGATATGATAACTTTAATCGAACGGCTAGCTTGCGTGCTACAGCAGTTAGGACCGATCATGACCTTGAAGAACCATTCGAAGTCATCTGACGCTGGCTGCAGGTCGGTCACAGCATTGAGGTCTGCTTTGATGTAGAGTGCAAGTTTCTAGCGACCTGCAGTATCGTTATCCCCAATTCTGTGCTGAGCGAGGACGGGGAACTTACAACCATGTGGGTCGAGTGAAGTGAAAGGGTGGAGGCTTGGCTCGAGCGTGGTGTCTGTTTGTCTAAAGGTCACGCGCACCGATGTTGAGTGCACCCTACGAGTCGACGATACAGCAGGAGGTATACTACAAAGTACAAGGTTACAAACTAGGCGATATCAAGGAGAGAGGGGCAAGGCACAGAAGCTGGGTGACACAGAAAAGGAGAGTGCCAAACGATTTGCGTTCAGCTCGACCCGGTCGACGAACCGATCATCCCACTCTTCAGATCAGCCTTTGGGAACTCTGCACGTTTATCCAACATGGACTCTCCCCAGCACAATAGCCTCACGAGGGCCAGCAACTTGGTCTCCCTCCCTTGATTCAATTCCTCCAAAATCGCAGCGTTCAACTCTCCGGCGGTCTTCAGCCTCTGATTCTGCGCCATCAGGTCGACTATCTGGTCTGGGGTGCCCGTGTTATCGACGTCGAAGGCGAGGAGGGCCATGGTATGTTCGAGTTCTGGGAGGAATTCGGGATTCTCCTCTCCGCATGAAGCCAACTCGGTCTGAGCGAAAGCGAGAGCCTCGGAGACCCGACCGTGTCGAATGTATTCGATGAGCCGTTGTTGCTGCAGATGGAAGTGGAGTGATGGGTTGGAGTCTAGAATCTGTGCGTGCAAGTCCCAAATAGGAAAGCGAGTCGTTTGGGGTTAGCGCGTGCGTCTTTCTGATCAGTGCCAGAAGATGGGAAGAGACGGGGTAAACGGCAAAGTTGCTGGAGAAAAAGGTTCAGGTAAAAAGTTTGGGTTTTGTTTTTATCATCCTAGACCCAATCGAGAGGTCTACAGAATGGTGCATGGGTGTTATCATCCTTAGGAAAAGGGGCGGTATCCAGCCGAGCGGGAACGAAGCGGGGAACGGCGCGAACAAGAGGCCGAGCGGTGAGAGGAGAGGCCAGAACTCACAGATGGGTTAATGTTGTTGACGAGCTCAATTGCCTGTTCGACGTCTCCCCGTTGCACGGCTTCTCGGATGTGCATTCGGGTTTCAATGGTGCTGAGGTCGACGGAGTGCTGAAGCCCGGTCTCTTTACTGAACTCTTCTGCGGCAGATTTGTAGCCCTCGATAACAAGGTAGTCCATCACGAGTTTATTCAGGTCCCTTTAGAGGATGAACGGAGGTGATTAGCATGCGGTCCTGAGGTCAGCCACACCAGATAACGAGCTCCAGGGTAACATTTGAATCAGGACGGCTGCGATTGAGCCGCTCAACCATCTTCTTCCTCACTGATTATCAGAGAGATTCCCATTGATTATACATCATTCAATTCCACCAAGCGACACACAAGGACCCCAACAGGGGACGAAAGGGAACGTGGCGAACAAAGACTACTCACTCTCTCGAGACTTTGACCTCGGTCAGACGCTTTTCCCATTCTGACCTGTCGATGTGAACCTTTTGAGGCTGAGGTGGTATTGGATGAAGACCTCGGGGAATCTTGGGTATCCATCAGTCTTGTATCTGAGGATGGAAGCAAAGGAACAAACCATTGCTCAGTAGCGAGGGGGTGAAAATCCTTGGGCAGGGTTAGAACTGTATAGTTTACAAGCTCGAACAAGCACCTCCACACCCCCCCACGCGAGTCCGCATGGCATCGACCCATCCGAATTCCCAAGTTCTCAGAATCCTCAAAAGATTATTTTTATCAGATATCCGGTTCGGGTTCGGTTTAGAGTGGTCCGGAGCACAAATCGCCTCACACGCAATTTTTCCCCCAGCCTCCGGGTTCAGCCCACCATGAGTGCAGGCGGAACTCCGACACACCCAGTGACACTCTCCATGACTCCTTACGTTTTGACTCTCCCATCACACCAATCGAACTCCACCGTCCGTCATGGAGACCGGCCACAAGTCTGACTTGGAGGAAATGAAGGTCCTTGCCGGGGAGGCAGACTCTGGATATGACGAAAGGGAGACGAACCCGACGCACGCTTGGGGAAGTAAATGGCTACTAGTGCGATTACTGGACGTCGAGTCTCGAGGGATATTGCCAACGCTGCCCAAGGAGAGGACCGACCCCCAGTTCTACAAGGTGTTCTTTATCTGGCTTAGTGCCAATTGTAATATCCTCTCGTATGTGTTTAACTCGTCTCCACTCTCGGCTAAACTGACCTGACCCCCCTTGCCAGATTTTCTGCTGGGACGGTGGGCCCGTTGGTGTTTGAACTCGGTTTTCGCGATTCAGCTCTTGTAATCTTCGGCTTCAACGTCATTGGATGCCTCCTACCGGGCTACTTTTCCACTTTCGGTCCGAAGACTGGGATGAGACAGATGGTCCAAGCTCGGTATACTTGGGGGTATGTATCTTCTTCTGTCGAATGATACATTTATGTGGTTGGCTTATCAGCTGGTCCAGGTATCACCTAGCGGCTCTCCCAGCTCTGCTCAACGCGGCAACCATGATGGGCTTCATGATTCTTAATTGTATCCTTGGAGGAGAGACTCTGGCAAGCGTGAGTGATGGAAGCTTGAGCTGGAACGTAGGGATCGTCATCATTGCAATAGTATCCTTATTCGTAAGTGGGCCATACGGCGTCAGAACCAAGGCCTCGACTCAAATCACGACACTGTCGTCATAGATATCTTTTTGCGGCTATCGCGTGCTGAACTGGTAAGCGAAGCAGAGAATTGCCCAGAGCCTTTGTTAACACTCCCTGCGCTCCGTTAGGTATGAGCGCATAGCTTGGTTACCCATCCTCATTATCTTCATCATCGCTTTGGGCATCGGAGGAAAGCACCTGTCGGACGCCCCACCTCCCGCCCCAGCAACAGCACGCCAGGTCCTTTCCTTCGGCTCCACGATTGCGGGCTTCGTCATCAGCTGGTGCGCGTTAAGCTCGGACTTTACGAATTACATGCGATTTGAAACGCCAAGGTGAGCAGGACCCTAGTGGTACGCGTATTTGTTTTTTTCCGTATGACCAACTGTGAGCTATTCTTGTACAGCTGGAAGGTCTTCGTTTGGTCATACGCCGGTCTCATCTTGCCCATCGTAAGCTCGATGTGCGGTGCAGAGTGTTTCGACACATCGCTGACCTTCTCGAACCATGTCTCAGACCCTGGTCCAAATCTTGGGAGCTGCCTTCGCTGCCTCTCTCACGAGCGTTGACAGCTGGTCCGCTGGGTATGATGCCTACAGCGTGGGCGGTCTCCTTCACGGCATCCTTTCCCCAGCAAAGGGTTTCGGTTCCTTCCTCACGGTCCTCCTCTCGCTCAGCGTTTCAGCCAACGTCGCTCCAACGCTCTACTCATTCTCGCTCAACTTCCAAGTTATCTTCCCGCCGCTTCACAATCTCCCTCGCCCCGTGTTCTCCCTCATCGCTTCAGCCATCCTCATTCCGCTCTCGATCGTCGGCAAGACGAGGTTTTACCTGAACTTGGTCAACTTTTTGGGTATTATTGGGTATTGGGTTGGATGTTTTGGAGCGACGGTTTTGATGGAGCATTTGATTATGAGGAAGGGGAGGTGGGAGAGGTATGATGCGTCGATATGGGATAAACCAAGACAACTGCCAGTCGGGTTGGCCGCCTTGGTGGCTTCCGCGGGGTCATTTAGCCTCATTTGGGCGGTGAGCTGTTTGGTTGATGTTTCACGATGACTGGCGGCTAATTGGGATCTTCTCTTGGCTCCAGGTAATGGATCAGGTTTGGTGGGTTGGACCAATTGCTAAGACTACGGGAGACATTGGCTTCGAGGTGCGCGACCTGCCAAGGCCGTCTCTGAAATAAGAGGTAGCAAGCTCGGCTAACTCACCCCTCGGAATTTACAGGTTGCTTTCGTACTGACCGCGCTGCTGTATCCACCCTTGAGACTCCTTGAAATCAGACTACTCTCTCGATGATATTTCATAATTCCAAGTACCTTGATGAATTCACGATTCATTCGATATTCCCTCTGACGTTCAATAAATTTCTAAATATATGTGCTGTGCGATACAATTTGAACAAATATCATTATCTGCTGATGCTTGACCTGACCACAGTGCACGACGGTAGGGGTGAGAAGAAGCAGAAGGGGGGGGGGGAAGAAGAAGGGAAAGGAAAAAAAAGCAGTAGTAGGAGAAGGAGAGGAAAAAGAAACGAGATGGCTTCGCCTCGCACCACCTCACCAGCGTCTCCGGGATAAATGGCTGAATTTCGTTGGGAGTCAATCTGGTGAACGTGTCTAGGCGGTGAGAACCGGGTTGACGGTGGGCTCGCGGAGTCCGTTGTCTTGCATGCGCTTGAGGAGGAAGCTGATCGGCGTGGCGTAGGTGATATCCGAGGAAGACGTGGTACCAGCACCACTGTTGAGGAGGCCGCCGATGCGTCCTTGGCCATCGACGATGACAGAACCCGAGTCGCCCTTGGCCGAGAAGGCGCCGGACCTGGAGTCCAACGGGAGGATGGCCCATTCTTTGGAGGTCTCAGCTTTATCATCGTCGTCGTAGTAACGGATGTAGGAGAAAACATCGTTGGCACGGCCAACAGTCAGGCCGGTGGCGTAACCACGCTTGATCACCCTCAGGCACTGGTCGTCGTTCTCGTCGAGTACAGTCGGGTAACGCATCTCCTCGTCCGGAATGGTGCCCTTGAGCTCCACAAGGCGGTCGCCTGGATACTCGAAGGAATGTGCATTCCGGGTGGGGTTCATCATACGAATGAACTCAGGAATTGGGATGCGAGTACCGAGGTCAATGGCATTGCCGTTGAAATTGGTCGCGTCGACCTTGGAGTCGTCGATCTCGATGACAGCCCAGTCCTCGGTATAACCCTCGCTGGTGCTGCCGACGCCGACGTTGATGGGAGGGGAGAGGACAACATGGCCCAGAATGCGGCTCTCTGGGGTGGCCCAGAGAGTTGAAACATCCTGGTAGAAGGTTTCGAGCCCATCCACCGCCTTCCTCGCCTTATCAAGCTTGGCCTGGGCATGCTGGCGCTCCTTGTTTGCTGCCCAGTCATCCTTCCCCTCAACCGCCCTAATACGTCCCCTCTGAATCTGGGTGAAAAGTGCCTTGCGGTGAATCTCGGCCTTGATAGATTCAAGATACTTTTTGAACGCCTCATCGCTGTAAAGCATGACGTTATAACGGCGCTGGCTGTTGTTCTTATCCTCAAAGTGCTCGTTCTTGTTCTCCTCCAGTGGGAAGACGACATGGCGAGCGGTGACGAGGACCAGCCTCTTGGTATTCCCGCCCTCGGTAATGAAGAAGCCACCGGTACCCTCAACCCAAGGCGTAGACTGAGCACAGATGGGGAGACCGAGCGTGGTTGTAAGAGGCTCGCGGACATCTACGGTGGGGTTGGAAGTGTAGCTGGACGCGAGGAGTTTGGGACCGGCCGAGCGGGTAACGACCGACTCGCGGATCTCTACGTTGACGTCGGTAATGTTGCATTCTACAAGAAGCTCCTGGCACTTGGAGGCCACGACGACGCCGTCATTGCCCGAGAGAGATGCAGGCATCACGCCGATCCAGAGAATGACGGGGCCAGAAGGCTCTTTAGTGTTCCGGATGCGGACAACATCAGTGCTAGTCCACTTCACTTTCATCGAGTCCAGAAGGGTGTGAAGCTTGAGAGCCAGGTTGCCTTCCCAGACCTCCTTGAGCGCGTGGTTGCCGACGGTGTGGAGCTCCTTGATCTTCCGGTACGCCTCTGGGCCAGTAGGCGCCTGCCACAGAATGGTGCCAGTGCGAGCGACCAAGACCGGGGAAGAGGGTAGGCCAGCATAGTAGAACTCGGCCTCCATCTTGGACGGAGGGGACAGGGAAGAGCTCTGCAACGGGGGGATATCTCCCATGGTGGGGGAACCACTGAGGCTAATAGTAAGGCCCAAGGAAGTGTGTAAGAGCCAAGTCTTGGCAAGAATGGGTAGAACGATGAGGACGAGGGAAAAGACGTGAGACGCGAGGGATTCGAGAGGCTCAGGGAATCGAGGGATCAATAGGAGACTGAGGGGTAATTACTGTGTTAATGCGACAAGGGAAACGAGGAGATGCAACCTGTACTTCAAAAGGAAATACTTACAATAGAAATAAGCAAGGAAACGGGAAAAGAAACAGGCGGGAACGGGACAGAACCGTACAATCGAGCGGGACTACAAGTCAAGGCTAAATAGTAAACGGAACACAACAACCGAAACCAAGTCCGACTGATACCTAAATAAACAACCGGTCACGAGCGGAGCGGGCTCGGTGACCTCGGGGCAGGTGACACAGCAAATCCCGGTTCGAAACTCCGCCCGAATACACCCCGCTTTGTCAGCACTCCGGACTGGTTTTGTCCATCGTTCCTGATACCAGGCACCATGTCTCACGTTCGCTTATGAAAGCCACTGGCACTCGCCTCATACCTGCTGCCGCTGGACTTTTAACACTGCTGAGCCAACCTTAAGCCCTCGATTATGTCAACAAACCTCCCCTCTTAAACGCTTATCAGACTCTCTCGGACTGAATACACTGCATATACACAGGCGCTGAGTCTATTGCAACGACCTTTGCCTCTATACTCTGTGGGCTCTTGCGCCAAGTGCCACACTGCTATCCGGCTTAGGTGTTGCACCACCATCCCCAACTCCTCTCCAAACACCAACTCGATATTCTTCGACTCCAATAACGCCCGTCCAGCGGTTCTTAAACCCTGTTTCAACGCCGTCAGGACGAATTCCTTTTGGGCGATCGCCGGTTCGAGTTCTCGTGGCATGATATCGAATGTATCTCGCTTTGTGCGTTTTCGTTAATTATCGATGTATTTGGAACGGTAGCACCCTATGCTCCTTTTGCAAGTCGTCACGTCGGACCTCAATGGGGTTAAGTGTGATCGAGCTTTTTCGCGCTATATGTGGGCTTGGTTTTCGGGGAGGGGGGCTCAGTGAAAATCGCCGAAGAGGCGGAGATCGCTTTGGTGACATAAGCCTGGCGCAACGCCACAGTCTCAGATCATAGCGCCCATCGAGACAGGTCCACAGTCCATGTGCAATAGTCCGACACCTGAAGTACTTAAGAACCCATCTATGCATCATGCCACTCAGGTCGACAGCTCAGAAGGATCACACAGCAACAGGCACACGCTCAGGCCCTGGAGGGAGGAGGAAAAAGCAAAGCAGGTACCGATAACGGTAGAAATGTCTGGGGCTATGAGAATGGCCATACGGAAATACAGCAGGTAATGGATATGCAAAAAGAAGAAATACTTAAAGGAGGGGGAGTGATGGATCAATGGACGGAAATTACTCGTATGAGCGAGATTTATAAGGTACTCTGCCCGACACCATTTTTCAGGTGCGAGGAAAGGGTAGTCGAATGCCTGCAGCTGTCACATTCCGCCCATCCCTCTGCGGAATAGTTTCTTTGACAGTGTGTCCAGGGAGAGATGGTTTGCCTAGTAAGCGAAGCGCCGTCTAGACGTTACTAACCCTTAAGATGGCCACCCAACCCTTTGACCCTCCTCCGACAGCTTCAATCGCGAGAAAGATGCAGAACGAAGATTGCGCCCCTTTCACCTGGATCAAAGGGGAGGAGATCGAGTTCGGGGCTGCCTACGGATACACTCTGCAGTCGGCTCAGCTGGTCTTCGATCGGACGCTGGGGAATTAATGGCCGCCAAGCAAGCCGAGCTGTCCAGCCAAGACCCCAACAAGAAACGAGAGGAGAGTAAAATCAGAAGTTATTGATTGAATGAAGGACGAATATGAAATGCTTTCTACTGTTCAGCACCGCAATATCGCGGACGGGCTATATATGGATCCGAGCGATTGACCAGGCCCTTATTCTCCTTCTATTCGAACCCCCAGTTACAAGCCCAAATTCCAACACGGAATTCCTTTTTACATTCGATAAATTTACAAATGTACGTGCTGTGTGATACAATCTGAATGACTATCTTTATCTGCTTCCTTCAATTGCATTCGGTAGGACTCGGAGCTATAGATCGACTAGATTACGCACATTCAACATCGCCCGATTCGAAATATCTTTCCTCCTTCCCCTATATCCAGCTCCAGACCTATATATATGAGACGTCTCCTCGTTCTCGTTCTCGCGATCCATCCTCACCTTTTCTTCCTACATCTAAAACCTGAGACGACGGATTCCGCTATAAGCAAATGGCTCGCTTTTACACCGAATCACCCGTTCCCACCATGGTAAGCCAAAAGGCCCCGTTCTCGTCGACCGAGAAGCTGCCCCTGATTATTATCACTCCTGCTTCTTCCTCTCTCAGGGAACCACCTACTCCTCCTCCTCCTCCAACCAAATCCGGCCACTCGACCTCGCGAGGATCCACTCCGACTCGAACTCCATTTTCACCCTCACGCTCGCAGCATCAAACCATTCAATCCCCGCTACACCCAGCACTCCAACCACCTTATGGGGCCTCCCTTATTCCTCCCCGATTGTTCCGTTGAACCACAGACTCTACAGCGTCTTCGCGGACCCGGAGGAGACACCCAACCGAGGGGTCCCCGTCTGGCCATCCGGTCTCGAGTACGACGACAATGATGGCGGCGAACATAGCAATAAATGTAGCATTACCCGATCGAGGACTGGATCGAGCTCGTATCACGGGCAAGCGGTAGAGATCCACCATGGCGCTGCGAAAGTTAAGGCATGGGTGAGGAAAACGTTTAGCAAGATCATTCCAGAGAGGAAGAGGCGACTGGGAGAAGGGGATAGTTCCAGAGAGCGGATGATCTTGGATTAATTGATGGACAGTTCTTAGTTTCGAAATACGTTTTATGTGCTCCTTTGGGCCTCCCTGTTTTCCTTCTTCGCTCCTATATCGGACCCTTCCTCCTTCCCGATATTTATTCGTTCGTCCTCATCGCACTGTTTCCGTTTAATAAAGAAGCTTCTACCTCTCTATCATTCGCCGAGCTTCTGCTTGAACATTTCATCGAGCGTGATTCGAGTGTCTTGGAAGGCGCGGCGTCGCAGGTTGGGCCCACTACTGAATGCGTTATACCCTTGTCAATATCCTACACCTGCAAGATATAGAAGAATGCCTCACAGATCTCCATACGCTCTCTTCGAGTGATCGATTACGAAGGGCTCCGGTATCACATCTCATTTCCCGAAATGACAATCAGGTATGCAGGCAACAACCAGTAATTCGAATATCACTTGCCCTACGACTAGACGGGGTAGCAATGGCCGCAACATTTCAGGCTCCCTTCAGAAGGGCCCAAGGCAACAGGATAGGGGATGACCTCGAGAGTCCATATTACCTTTAGTATACGGAGTTATGTCCGAAAACGCAGCGAAGATGAAACATCGTCAAGCAAGTAAATTTATAAAGACACCCTCCAAAGACACCAGTGAAGAAGCTTTCGTAAAACATCAATATCAATTTAAGGCAGTGAAAATGAATACGACATTTTGTCTTTGGCTCAGCACAAACATTGTCAAATGGGTCAGGACAGCGGCCGGGTGCGAGGAAACAGGGAAAGAAAAGGTTCTACAATATAAGAAGGAAGTACGAGTCCAAACGGATGGAGAAATCGACCAACAGAATGGAGACGGACGGGTCGAGAGAGAAACAAACAAGAAAGGAAAATAAACAATAGAGAAATTAAGCGCCGGTCTCGGCATTGTTCACCTTGGCTTGAACACTGACATAGGTGGATGTGAGGAGCTTGGGACCGCCCTACCACTCGTACTGCGGCCAGCGGACCGACTCGCGGATCTCAACGTCAACGTCGGTGATATCGTATTCTAGAAGTAGCTCCCGGCACTTATAGGCCACAACAACGCCATCATTGCCAGAGAGAGATGCGGGCATCACGCCGATCCAGAGGACAACAGGGGCAAAAGACTCTCCAGCATTCCCAATGCGGAGGATGTCGGTGCTAGTCACCTTCACCTTCATTGAGTCCAGAAGGGCGAAGAGCTTGGGAGCCAGGTCGCCCTCCCAAGCCTCCTGGAGCTTGAGCGCACGGTTGCCGACAACGCGGAGCTCCTTGACCTTCCGGTACGCCTCTGGGCCGGTGGGCGCCTCCCACGGAGTGGTGCTAGTGCGAGCGACCAAGCGCGGGGCAGAGGGCAGGCCGGCATAGTAGAACTTGGCCTCCATCTCAGATGGAGGGGATGGGAGCGTAAGGGAAGAGCCCTGCAACGGAGGGATATCTCCCATGGTGGAGGAACCACTGAGGCTAATAGTAAGGCCCAAGGAAGTGTATAAGAGCCAAGTCTTGGCAAGACAGGGTAGAACGATGAGGATGAGGGAAAAGACGTGAGACACGAGGGATTCGAGACTCAAGAGGCTCAGGGAATCGAGGGATTGATAGGAGACTGAGGAGGTAATTGCGTTGTTGATTTGATGAGGGAAACGAGGAGATACAACCTGTACTGAAATAGGACATCCTTACAAAAGAAATAAGAAAACAGACGGGAAAAAGAAACAGGCGGAAACGGAACGGAACCGTACGATCGAGCAGGACTACAAGTCGAGGCTAAAAGGAAAAAAACAGCTGAAACCAAGTCCGAACCGACACCTAAATAAACAACTGGTCGCGAGCGGAACGGGCCCAGCGAACTCGGGCCGCACGGAAGGGGTCGGTTCCTTCGGGTCTCCCTGTTTCCCTTGTTCGCTCCTATATTTCCTCGTTCCCTATATTTATTCGTTCGTCCTTATTGTACTGTTTCCGTATACTAAAAAGCCTATATCTTTCTATCATTCGCCGAGCTTCTGCTTGAGCATTTCCATCATCGCCCGTGCTTCGAGTGTCTCGGATGTCGCGGCGTCGCAAGTTGAGCCCATAACTGAATGCGTTGTACCCTTATCAATACCCTACACCTGCAAGACACAGAAGGGTGCCTCAAGGCGCAGACTGTCATACTCTCTCCCCGAATGATCGATTGCCGGCATCACATCTCATTTCCCGATATGGCAATCAGGTATTGGAACAACCAGTCATTCGAACGCGAACCACCATTTCCCCTACAGCTAGACTGGGATAGCAATGGCAGCGACGTTTCCAGCTCCCTTCAAATGGGTCCAAGGCGACAGGATAGGGGATGACCCAGAGAGTCCATATTACCTTGTATACCGAGTTGTGTCGGAAAACACTGCGAAGATGAACGTCGTCAAACAAGTAAAGATACCCTCCAAGGACCCCAACGAAGAAGGCTTCGCAAAATGTCAATGTCAATTCGAGGCAGTGAAGAATGAATACGACATTTTGTCTTCGGCTCAGCACGCAAACATCGTCGAATGTTTCGAGGCCGAGCAGACTGCTGAATTCTTTAACCTGTGGGTGCTCTTCCTGTAGCTAAAAAACCTTGAGTCCCGTCTGATGATGCATACTGCCTAGCTTCGTGGAGTACTTTCCAGGAGGATCCATTCAGAGACTCTTGAAACGCTTCAGCACGTTCGAGGAGAATCTCACCAGGTCGTTCACTCGTGATATCCTCAACGGTCTAACCTACCTTCATTCCCTGTCAATAGTGCACCTGGTATGTATGCTTAGCAGATAGGCTGATAGTCTGAAGACGCATTCGGCTTCGCTTTCAATTAGGCTATCTCGTCTAAGAACATCTTCGTCCATCTAGACGGGATCTGCAAAATCGGGGGATTCACTGACGCGATAAAGCTAGGTCATTAGCCAGACTTGACATATAGTGTATGGAAGCTCACACATGACGTCGACGTAATAGCATCCGAAGCCGAACATTTCACATCCACAAATGGCAGGAGTGGAGACCATATGTGGTACACGGCACCAGAAACCTGCTATCCCATGCCCGGACAACATAGCTCCAAAGTAGATATATGGAGCACTGGGTGCGTCGTTTTAGAAATGCTGAGCGGCCAACGGCCCTGGGCTGGGACGGAGTTCATGGTGGCCATGTTGAATGTGAGTACCCGATGAACCATTCCCGCTAATGAGTACTTAAACCTGAGAATTGTTAGTTATCAACTCAAAAAAAGACGCCTCCTATCCCGAGCACGTTGGCTCTCTCGTCAAACTTGGATAGCTTCTTCAGCCAATGCTTCTGCATAAAGCCAGAAGAACGACCAACAGCGACTGAGATGCTCACCCATCCGTGGCTCGTCCTTCCCCAAGGGTGGGAATTCACAGGCTTCTCCCGCAGAAGTGGATGAGCTCTACTATAACCTTCTTTGCCCTAGTTTGCTTCGGTATAGTTTGTTCCTTGGATGGGGGTCAATCACTGCGGTCGTTGGACAACCCATGTGCAAAGGAGGTTCGGCTTACGAAGCTCTCCCATAGTAGAGCTCACTAGACTTTCCCGAGTGTCCGTTCTGGTTAATCCCACCAATAAGTGGTCCGTTATTCTCGAGACACTCCTGGTTAGGCGCGTGACAACTAAACGTACTCCGTTATCGAACTCTCTTATCACCAAACCATCGATTGTCCCAGTACCCTTGAAACTAGACACTCAGGGTTCCCCAAAGTCTCCTCTGGCTACTATGGCATCTGTACAAACTGTTCCTTTCGAATGGGTCATGGGAGATAGATTGGAATCCGAACTCTCGAACCCGATCTACTTGGTTCTCCGCTCCGCAGATGGGAAGTTAATGACTCTTAAACAAGCGGAAATACCCCGTCAAGATTCGGACACAGAAAGCAAGAGAAAAGCGGAGCTTGCATTAGAATTCTTACGAAAGGAATACGCGCTCTTATCGAGTCTCAAGCACCCCAGTATCATCACCTGTTATGGGGCCGAACAAACTGCTGAGGCTTTTAATGTGTGGGTGATTCGTCTTATGCGCACCTACTCGAACGTGGTCAGTGACGTCAGCCCCATAGTTTCCTGGAATATGTTCCTGGTGGCTCGATCGAGAGCCTTGTAGTGAAATATGGGGCCATGGAGGAAGGTCTCGCAAGGACGTTCGCCCGCAGCATTGTTGAAGGTTTTGCGTACCTGCACTCCCAGTCCATCGTTCACAGGGTGCGAAAAAACCATATTCTGTGATTGCTGAGGTACCTGCTAAGTTCGCCTATTCGCTAGTCCATCGACTCCACGAATATCTTTGTCGACAACCAAGGCAACTGTAAGATCGCAGAGCTCTCTACTGCCGAGAGATTAGGTTCGTTGATTGCGCTGCGCCACGAAAACGAGTTTGACACCTGCTCATGGCACCCCGATTTCCAGCTCCTGGGGCTATTTATGAATCGGCAGAGACAGTAAACAGCGACAGAGGCTCGAGGATCGGCGATACACCAGCAGACTTACGCGAGGGAGAGAAGCAACAGATGAATGGCAAAGCGGATATCTGGAGTGTAGGGCGTGTTGTCTTGAGGATCATTGGCGGCCAATCTGTTGGACAAAAGGACAATAAGGCGAGTTAGGCAGTGCATCGAAGCACCGCGGCACTCATCCACGACTTTTAGCCTGCGGAGGGAAGCCAAGGCCCACAAATACCCACTAGCTTCGAACTCTCTCCACAGGGGGATGACTTCCTTCACCAGTGCTTCTGCCCGGACCGGAATGAGCGTCCTACAGCCTCAGACCTCTTGAATCACCCGTGGCTTCAACCTACCAACGATTAAGCAGCTCAGAGACCTGTGACTTTCAGTGGGGGTTTCCACCAGGATGTCTGCAGCTTCCCCGCTGTGGCTTACTATCTCTGAGGGCTGCTGTTATCTCCAGCCTGAATGTATCCAAAACAAACGCCGAGTCGTAGTTAACCAAATCAATTAATGTGGAATATCGAAACGAAGCTACAAAGACCACTGCTGGGAACTCCAAGGGAACGTCGGCGCTTACGAAGCGACGTTTGCCAGATACTTCGGGAAAATGCCAGTCATTCTTAGCCGAAGCCCGTCAAAACGTTTCACTCGCACATTCATCCGTGGCGTGGCTTGGACAAAGTCGCGAGACACGCCTCAGCAGCGCGTCGAGGACATGCTGCTTTCATCACTCGGCGCGAGGCAAAACGTCAAACCTCGGAGAGAGCTCTGAGCGATCTGCAGTATAATAAAGAGAGAGCCCAGCAACGACCACCTCCTCTCCTCTTTCTCTCCCTTGTTAAACTTCCTTTTCTTTCAAGAGCACAAAGCATTTCTAGAGGTTTGTTCGTTTCAGAGTCTTTTTTTAAGGGTCCAACGGTCTCCAAGTTGGGACAAATAGCACCAACCGAACTCTCTTCCTTCCTATATTCTCTTTCGAACCACACACACCTCTCTCCCCTTCCGTCGATCTACCTCCCACTTTCCATATTCCCACTTCCACAGTTCCAGACATGGCCTTACCGTTCGGCGCACACGTACCGTTCTCAACGCAAAATCCATCACCACTGTCGTTCGGTTTCGGACTGGGTGTACCTCAACACCACCTGCCGCCTCCTGACCCATCAAGCAGCACCTCCTTCGGACTCGCACCTCAGTTCGCAACTCAGACCCCTCAAACTACCGCTGCTACTACCACGCCTCAAAGACCACCGATCCCTCCACGTACATCAACTAAGCGACGAGCCGAGTTTGATGAGCAAGAAGATGACGCGGCTATGGGAGATGGAGCCAGGAGCCCGTCTCCCTCAGACCGTCCGATACGACGTCTCGGAGGAGGAAAGAAGCTACGGATGACTCCGGGGGTGTCGAAGGTCGAGGGAAAGATAGAAGAAGACGATGTGGACGTTGGTTCCCTATTGGGTGAGTTTCGTGACCGTTCCGGTCCCCCCGGTGTTCTTGACTTTCAGTCATGATTCTTTGGCCGCGCTCGCTGACCACCTACCTCCTTTTGCCCTCACATCGATCCTCCCACTCTGATAACCCCTCATGCCAAACCTCTCTCTCACTGCCCTTATATCGACCCCTCGATTCGAATAGCTTCTCTCCCTCCATCTTCGCACTTGCCATTATTAACAGCTCTAATCAATGAACGGCCCGAATTAAAACAAGTAGTCTTATCTCTAATCCCTCGGCCCACGCTCGACACTGCGATCCAAGCCGTCAACGCTGGTGCGAAGAAACTCAGGGATGCCTATCCGTATTCCGTTCCGGCCCCGACTTGGCCGGGTAGTTTGGGCTTCGGTTTCGGGAGCGGCTCTAGTCCTCAGCCGGCTGCCCCGAGCAACCCTATGCGGGATAGCTACGTCCGTACGAGGTTGAGGCAACCTGTGAAGGACTTTAGCAAGCTGCTGCTGTCATATACGTCCTATTTTTCGTCTACGCCGGTTGATCAACAGCCTTCCGCTGCGGGCTCGTCCAATTCCGCAACACGTGCCCAACCGACTCAACGCCAGCCGGCGGTCCCCCTCCATCCGACCGAGACTTTTACGTTCCTGCAAAACGTCACTTCCCATGTCCTCCGAATGCCGCCACTCACCATCGCCGAATTGACTCGTCCCGCAGACAACGTCGTCTTCCCGCGCCTGGTTGCCGAATGGTCAGCGTGGGTGACCCAAATTGACCGCGACGTCAACCATTTTGGCAAGATGCACCGAGACGAGGTTGTCAAAGGATGGGAACGTGGGTTGGACGAATTGGTCGAGGTGGAAGAACAGATGTTGCGGTCTTTGCAACAGCATCAACAGTCGAACAATGCGAGCAATGGGGAGGGTTCGAGTATTGGTAATGTCAGCATTGGTATGAGGGGCATTAGGGATAGATGGGTGCAGCAAGTTGGGTGGATGATTGGTAGACGCGCTGGATCCATTGGTATGGAGATGTAGTTTGTCTCGGAGTTGGTGCGTGCCCGGTCCCTTTCTTACCCCGTTCTTACTGGGGCCTCCCTTCTGCTAGCCTACTGGCACAAAAATTCGCCCCGTTGGTTGCATAGGTTTCATCTTTGGTTTTGCCTGTCGTTCTGGCCTACACTATTGTTTCTGTTTCTTTTGAAATCGGAGCTGTCTCGCCCCATCATTCACATTGTTCCATCGCAACCCCTCATTTCGCCGCATTCAGCTTCTTTCCAGCCAGTCAGTTTTACCTTGTACAACAACGGCCGTCCATCGCCTTTCTTCTCAGTATTACGAACTTCAACACGAGAGTTAGTTTACGAAATTTAGTGAATCGTTCTCCCCTCATTTTTACGCCAACGGCGTTGGAGGCGACAACCCGGCGGTTTCCGAATCGGCAGGAAGTCCCTGTTCATGCCACCGCCAGTGCCGCCGTGTGTCGTCGTTCTTGGCTGCGGATCGTTGGTAATTCACGTCCGCCAGCTAGGGACGATTGGGGGCATGGCACCACTGATCCGCTTTCAGACAATGCTAAAGTTAGGCCACTTGTGTGATTATTTTTTTTAAGTGGTCAGATTGGTAGTGGCCGTCTATCGAGGACGAATGACGTGCACAGACTTCCCTTGGAATGATTCATGACAACCCTTATCTTCTGTCTTCCCCAAGTACTTCCGAGTAGGGACGGAGAGGCGCGGATAGCTGGAAGGGTTCTTTTTGACTCGATGCCCTGACCGGCGAACTCCAGTATTTTGATCGTCGCGCTGGACGTGGGCACGACGACCATCAACGATGTCTAGTAGGTCGCTTGCGAACCACACGGCACATGATTCTGGACTTTATTCGTCCACCCCCAAAATGGGTGAAAGTGCTCGGCGAGTCGTTCGGCGAGTCCCGTCCTTTGTCGAGCTTTCCTTTTCTCCTCTATCGCGGGCTCTTTTTCTTTGCCCTCCCCCAAGCCTCTAAATACAATGAACGGGTTCGAGGCCAAGTCAATGTGCTGCGCGAAGCTGGCTAGGCCCCTCCGCTTCCTATCGTGGGCAACTGATAAGGGAGTAGCATACTACTACTCAAAGTGGATATATATGCGTTGGGGAGTCTGACGGTCAAGTCGTCCCATGGGTCACGCGAGTCTCGCTCGGCAACCATGTATAATTTGCAAATCTCGCTCCCTCCTTCCCTTGCCCCTTCCCTTCCCTCCCTTGTTAGAACGGAACAAAGACGCTCTTAGAAAAAAACAAAAAAAGATCCGGCTAAGTTATTTGTATTGTTAATTTTTTGGGGGACTCGGAGTTGTCCCAGTTGAAGTGGCCCGGGATGTGGCTGTTCAAAGAAAAAAACCCCATCCAAGTCTCAGACCACGGCGATCGAATTTTGTTTTTATTGTTCTATAGTTTAGGCGCCCGTTACTCTGGGACGGCTTGCTGCACCACCATGGATGTGTTTTTCGGGAAGTCGCGCGTTTTCCTGAAACAGGCAACGTTCCAAATGGGGAAGTCCGGGGGAAGGGTGAGGGAGGGGGTTTACCAGGTTTGGGAAATTTGTAGTGGCTGCGTGTCTGGGTGCTGCGTTATTGGCGTGGCAACCCCCGAAAATCTCGTCTCTTTTTATGATCACAATCGGGTTTCTGGTCCACGGAACAAGAAAAGAAAAAAGATCTGGAACAAGAGCCGGCTTCGGGGATGCGCGAGCACGTATGGTTCTGGAATTCCCCGCCTTTTTTTCC
This sequence comes from Tulasnella sp. 424, assembly GCA_019633425.1. Classification (NCBI taxonomy): domain Eukaryota; kingdom Fungi; phylum Basidiomycota; class Agaricomycetes; order Cantharellales; family Tulasnellaceae; genus Tulasnella; species Tulasnella sp. 424. The sequence continues at coordinate 121,510 of WSUB01000067.1, read as the reverse complement.
TCATTTGCCCTTGTGCCCTTCCACGTATGCAAGTATACAGGACTCTCTTCTTTGTCTGATGTGGCCAATGGCCATTTTCGCTCCAATAAGGCGATTATTGCATTCAAGTCTCTTTGTTCGTATCGGAGAAGCTTCGCCGCATGCAATATGGATACCGGATTGGAAGCGGACAGAAGGGTGTGTGCGCGGGAAAACTATAAAAAAGAGATTTACGGAAGAAGAAGGGGCGGGTGACGAGCCTAACTACCTTAAAGTAACGAGATGAAACGCCGACCTTGAACCTTTTTTTCCCCCTCCCCCTCTCCGCTCCGTGCACCAGTTGCACGCGCTGTCAAATAGAACAAAAATTTGGAATATATTCCCCCCTGGTGTTAGTGCTAATGACGGAAGGCCACATGGCCGGTTCCAAGGGCATCAGAGACAAGGCTAATACCCCGGAGCTCGACCGCGATATATGAAACGGAATGTGATTTTATTGGAGGGTCCTTTCGTCATCGGTCTGGAGTGGTTGCGACGCTAGGACGGGGCTGGCTGGTGGCTCACGTTGAACCGGTTTTTACCTCTTTTTTTTGATGCCACCGTTTTTTTTGATTTGATTAACGTGCGTTGCGTCGTCGGCGTGCGTGGCCAGCCATCGGGGGAGGCTAAACACCTATCGAGTTAGAGGGGCGGAGAACTTTGCCTACGCTAATCTCATCATGAAAGGCGGAACTCTCCGCCCACACTTCTAGGCCGTAACCACATGGTCCGGCGAAAGAGGGACCTCAACTACTCCGAATATGGTAACCCGTAACCACCTTTTGTTCGAGCTAGCAAATTAGCCTGCTTAGCCTTTCGGAGCTTATTCGCTGGGGGGATGCAATGTGCCAAGGGGGCTTTAAGGTGCATTGTGTTTGTTCGGCGACTTTCGTGCACCACTCAAACGACGACACTACCATCAAAGAACGGTGACCCAACAAAACATGTCTGTCTGTCTCGTCTTCCTTTTACCCGTGTGTCTCTTGAAGGTGCAGCGGGATATGGCGGCTCCAGCCGGGGGAGTCAGGGATGGGCAGTAGTGCCGTCCATTGTTCTGGAAGGAGGACAGGAAAAAAGAAAATTGGGGGCGATGGTTTGGGCGACTTGGTGTTTGACGTGGCTGCACTTTTCTTTCACCAGCCTCTTTCATACACATCCTGAATGTAAAGCAGCACGTCGAGTTCGATAACAAAAAGATGATTGCTGAAAGAGCAGAGTGTCGTTGGTGTATGCAATTTGGGGTCATCGTGGTTCTTCTCCGTTGTGCGACCCTGAGGTAGAAGGAATGCTTATTTGAGGTGAAGTTGTTAGCGCCCGTTCTTTTGGGGCTGAACCCTTGGTCTAACGGGAGTGCCACTTGGATCAAAGCAAAATACGCGACAACTGTCTTTTCTCCACATCGAAGGAACCCAAGTCACCGTCTTCCCTTTGCGCCATCACCGTCACCGTGGGGGGATGAAAACTTGCCCTATAAAGGATCCCGCCGTCCCTCCCCTCTTACAGCTTCCCAAACGAAAACGTCCCATCCCGCTCTCCCTCTCTCCCTCTCTTCCGCTACCTCCCCAACACACTCTTCCGCACCCTTCTCTCTATATAAAAAGATAATTATATCCGAGTCTTCTCCTGCCAACCTCGACTCTCTGCACTCTACTTTCATCCCCCGTAATCCAACCTTCAAACCGAAGCGAAGAAAAAAAAAGGCCTTAGGCCCTCCTCGACACACCTAAAACTCAACCCAAGAAAAAACCACCTACAGCAAAACTCAAAAAACCATGCCTGGAGAGTGAGTGGCCCTCAGCAAAACGCAGAGGAGCTTCTACGGGAGGGTGTTGTTGCTACGGTTCGCTGACGTAGCATGTGCTTTCGACCCCTTTTGCACATTCTCGTCGCGCAGATACGTCGGAGTGTCATGCGTCTCCATCGGTGCCGGCCAGGGAGGCTCGATGCCCATCCTTGCGTAAGTCGCTTTTATTCCGTTTCGATGCAGAAAAACTCGGGGAGTGTTTGAAAACTAATTGGGACCGCGCGCGCGCTTTTGTTTTCTTTCTTCCCCCGAACAACAGTCGCGTCACCATTGTCGACCGACGAGGTCAAGTTCTTATGGACACTCTCGTCAAGCCAACTGCTCCAGTCGTCAGCTACCGAACGTCAACAACGGGCTTGGACGCGAATTCCTTTGACAGTGCGTAGAACTTTTTTGCTTCGGCAGTCTCCGGCGTAGCTGACGTAATTGCGTTTCCAACCTTCCGTTTTTGTTTTGGCACATCTTCTCGCGCCCCCTACCTACCCTACCCCGCCCCAACTCGTTGGTACGACTCCGGCTTTTATTTCGCCAGACGCCATCTCGTTCGCAACCGCACAAGCCACTGCCGCGAAGCTGTTGGAAGGGAACATACTCGTCGGGCACGAGTTGTGGAAGGATTTGTCGGTGTTGGGTATTGCCCATCCGGCGGTATGTCTTTTACCGTTCTTTCATTTCGCTTCTGTTATGGTGTACTGATTTCACCGTATCTACCATTTCATCCCTTGCCTTTCTATCGAACAGGTCGATACTCGCGACACGGCAGTCTTCTTGCCTTTCCGCGCGGCGCTTGGGACCCCCAACGCCGTCGTCGGCCTACCAACCCTCATCTGGCACTTCATGAAGCGCAAGATGACAATGGGCACCGACTCGGCTGAGATCTCAAGAGCGTCCATGGACTTGTTCAGGTCTCATCAGAAAGAATGGGAAGGTACGTGTGTGTGGAAAATTCGCCGGCCGCCTTCGGGGGCAAATCCTTCCGTTTCTTTGGTTCTGACTGCGGTTTCTTCCCTTTTCTTTTTTTCCATGTTCAGCTTGCATCAAGAGCGGCCAGTGGCCCTGTGCTCTTCCTCCTACTGCGTACGCCCGGTGTTTCTCATGAAACAACCCTCCGACAGGCCTCCGCTCCACCCACACGCAACCCCCAGCTGCCCAGCCACCACCAATAATTACCGGCTTGCAAAACAGCCATCCTCCAAAAAAAAAAAGTAACGGTCTCCAACCTTCTAATCCATCAACTTTAGACATCATTGCTTTGCATTCTTTCTTTCCCTCTCTCGCATTGTTTCCCCCTCCTCTTATTCCGAAATGACGCTGCTCGGACTCCTCAAGTCTTGCTTCTTGTTTTATTCGTCATTCTTATCGTCCTTTTCCGCCTAGTCTCCGCTATCCCGTACGCTCTTCGCTCTTCGTTCTGGCATCGTTTTATTACTCTGTTCTCTCGTCCTTGCACCTGAAAAATGGTGTCAGGCGGAGTACCTTAGTACTCTCTATTAATTCCGCTCATACGAGTAATGTTCGTCCGTTGATCCATCACTCCCCCCTCCTTTAAGCCTTTCTTCTTTTTTTTTGCCTATCCATTACCTGCTGTATTTCCGTACGACCATTCTCATAGCTCCCAGACATTTCTTATCGTTATCGGTACTTGCCTTTGCTTTTCCCTCCTCCCTACAGGGCCTGAGTGTGTGTGATCCTTGTGAGCTCTTCACTGTCGTCCTGAAGTGCATAATGCATATACGGGTTCTAAAGTACTTCCAGTTTTGGACTATGGCACATGGACCGTGGACCTGTCTCGATGGGCGCTATGATCTGAGACTGTGGCGTTGCGCCGAGCTTACGTCATCAAAGCGATTTCTGCCTCTTCGGCGATTTTCACTGAACCCCATCCCCGAAAGTCAAGCCCACGTATAGCGCGAAAAAGCTCGATCACACTTAACCCCATTAAGGTCCGGGACGTGACGACTTGTCAAAAGGAGAACTTAAAGCAGGGTACACTTTCCAAATACATCAATAATTGACGAAAACGCACAAAGCGAGATACATTCGTCATGCCACGAGAACTCGAACCGGCGATCGCCCAAAAGGAATTCGTCCTGACGGCGTTAAAACAGGGTTTAAGAACCGATGGACGGGCGTTATTGGAGTCGAGGAATATCGAATTGGTGTTTGGAGAGGAGTTGGGGATGGTGGAATGTAAGTTGGGCAAGACGAGGTGAGTGCATGCGCGTCTCTTTGGGTGTTTGCATGCCTGGTCTGACTGGGGTGCGGTAGAGTCTTTGCAGATGTCTCTGCGACGATCGTACGACCAAGACAAGATCGACCGTATGAGGGTTTGCTTACTATCAGCTCGGAGATATCTCCCATGGCGTCGAGCGTGTACGAAGCCGGAAGGTGAGTCAGGTTAGTCTCCCTCCTTGCCACCCTCCCTGCTCTCTCCGCATTACACCCATCATCTAATCGAAACAATCGATGCCCTATTTGCAGACCCTCAGACGAAGAAGTCGCCATCACTCGAATGCTCGAGAAAGTTATCAAACGAAGTGGAGCGGTCGACCTTGAATCTCTATGCATCCTGGCGGGACAGCGCGTTTGGCACATCCGTTTGACGTTGCATTTCCTTTCTGATGAAGGGAACATGCTGGATTGCGGCTGTTTAGCGGGGATCACAGCGCTGAGGCATTTTAGAAGACCTGAAGTGGAGGTTATTGGGGAGGAAGTCATCGTCGTGAGTGCTCCCCCTCTCCCTCCCCCTTCGGCAAGCGACGCCGACGGTGTTCCTTATGCTACTTCAACGCACGTTAGCATTCCCCAGAAGAACGTGCACCCATGGTCTTATCCATGCACCACACGCCCATCTGCATCACGTTCGCGTTGTTCGAAGACAGCGCTTCCCCCGTTCTCGATCCGTCGCACTTGGAGACCCAGCTGGCGACGACGACGGTGCACCTGGCGTTGAACGCGCAAAAGGAGCTCTGCGTGATGCATAAAGCCGGTGGCATGCCGATGAGCGTGGAGGAGATTATGAAGTGCGTTAGGATCGGGGTGGAGAGGGTGAAGGAAGTGACTAAGCTGGTGAATGATGCGTTGGAGGAGGATTGGAAAGGGAGGGTGGTGGAGATTAGGTGAAAGGTTTGCTGGTTTTTGCGGGGGTTTAGTTCTATCCCATGTGAGTTCGGGTGCTCTCTCGTGCTTGTCTCCTTGCGTTATTCACGACGGTTCTGTTGAAGGGGATCCAGTTGAAGCGTTAGGTTCCCTAAACCATCGAGGGATTGATGCGCGCGCAATAGTCGTCGCAACGTTTCATACATTTTTATTCACAGACCCTCCTTCTTGAAAAGTCCAGGTACCAACGCACTCGCGTACATAACTTGCGTAATAGGCATCAACTCTGCCAATCGACTCCCTTGCATCGCTTTCTTCTTCTCTGGTGTCGGCTCCGGGACCAATCCAAATGTCTCCCACTCGCGAGAAATCTCGTCAGCCAATCCCTCGAGTTGCAGTTCCCGGGCCAAGTCGCTGCAACACCTGAGCCCCATGGCAGTACCGAATTCTCTGAATGCGAGTCTCCGGGAGGCGGGTCTTTCGAAGTAGCTTTTGCTGTCGACCAGCCGGCGTAGACACGCCATGGCTTTTCGAGCCAAGGCTTTCGCCCATTCTTCACCCTCTTCGTCTTTAATCAGATGAACCGTCCAGAGAGTCATGCCTAAATCCAACGGATCGTTGCTCGAATAACCTTTCCACTTGGTGTCTACTATCTTCTTCAACGATTTCAACTCCTCCTCGAGCCCTCTCCCTCCGTTCGTCTTTTGGAGGATTTTATACGTCACGTAGCCGTCAATGGGGTCCAAGTTGCCCTCGCTGAAGACCAACGGACACGACAAGTCGATGCTCATCTTCCAGAACATCCTTGGTCTTGGGGATCCGGGGTTGATTAAGAACTTGCCGAGAAGGACGCTTTGGGCGAGGTCGATGGCTTGGTCGTTGTACCATGTATCGCCAGTGACCACCGTCACGCGGTTCAGAGCGAACATCCATACAGTGAGGTAATGGAAGTACTGTCCATCCCCGTCTCCGCTAGGATCGTCTTCCTCGTCGACTTTCCCGATTCGCAGACCTCCGCGAAGAGGGGAAGCATCCGTCGCGTTCGGCAGGCGCGCGGATAGGTCTCGTGTTTTGCCTAGAGTGTCATGCACTGTGGTGACGAGACGTTTTGCAAGGCCGATGTATACCGGATTGGAAGTAATTCTGTACAGGGTGAGGAAGTTGATCACGGCGAAACCGTCCGTCCAGAGATAACGCCCCCGGTGGCCTTCAGCCATGGGGGGTGCCGTCCATGCCGAAATTGCGTCCTCCAATGTGGGGAGCGGGCCGTAGATGGAGGACATGGCGGTTAGGAATTTTGATAACGCTATGTCAGGTGTTAGAGAGGTCGACATTTGGCGAGTGGCTTAAGCGATGAAAATGTGGGGAACGGCCGACGACGATGACCAAAGTCCGACCTTTGGGAGTCAGTTGGTGATCGTCACTCAGCAAGTGGTTAAAGTTGGGGCCCCTCTTCACTTCTCCGTCGGCTATGACGCAGGTTTACTAATAATAAAGAAGTGCGAGTAAGTCCGAGAATGGAGGCGCGGGAATTTGTAATGTTGTTCCTCTGACGTCAGCAACGGAGGTTTTCAGTCCGTTCTCAAATATATCTCCTCGCCTATAGAAGTCCGAGTCCCTGTAAGTGCGAGCCACACACACGGCACTCAAAGACCACTTGAGCATCGTCTCACCCACCTTTTCCTCACCTCAGTCAAGATGTTTGGTCTACGGGGCGCTGGTCGCCTATCATCCTTGACACTCAGGCAAGCCACCCTCCGATCAGCGCAACTCTCAACGGCGGCAGCAGCCTCGAGAGCAGCTTCAAGAGCAGCCTCAAAAGCAGCCTCAAGAACAGCCTCAAGAGCAGCTCTGAAACCGACTGGCTCTGTCATTGACGCCGTACGAGCCAGCAAGGCGTTCAGCACCAGCTCTCGCTGGTCCAACGTTGTGCAGCCACCGCCAAGCCAACCTCATGTCGCAGCCACTCCGACACCGCCCGTCCGCCCTAAACGTCTCTTCATCAAACGCGCTCTCTTCGCCGGCAAAGTCGTGTTATTCCTCATTGGCTCTTCAGTCGGCAAGTTGCCGTTTCTAATTTGGTACACACGATGCTTGAGAACTGACGTCGCACCTTTTCTCTCTCCCTCTCAGTTGGCGTATGCTTCGTCACTGGAGCCATCTTGGCGCACGACTCGTTGACGTACGGCGATGAAAAGGTCAAACACGTTGTCCCAACTATGTCGGAGCTTGAGCCGCCAAGAACAGGACCCAAGAACTTGCCAACCTTCGTGGACTTGCTGGACGACGTAAACGATGACCACCAGAAACCCAGGTTGGTCATTGTCGGTGCAGGATGGGGCTCAATGGGCATTTTGAAGTCGTTGAACCCCGGTGACTATGAAGTCGTGGTGAGTGATCATGGTGCAGGCACTCTTTGGCTTGTGGACGTCGTTTTGACAAACTTGGGGCTTCACTCATCCAGGTCATCGCCGACTCGACTTTCAATCAATTCACACCCCTCTTGCCCTCAGCGGCAGTTGGCACGGTTTCGGCAAGGTCTCTCATTGAATCGGTTCGCAAGCTTCTTCTGCCTCTCAGAGGTAGTTTCATCTATGGGAAAGCCGTCGACGTCGTAATGGGCGAACGCCTCCTCGAAGTTGAGGTTCCAGCTTCACCGGACGGAGAGAAGAAACGCGTCTACGTTCCATATGACAAACTGGTCATTGCTGTCGGTTCTGTGTCTGCGTCGCACGGCGTCCCCGGATTGGAGAATTGCTTCCAGCTGAAGACCATTGAAGACGCGCAAAAGATTCGACGACGCATCATAGGTATGCGACCATCATCCCCAAGCTGTATGGATTCAACTAACAACGGGTACTTTGCATAGATAACGTCGAGGTCGCCTCTTTACCGACTACGACTTCCGAGGAACGCAAACGCTTACTTAGCTTCGTCATCTGCGGTGGCGGACCCACCGGTGTCGAAGTCGCTGCTGAAATTGCCGATTTGGTCCACGAAGACTTGATTCACTACGTAAGTTGTAGTTGACGGTTTCCGGCTCGCCTCGAGCTGACCAATCGCTTCTCGCAACTTTAGTACCCGAAGATTTGCGCCCAAGAGCTTACTATCAGCATTATTCAGTCAAGGTACCTCACGATCTGTGATAGCCCTGCCTGAACTTTATAGCTAATCTCACCTTTAAAGGGACCACATCTTGAACACCTATTCGGAGTCCATCTCGCAATACGCCGAGAAACGGTTTGAGCGCGAAGCTGTCGACATCATCACTAATGCTAGGTCAGTTCGTTCCCTCTCTTCCTCATGTGGCCAGCCCTCTCACCCTGACTGCTTGTTAACGTAGGGTAAAGGAAGTTACGCCCAAGTCGGTCAAGTATACCGTCAAGGATCCAGAGACTGGCAAACCGGTCGAACATGAGATCCCATCCGCATTCACCCTCTGGTCCACTGGCATTGCGATGAACCCCTTCACCGAGCGTGTCACGGACTTGCTGCCTAACCAGGTTCACAAGAAGGTAAACACTTCCCCGTGTTGACCAATTGCGACCGATGGAGTGCTTATGGTTGTTCCTCTTAACAGGCTGTTGTCGTTGATGCGCAGATGCGCGTTAAGGGAGCTCCACTGGGAACGGTGTACTGCATCGGCGACGCAAGCACGGTACGAGGTTTTATTACTCGTCACAAACAGCGGCTAATCCTGGGCCTTTTTCTTAAGATCGAGACTTCTCTCATGCCATATCTTCTTGACCTGATCGAGAAAGCGGATATCAACCACGACGAGAAGATCGACAAGAGCGAATGGGCGGTTTTAGGTTCGTGCAATATCTATTCGGACCTCGGGTTTTCACACATGACTGAGGTAACCTTGGCCTATTCTGGTTACAGTGAAGGAAGTCAAACGACGCGTTCCTATGGCAAGCGAACATATGGAGAAAGTGAACGATATCTTCGGGTGCTACGACAAGGATGCCGATGACGCCTTGAGCTTCAACGAGCTCACCACAGCCTTGGAAGAAGTTGGGAAGAAGATCACGTCGCTACCTGCAGTGCGTTTGACCACCTTGTGCTCTCCTGTGTGGAAGTACCCTGAAGACTGACCGCGTTCGGCGCATCATTTGTAGACCGCGCAAGTAGCTTCTCAACAGGGCAAATACCTCGGCAATAAGTTCAATATATTGGCTAAACAAGGCAAGACTCTGCACAAAAACGGAATTCCGGATGACGACGAGGAGGCCCACTGTGCACCGTTCCACTACAAGCATTTGGGCTCGTTGGCGTACATCGGAAATGCCGGTATGTAATGACGCGGAGTTCCATGGAATTATCTCTTCTCTGACGGAGTTTTTTGGGGGTTTGTTCGATAGCTGTGTTTGACTTGCCAGGATATTCGTTCACCGGTGGATTGGTGAGTCCTGACGTTTGTCTACGTTGCGTGTATCAGTCGTAACTGATGGGTGTGCGTCGTGCTCAGGCTGCTATGTACGCATGGAGAAGCGTGTACTGGAGCGAACAGGTGTCTTTCAGAACCCGTGCTCTGCTCATGGTTGACTGGGTGGTTCGGTATGTGGCCGTGTTGCTGGTCGGACCATCTGTTACGCTTGACTAAAGTTCGTCTTTGTTTTATAGCGGCTTGTTCGGACGGGACCTTTCCAAACTATAGATGAAGTCGGATTGATCGTTTCCCCGGAAGAATACAGAATACTATCTAGATTTTTTCAAACGTTCGGACTCTATTTGCTGTCTTTTTCAGTTAATCATCTATATACCACGATTTCTTTTGCTCGACTACTATTTCGGTGCCCTTGCATGACTTCTGTCCTTCCGAAGGAAGAGCGCTGGTATCCGTGCGGTTCGATGGTATAGTGGGGTCATGGACTTTGCTCGAGTCGTTACAGGAAAGGTCGAATAAATCGATGCTTGCCCTTTCTCTGATTGACCTTAGTATTAGTCGTCATTTTAGAACCTGGTGGAGAGTGGAATTTCTAATATACAGTAATCCAGTATCGACATCGAATGACCGTCGAAACCTTTTCTGAGACCCAAGTTAGACCACATCTACGTGCAAGCATTTATGTAGCGGTCCTGGTTAATACAATTTTCCGAGACAAGACGATCATTATGCATTTACATCCGTATAGAATGAGCAAGCTGAGACAACGTGACTGCATGTAGGCATTTCCTGCTCGTCCGTCTTTTAATTCCTTCTTTAGCCCTTGCGATCCTTCTGCCTAAATTGCATCCTCCGTCCTGCCCACAGAGCTTCACTTTATCGATCCCCCCAAATCCCAGTATGAGCGCTATGATTCAAGCAACTCCGGCAGGATATTCCGCAGGGGGGACCTTGGGCTTGATTCTATACAAACCGCTCTAATGGGATCGGCTGGCCGGATACCAGGTCCGCGCTCATCGGTAGCGTTTGCTGAGCGCAGAGCCAGTATGGATCGAAGGTGGCCCTCATGGAAGAGTACCGGCCGCATCCGTATCTCTCTAAGCCGGGGAAGTGGGTAGTAGGTTTCTCCGCCTGGAGTAACGGTCGGAACTTGGAGCCATTTGAGGAAATCTTCGATGACGCCTCCTTGCGCGCCTCTTGCTTCGTCTTGAAGTTCGACGATGATCGGCGCACGCAACGGTAAGGTCCTCTCTGCGTCCAGGAGTATATCTCGCAGCACGGAGAAAGCAAGAGCTGAGCGGTCCGAGGCTGGCGAGTATCCTGGATCTGAGCGTAGAACGATCAAGCCTTCCAGTGACCCGAATTGGTAACCTGAACCCTCCACTATCTTGATATTTAATATGTTCGCTCGATGGAGCCATTGCACGATCATTCTCCATGACGAAGGATCTGGGGCGATGCCAGCGCCACTGAGTCTTACTTCCAACCTTGATGAAGGCGGATCAGTGAACAGTGAGAGGGTATCGATACCACCGCGTACGCTGTCGGGCGTAAGGGTAAGCGTTTGCAAGGATGGTAAATGCAAAGGGAGGAACTGTCCAGGGTATGATATGATCCCGTCAACCACGAGGTGTTTCAGGTTTGGGTACCGTGACAGGATTCGGTGAAGAGAGGCGACTGTTAGGACTGAAGGGACTCCGTCCAGCCCGTAGACGTGGGTGAGCTCCAGCTCTTCGAGATTCTCTAACCCGACGGGGAAGGACGAGATGACGGTCCACGTCAACACGAAGCGTCGCAGCTTAGGCATGTGCCCCTGGAAGAGCTCGCAACTGAGGGAGAGCCTTGTTCGGAATATAGAAATTTGCTCCAAATTTGGCGCAGGTACGTTGAACTCGTACGACGTAAGGATCTGCGAAATGGAGATGGTGATCGAATGAGTCCTCTCGATCTGCTCGACAAGGAGGGATGTGCACTGGTCGAATAATGCTCGATCGAAGAACGTGGGTGGTTCGCATCGGATAGATAGTGGGACTTGCTTAGTTCTGTCGAGCTGGAATGCGACTCCGACCGGTCCGGTTGCAATGACCACGGTTGACCAAAGGGCGGGGCACCCGTCGATGACCCGCATCCATCGTGACGACACCAAGCGCAACCAAAAGAGTCTTGATTTTCCAAGCGCCTCCGACTTGATAGGTTCAACCACTTGGAGCAGAATATACTCCAATATCTCGTTAGGTACCGCGTCGAGAATGGATACCGTGCCGCAACCGCTGGGTCCGGGCCTAACCCAGACCATAAACCCCAGGGATGATTTCAGTAATAATGCCCATAACTTTTCATCGGCGCCCAACCAACCTATCTTGTGGACCGTCCGGAACAGAAGTCATTATTTAGACGACTTTATCGAAGTCAAGATTCGGAGTCTATGTCGCTCGGGTCACTTGTTATGCGATAATGGCACAATGTACGATCGTTGATACATGTACCAGATGCTTCTAGCCTTGAACTTGAAAGAATCGCGGGATCCTTGAACGGGGGTGGTGCCGGTTGTGACTTGAACAATCCTTAGGGTCGCGGCGTTTCCACAACCGAAATGTCCGACCGTTCCACTGGCACGAAGCGCAGTCCTGTTTCCTGACTAGCCTCCTTCTGTGCTTGCATTTTCTGATTGACCTCAGCATCAATCGTGATTGCACCCTTGGAACCTAGAGGAAGGTGAATCTTCTAGTAGGATCCAGTCTCTCGTTCCAATGGTGGATATCGACTTGGTATGCCATCGAAGCCGGTTCAGTGGGACCCAACGTAGACCTCATCCACGTCTCAGCACTTACGTGGTGCAAATTTCAAGGAAGGGATGTCATTATGCGTTTACATACACACAGAACGAGTAAACCAAGAGAACAACTTCTAGGTGACTACACGCAGGCACCCTCCGCTCCTCTTTTTTCTTCTCTTGGTCTCTGATATCCTTCTACGCGATGTTGCACCGCTCTGTCCTGCCCACAGCTCTCTACTTTATATCTCCTCCAAATCCCAGGGTGAGGGATATAAGTCAAGCTCCTCTTGTAGGACCTGCCGCAGTTCAATGGTAGGCGGTGACCCTGATAACACATACGCTCTAATGGGATCGCCTGCCCGAGTCTGAGCTTCCTGCTCATCAGTGGCGTTTGCTGAGCGCATGGCCAGTAAGGACCGAAGGTAGCTCTGATGGAAAAGGCCCCGCTCCATCCGTATCTCTCTAAGCCGGGGAAGTGGGTAGCAAGTCTCACCGCCTGGAGTTGCTGTCGGGACTTGGAGCCACCTAAGGAAAGCTTCGATAACGCCTCCTTGTGTACCGCTTCCTTCGTCTTGGAGGTTGACGATTATCGGCGCACGCAGTGGTGAGGTCCTCTCTGCATCCAGGAGTATATCCCGCAACACAGAGAAAGCAAGAGCCCAGCTGTCCGTGGCTGGTGGGGATCCTGGAATTAAGCGTAGAATGACTAGGCCTTTCGGGGACGCGAATTGGTAATCTGAACCCCCCTTCATTTTGATATTCAGTATTTCCGCTCGATGGAGCCATTGCACGATCATTCTCCATGACGAAGGATCTGGGGCGATGCCAACGCAACTGATTTCTACTTCCAATCTTGAGGAAGGTGGTTCAGTGAACAGTGAGAGGGCATCGAAACCGCCGCTTGCGCTGTAGGACGTAAGGGTAAGCGTTTGTAAGGATGGTAAATGCAAAGGGAGGAGCTGTCCGGGAGACGATACGATCCGGTCAACCACGAGGTATTTCAGGTTTGGGTACCGTGACAGGATTCGGTGCAGAGAGGCGACTGTCAGGGGTGAAGGGTCTCCGTTCAGCCCGTAGACGTGCTTAAGCTCCAGCTCTTCGAGCTTCTCTAACCCGACAGGGAAGGACGAGATGTTGGTGCACGTCAACACGAAGCGTCGCAGCTTAGGCATGTGCCCCCGGAAGAGCTCATGACCGAGGGCCAGCCACGTTCGGAATACAGAAAATTCCTCCAAATTTGGTGCAGGTACGTTGAACTCGTCTGGCATGAGCATTTTCGGAATGGAGATGGTGATCGAATGAGTCCTCTCGATCTGTTTGGCGAGGAGGGATGTGCATTGATTGAATAGTGCTCGATCGAAATGCATGGATACCTCGCATCGAATAGATAGTGGGACTTGCTTAGTTCTGTTGAGCTGGAATGCGACTCCGACCGGTCCGGTTGCAATGACCACTGTTGACCAAAGGGCGGGGCACCCGTCGATGACCCGCATCCATCGGGACGATACCAGGCGCAGCCCAGAGAGCCTTGATTTCCCAACCGCCTCCGACTTGATAGGTTCAATCGTCAGGAGCAGGATATACTCCAATATCTCGTTAGGAACCGCGTCAAGAATGCATGGAGAGCCGCAATCGCTGGATCCAAGCCTAATCATAAACCCCAGAAATAACTTCAGTAATGATGCCCGTAATTTGTTATCGGTCCACAACCAACCTATCTGGTGGACCGCCTGGAACAGGAGTTATTCTTGAGACGACTTTATCGAAGTGAAGATACGGAATCTGCGTTGCTCAGGTCACTGGTTATGCGATAATGGCACAATGTACGATTATCGACACATGTACTAAATGCTTCTAGCCTTGAACTTGAAAGAATCGCGGGATCCTTGGACGGAGGTGGTGGCCGGCTGTGACTTGAGCAATCCTCAGGTTCGCGGCGTTTCCACAACCGAAATGTCCGACCGTTCCACTGGCACGAAGCGCAGTCCTGTTTCCTGACTAGCGTATCTCGAAGAAGTCGTGGACGGAATTAAGCTGCTTGCACGATCTTTGCGCCTCTGAAAGACGAACGCCTCGTGTTTGGGCAGCTCGATGAGGCTTACTACGGCAAAGAAAATCAAGCCTCTACGACGTTATTTTCACGGCCAACGCCATGGTGTCATAACCAGCGCGTAAGTCCTCCTTATTTGCAATTCTACGCTTTCAAGGGTCCTTCGGCGGAGGTTCGAAAGCAGGGGCCAGGTGGACACTGAACGGCGCCTCGACCACTGTATGATGCCGCGCAGGCGAGACACATAGCAGCAAATTAAATAGGTTGCGGACGGGTTAAGGAAGATGGGAAGAAGGTCATGGTCTCTCCAAGCGGCCGTTTCTTACTAGGCGCACGGATGCTTCCCAATGGCACCAACGAATTAGGTAGTACACACGGACAAATCCAAGAGGTTCCATCCATGGTTATATTGAATCGAAATCCATGCCCGTTAATTATCTATCGACGAATCAATGAGGGGAGAGACGGCATCGCAAACCCGGAGATGTTGGGCTAGCGTGTAGAATTTGAATTTGCGCCGTACACACCCAGGCCAAACACTGCCAGCAAGGGTTTAATATCCCGTGGAAAAGGCTACAGTACAATATTCTGAAAACTTAAACATTATTCATGTACCTACATACAGAACGAGTATACCGAGTTTCTTTTGCTACCTTTAATCCTTGTGCGAGAGTTATGCCCCCTATCCTGGCCAATGAGCTCCGCTTTATCCCCCACCTAGTGCCCAGACGAACGATATGAGTTGAGTGGTAGCTCCTCCTGAGACATTTTTCAGATCGGGCGTTGACCTAGACAGGATACACATACTGCCGTAAAGCGATCGGCAGGCCGAACACCGGGTCCACGGCCGTCGGTCGTGTTTGCTGAGTGAAGGACTAGCAAGGATCGAGGGGGACTCTGGCGAAAGGGTCCAGGCTTCATATGTATTTCTCTAAGCCGGGGAAGCGGGTAGTAAGTTTCTCCGCCTGGAGTAACGATCGGAACTTGAAGCCACTGTTCTGAGGAAATCTTCAATGGCACCTCCTTGTTTATCCCTTCATTTGTCTGTAAGGCGGAGGATTATGGCCGCACTCGACGGTGATCTCCTCTCTGCGCCCATGAGCATTTCTCGTAACATGGAGAATTAAAGAGCTGAGCGGTCCGTGGCTGGTGAGAGTTCCGCATTCAAGCGTAGGTCGACCACGCCTTCCAGGAACGAGAATCGCAAACATACGCCCTCCTTTATCGTGATAATCAGCCTCTGGGTTCGATGGAGCCATCGCACTACTATTCTCCATGAGGAAGTATTAAGGGCAATGTCGATCCTCGTACTCTTTATTTCTAGTTTTGAAGAAGCTCAATCAGTGAACAGAATTGAAGCCACCGCTTACACAGTCGGACGGAAGAGGAAGGGTTTGCAATAATGGTAAATGCAAGGGAGTGAGTGTGTCGAGGACGACCAAATACCGTGGACCACGAGGCGTTTAAGATCTGGGTACATTGGCAGAATTCAGTGACTATCAGGTTAGGACTGAAGGCACTCCGTCTAGCCCATAGATGTGGCTAAGCCCCAGCTCTTCGAGACTCCCTTGTCTGACGGGGAAGGAAGACATGTCCGTCCATCTCAGTACCAAGCGGCGCAGCTTTGGCATTTGTCCTCGCAAGAGCTAGCGACAGAGCACCAGCCTTGTCCCGCTTACAGAAAACTTCGCTAAATTTGGAGCAGGTACGTTGAAATCGGGTGGCATAAAGATCTGCGGAATGGAAATCGTGATTGAATGTGCCCCGTGGACGATGAGGGATGTGTATCGATCGGGGAACGTACCTAGCTCGCACCCGATAGATAGCGGGACTTGCTTCCTTCTGTCTAGCTAGAATGCTACTCCGACCGGTCCCGTTGCGTCGACCACGCTTAACCAGGAAGGGGCATCCCTCAATGACCCGCATCCATCGTGACGATACCAGGCGCAACCGACAGAGTCTTGATTTTCCAGCCCCTCAAACTTGACAGGTTCGATCATTAGGAGGAGAATATACTCCAATATCTCATCAGGAACGATGCCCAGAAATCGATGGTCGTCATCGCTGGATCCGAGCCTACCCCGAACCGGATCATCAATCCCAAAAATAGTTTCAATGCCAATGTCGATCATTTTTCGGTGAACCCCAAACAAACCTATCCCATGGGCCGTTCAAAATGGGGGGCATTCTTGACAGGGCTTTATCGAAGTCCAGACCCGGAGTTCGGGCTGTACGGGTTCACCTCTTATGCGAGAATGTCTCGGTGTGCGATTACCGATACGTGCATCTAGCGTGTTTCCAAGAACTGCCGGATCCTTGCACGGAGGTGGCTGTCGGTCGTGAGTCAAGTCGTCCTCAGGGTCGCGGCGCTTCCAGAACCGAAATGTCCGGCCGTTCCGCTCGACCGGAAGGCGGTCGTTGGGTACCTCGAGAAAGCAGCAAGCGGTGCAGGACTATACTCAAAACTCAAAACGATGAGACTCCCGAAGTTCAATCGCTCTCCTAATATTGTGTGAGGCCGCTAAAAATAACGTAATGGTCTTGGCATCAGGCCCCAAAGCCGCCTCACAAGCCGCCTCGCAAGCAACTCCAAACGAGTGGCACCGCCGCTAAGGTTGCCCTTGTCAAGTCAACAACCACCATGTCACTTCCAAATCAAGTACCAAAGGCAGACGTCAGCACAACACATCCTCACGACTGGTCCTACGTCTCTGAGGGAGGGGCTACAATCGTTTTTTCCTATTCGGGGCCGCCATCAAAGGAGTTCTCGGGCACCGTCTTGCGCCTCCGCAAGATCGTCGCCGAACCACCTCCTAAAGAAATCTACAAGCCGCTTGACATCGCAGAGGGCATTGACCAAGCCAGCTCCGAGGAGGACGATGGATATGATACATCCTCATCAGAAGACGAAGATGAACCGGACGACCCGACAATCGCGTTCCAGTCGAGAATAACGAGCAAGCTCATCTCTCCGGAATACTTGCCACGCTTGGAGCCAGCCAAGCTGAAGAGACATTTCCTGGAGAAGCTAAGCAAGAGAGGAGACAAGAAACGGCCTCAGTCGCGTAAAGATGTCGACCGTATCGATACTCACAAAAAGAAAGGGGTGATCGCCACAGACTTGATAGGGGGGAGTGGTTGGGCGGTGGAGATCAAGGTGGGAGCCTATGACAACATGATCTGGCCTTCTTTTTTGACCACGTTATTCATATGTGGTGCAGCCGAAATGGGCTTTCTTGCCGAATCCAGCTCATCTCTCGGATACGACGAAAGCGACCAAGGCGTCACACTGCCGGTTCTGTATGCACACCCACGAGCGTTCCATCAAGGCACCATCGAAATTCGAGACCCAATACTGTCCTCTTGACCTCTTCTCTGGCAACCAAGAGCGTATTCGCAAAGCCCTTCGCGATTTGTGGGACGCTTGGGTTGGCAGTAATGGGTCCATCAATAACCTGAAGATCTTTGTCCACGGTTCGAACATCGCTCCAAACGATGTGCGTACCATGGGCAACCGCAAAGCTTAGCGTATTTCATTCTGACAGTGGCGGACTGTGTGTCCTCCCCTCTTTTCAGATACCTCACCTACAGACGCTATACGACGATTTGAAACTCCTGGACGAAGGTCGTCCAACTTCCGAATCAGGACTTCTGAATGCCATCTTCCCGGCGTTTGCCGATGCCCTGCTTCCTGTTCTCCTCGACACGCCGGTATTGAAGACGCTCGCGAAGCTGCAGCGTACACTGGATCCGTTGGACATCGAAGGTCTTTCCAAACTTTGGAAAACGGACCCTAATCCCCAGACTCCGTCCTCCGCCGCGGTTGGCGTTGGTTCTCGCGAAGTGAAATTGGATGAATGGGAAACTTTCCTCAACGAATATCTCGAGGAGATGCAGAAGCCGAAGGAGGAGCTCGAACGGGAATGGGCGAATCCACCTCATGCAAGGCTGAGGTATTATTTGACAGCATACCTCATGTCCGCCACTTTCAAAGATTGCTCGGTTATCTTGCGCTTCGCACCAGGGGAAAGGCCTACGATTACAGCGATCGACCTAGACCCCAAGTCTGTTGATCGTTTGGCGAAGTGGGAGAAGATGGATAACGAAATTGTTGGGTGCTTCGTTGAGAGTGGAGACAAGGCCAAGCCAGCATGCGTCGATGCCAGAGTAGGGTAGGGCAGTGTCAAGTAGGGCCTTGAACAAATCGATCAGCTCCGAAATTAAATGGGTATTTGTGGTCTCAACTATAGTAAATACAGAATATAGACGCCGTTGATAAGAATAGCTCAGCTGAAGCAAGCTAGTCATGCGGCATTAGCTCGAGAGCAAGCTAGTCATGCGGCATTCGTTCGAGCGACGGACTAACATTGCACCCAGATCCATGTCCGAGATCGGCGGAGGGTCGGTCCACCCTGGAACGGGTCCAGGTCTAGCTCAGAAGTAACCGCGGAGCTTTCCTGATTTATCCTTCAGAACTGGGCCTGTCGTGAAGTGCAAGGGTTGGATATCAGCTTCCAGAAGGTTTAACCAGACTTCGTCTTCACCACGCTGTCGGGACAAAGTGATGCAGCACACTGGCCTAGTCGCTTCGACTTCGCGATAAGTAGCGTCTGGAGGATTCTATCGAGGGGCGAGTGTAACCTTGGTGGCAAAAGGACCCGTACGCGCCCTCGGAATAGGTTGCAACGTAGAAGCACGACAAAGACGCATGTGAATCCATTTTGCTGAACTTTAGGGAGAGGGTATGCAGGCCATGTTGGGTCACGGAGATAGGAGACGTCTCCCAGTTGCACCTTCGGATGGGACACAGTCGCTCCTGCGAAGATGAGCCTCCACTCGTGTTTCTCCGGCTCGTTCACCCTGCAGCTGTAACGCAATAGTCCCCTGGAATAGATGGTCGTTGGGTGGCGAGGAACCACGAACACATCTGCAGGTTTGAATACCAGAACGATTGCGCGGGTGGGCGCTCGTGTCGGCACAACATTTGTCTCCAGACTGGACTCGAGGTAATTTTCTGGAAAATCAGGAGGGTCCACTGGGGACATAGCCACTGCGTTCCAAGTAGCGGGTTGAATTTCAGTCACGCCTGCTGAAATAATGGCGTCGAGTCCATACCATCGTGAGCGTAGATTTGGCAGAGAACGCGGGGAAGTCGTTCCGGCTGGCGACGATAGTCAAAGGATCTGCTTGCCTGACCGGTACCCCTCCGATTCGGCGCTGTTGGATTAACTCTTGACACCAGCCAAATATCTAGAGAAGGCGACTACCCGGGATCCGTTTGCTACAAAGTTGTAAACGGAGAAGAGAGCGGCGCCGCTCGAGACGAGTAGTCTGACAATATCTTTTCCAAGCGTCCTCGCACGTGTAATCGACGTGCTAGTTGTCCCTATGAGGACCTACATATTTCGGGTCGTGCTAGTGGCTCCGCTCTGACCTCGCCCATGTCCAGCGCTCGTGTTAGCCTGATTAGAGTCTAATGGGATGCGTTGATAACAAGTTATACTGAGGGAAATTAATGTGAAACTAATATGGCGTCGCTTAAAAGGCAATGTGGCATCCCGTGTCTCGGAGCAAGTCCTGCTTGGATCATCGTTTGACGCCAGAAGGTCCGCTGGGAACGGTATCAAGAATAGGTCGATCAGCGAAGAGAGGACCTCAAAGATTATCTTGTTCAGTATTACCTTAAAGGATATTCTGTTTGGCAACCTGTCGAACTCTAACGGCCGTGCCGCACAGCACTGGGGCGAACGTCCTGCTTTTGGCTTCATATCAATGCCCCGGCCCAAACCCTTCCATTCTTCGCCCTGCCTTCAATGACACTATCTGGGGCATCTGTCGCCTTGGTTTGCCATGACTCGCGAGCTCGATTTCGACAGATAGGAATGCGCTACGAGCACTCGCTCCTGGTGTGCGAGCACTGGGGTTTTGAGACGCGAGCAACAGCCACTGGACGATTACGAGCCCATATGGTCGTGAAGATAATAAAGCAAGCGACATTCGGAAATGAGCCCAAATTTCTTGAATTGCTTTGCGTGACAGAAGGAGAAATAGAAACAGGCCCCAATAATACAAGTCAAGGATGCTCGAACTCCCACTTTCCGCCTAAGACCATCACACATTAAGTGCTGAGTCGAGTTTTATTCTCCTATCGGCGATTGTCCCAGCCTCCGTCACCCCTTTCACGTTCATCATCCCTCGCCCGGTCGTCGAACCTCCTATCAGGACGCTCCCTCTCGTATCCAGCACGCTCCTCTCGTCGATCATCCCCTCGACGATCGTCACGCCTATACTCCCTTTCTTCTCTCCGCTCTTCGTAGCGACGCGGAGGAGGCGAACGACTGCGACGTCTCTCGGCCCTGTCGTCGCGCCTGCGGTAGCTTGAGCCCGGAGAGCGGGAACGATCTCTGCGAGGAGGGCTGCGGCGAGCGCCCTGGTGTGCCAACGTCGCTTTAGTACTGATTAGGGTGTATGTTCAGCGTGCCACTCACATGTTCGTCCAAGGCCAAGCGGACGGCGACGCCTCGGAGATCCTTTCCGTCCAAGGTGCGGACAGCGAGCTCGGCGTCTTCAACGGTAAGATACTCCAAGACACTGGGTTAGAAAGAGAGTGAGCATGAAAGCCACTGCAGCCTCAAACTATTCAAACGTACCCGCGTCCAGGCATGTCCCTTTCGACATCAGCAAAGCTGACATTTCCGGCTTCGCGACCAAAGTCCTTGAGATCCTGAGAGTAGAACGAGGCACCATCCAACGAACGTCCACCGAAAGGGAAGAGGAGAGCCAGGCCCGGAAGTGAGTGATTGATCCAAGGAGAACGACGCCACGTCGATGCCACTGCCAAGTGGAGGGAGGTTCGAAAGATGTCCAAGGAGAAGTCGAGGACCACCGCCGCCACCACATGCAAGAAGCTGATTCCAAGGGTCGGACACCATAGAGCGATTCGCCCACGCAAGTCCCGGAATAGGAGAAGGTCCGCCCCGTAATCGGAAGTGCACAATCCACGAAGCGAGGATGCGAAGGAAATTACGCCGTTGAAGTTGTAGGAAGTCGTACCTGCCAGCTTGTATCGCGAGAGATTCCTGAAACGTTAACGCGAATGCCGACGGGGCGACGCTGTTCGGTTCGGCGGGGTGGAGGTCCACCTCGTCCGCCACTGGATTTGAACAAGACTCGTTAGCATGGTCATCTCATGGAAAGGAATGCTCATGGCATGGAGGTAAGGACTAGATATAACTTACTAGTCACCACCACGATCGTCACGACGACGAGTTTCCTTGGCGAATTCGACGACGATACTGGATGGGTTAGTTGGAGATGGAGGTGTTTCAACATTACAAGGCTAAAAGTGGTTGATGTCGGGAAAACGTACTTGGAGCCCATGAACGGCTTGTTGTGGAAGTTATTCACAACATCTTCAGCATCCTATTGATGTGAAAATTCCGGTTTAGTATGGTGACGAGGGATGAAAACTGACGCATGGGTCGCCAGCGGGAGAGGTCCTTACCCTGCTACTTTCGAACTCGATGAAGCCGAAGCCTATGAGAGAATCGTTAAGCCATGCACAAAGTTAACGATAAATCTAAGCCGAATGATACAAACCTGTCATGACGCGGCACTCGGTGATGGTGCCATATCCCTCAAAATGCTTTTTGACATCGTCAGAACGAGCGTCAGCGGGGAGCCCTAGGGATCGTTATTTTAGTAACTGGTGCAGATGTTCCAGGTGCAGGAATGTGACGTACTTCCAAGATAGAGACGTTTTCCAGCCATTGACCAAAAGCGGATGGATTCAGAAAGAAGTGGGTGGAGGAGGCGTAGTTGAAGTTCAAACTGTTTACGTCTGTTTGACGTGTTGAAAAGCACAAGACCTTCAAACCACCACCATCCACTTGACTTATAGCTCACTTCTGAGTCATTTAAAACTTATAGAAGTCACCATATTGTGCGTTTCATAGGGGAATCCAGGATATTAAAGGAGTGCTCGAGAACCGAGCGCTGATAGCCGTACATCTCTTTGTCCTCTCCCCTCCGCCCCACTCGCGATTTGATCTTATTAGCGGTAACAGAGCCTCTTCACTTGTGATACGACCATGAACGCAAGTAAACTCGAGGAATATATTGATCGGTGGGCACTCTCTGTCTCCTATCTTATGCTTTCTACTCACATAGTCAATGGTACAAAAGGATCCACTATAGCGATCGGTACTCAGACGACTTTTACGAGTATCGGTAGGTTCCTCATTCAGAATATCGTCTCTGGGTGAATGTGCCAATCCTGACGTCTGGGCCTTTGCAACCCGACGGATTTCAGCCACGTGATTCTCCCCAAACCTATGCTCAAGCTTCTCCCCAAGACCTATTTTGAAGCAGATGGCTCCGGAGTACTACGCATATTAGCGGAGGATGAGTGGCGAGGAATAGGGATCACTCAAAGTCTCGGGTGGGAACATTATGAGGTTCACGCCCCGGAGCCTCATGTTCTCTTGTTCCGAAGACCAATCGAGCCCGCTGTTAAAGCTCCTGTGAAACGGAAGTGAAACACGAGTCGTTGTATGGGTGAGTTGATCGTTCGTTCTCTTGAACCAACCACCTGACTTGTTCTTGATTGACAGTGGTGAACCGTTGCCCGCCCGCTGGGAGTTTGAGACTGTAGTCGTTAGGGCCTTTCATTGAATTTTATTATAACTCTTTTCTTTGTTTTGCGCGCCAGCTGAGGGCGTCCTGCCCGGGGCTCATCATTTCAACCTTCGCGCGGTGCTGTGCCGGGTTTAACGGACTTAAGTCCTTTTGTTTTGAAGTGAACCGCAGAGCGCGTCCTCGCTGTCTTTGTCTGCCAGGAGACAAACCACTCCTTATTACACCTTCCCCTATAAAGAGGGCTGGATTGCACCCGCAACGACTCGACACCGTTCGCCACTCTACACCCCTACTATGAACCACCCTTCGTCTTCTCGGGGGTCGCTTTTCTCCCCCCAACCGTCTGCAAGCAGAACCACCGCTTCGAGCGTGTATTCAGGAACACCCGCACGTCAATTGCAACATGCAACGTTCAAATCCGTGTATCTTAACGTTAACGCAGCTGGGAGAGACTCTGCTGTCGTGAATCTTTATGCAAGAGTATGTTTTCCCGATTTGGATTCGTTCCGCGCTATTGCCAACTGTAATGCCTGTAGATCTCTGTGCCCACAAATGCATCAGGCTCCCAACAGGCCTTAATACTGTTTCCTGAAGGAAATCTCACCCTACGGAACTACGATATTCATCCTCTTAATTCCCGAGGTCGTCCGTACGCATACCCACCAGAGTGTTCACCCTCAATCCAACGTGCTAGTCGCGCTTTGCGCCTGGACAAACCGTTGGATGAATACTACTCGGAAGCTCTGGAGAAAACGATTATACGAAGCCCGACCCGCCTTGGAACAACACCCCGCCGAAACACCTCCACAGACCTTAGCCCCAACTCCTTAGGCAGTATTACTGTCCAGAATCTCAATTTCGCGTTCCTAACCCCAAGATACACCCCAAGAGTAGCCGAAGGGACCGACCGCTCCAGCGATGGTACTGCTTCGGAAAGCAGGAACTCGTCTCGTCGGATGTCGTTTTCAGCCGCTAGTCTCGCCACACCGGATGGACGTACATCTTCCAAGTACCACTGCATTATCGCCATGGAGTTAGTCGTTCCGATAATTAATACACCGGAAACTAGTCCGTACATGGTGCGTCGTTTGGCAGTTTGACGACTGTCATGATAGGCATTGATCGCCCATCTCAATTCAGATGTACCTGCGCGTTCCGAAGTGCTTGGACAATCGAGTCCGCGTTGCTCTCCCTCGAGACAAAGAGTGGAATGTTTTCACGCATCCCAGCATAGATCAGCAGGTTAACTCGGCTTCGACCTGGGAAGCCGAGGGCTTCGCCGACGACGAAGGACAAGGGCGTCCGGAGGAGGTCGTACTAAAGGGTACCTTCCAAAGCTCAGACACCCTGGTCGTCCGATGGAGCGCAAAGGCTGATGACGACGCATCGGAGACCGGTCTCGAGAGGACGGCTGTCCAGTCTCCCGCAACCAAGCGCTCGCACTCCCGTTCAAGGTCTCGCAGCGGAAGTTCTAGCAAGCCCATTGTGACCGGCCTTAAGCGTGCCAAACTCTGTCATGTGGAAGGGGTCGCCAAATACACGGTCCACCCAGTGGAGACAGATGAACAAGATGCAGAAGACGGAGATGGAACGGTTCGCTTGATACGCTTTGTGCCCCTCGACATCGAGTACAGCGCTCGCTGTGTTGGATTTCATCATCCAGGAACGGAGACACAGCTCGGGGTAGATTTGGTCCTGGCGAGTGCAGGAGAGGATCCCACAGACATGGACTGGGCTGAAATGGATCTGAGCGGCCATATCCGAACCGACACCGCTGGCACTGTGGAAGAGGAATTTAGGTGGCATATTGATTATGAAAAGGGAGAAGGGCTCAAAGCATGGAACTATGCCAGCACGAACCGTCAGCGGGAAGCTCAGTACAGAGAGCATTCCCCTTCCCCCGGTGGAGCTGCTGGCAGGAGTGTGACGAGCCTCCGAAGAACGGATACCCTGGTGACCGAAGGGTCTTCGTCTGGATCGTCGGGTCCGTCCTTGGGACAGAGACGGTTTGGGGTATCAAACAATCATACGTCCGGGGGGTACGGGGCCCCTTCTGCGCGCCAGCCGTTACCAAGAGGCGATATTCCGGAGGCTTCGGCTGAAGATTTCTCGTTGGGGGAACCTTCCGGGCTTGATGGCCCGCTGACACGCCGGTCAGTGGTTCGTACGTCGTCGGACCCCTTCAGTGAGTCGGGGTCTTCGTTGGGGAAAGCTGTCTCGCGCCAAAGCAGCGGTGATCCGGACGCGCTTCAATCGCAGGGGTCATTCTCCTTTAGCGAAGCAGGCTCAGAGCAGACCAATGCGAGCGGGGTCGAAAGCTATATGGCATCCCCGCATCGTCCTCGGTCCCGATCCGACTCCTACCCCACGCACTGGCCAGACGATCCAATAGTCCTTCATGTCGATCTACTCGAGATGCTTGCCACTCAACGGGACCCCAATCCATCCATGGCAACCGTCAACTTTACGATCAAGGCCCAGATCCTTGTACGCCTGCCAGACGAGACTACCGACGATGCCAAGAGCATTCTCCTCAACTTGCCCTTGTTCCGATTCCCCGGCGCGGACGATCAAAAATGCGACTTGGTGATCGAGTCGGCAACGGGCCACAGAGGTGGTCGAGGCGCGTTCGAGGTCATCGCGGACCAGAAACGCTACAGCCTAGGATCGAATGGATACCAAGCAAGGGAGCTCGTCGTCGCACCTTCTGCCCCAGCGGAAGCCGACGTTACGCTGGCATTCTCGCTGAAGGCTCTGAGCAAGGGCAGCATCGGCCAGAGCAACTCTCTAATGAGCTTGCTCAAAAACAGCCTCGGTTACGCTTCACCTCCAGGAACGTCTGAATCTCCAACGCAATTGCGCAGTCCAAGGCGTAATACCAGGTCCCCGGAGACCAGCATTATGGCCGCGCAAGGCCTTCAAGCATCGCATCAAGTGGAGCACGACCCAGCAAGCGAACTTAAGATGCCATCGCCCTTCGCCTCTCCTGACAATTCAAGACGATGGCATTCTCAAAGCCGTATGTCTCTGACGCCGATCAAGAATTCAAACCATCGTTCGACTTCCTCGCGCTCCCCAAACGATCAGTCTTCGTCCCTAGCCTGGGTTGACATCAACGTCGTCGTATCGCCGCCGCCTAAAAGTAATTCCCTAACGGAGTTAAAAACGACTGAGCAGGGTGGTTGGAGCTACGTCGTTCACGTGAGATCGTCATGGCCTTCGTTGGTCGGTGGTGGTGCTTTGCTAGATTGTGTTGAATTTGGTCTCCCCAAGTTTAACTCGGCCTCAACCGAATCGACACCTCATGTGGCGATACGATCAGTGCACGTCGGCGGTATCCCGGCAGCCTACGATTCCTACGATAACGAAAATGACGCTGGAGTCGTGAGCTCCCAGGTGCTCTCTGCTTTCACAGAGAAAGTGGGAAATGAAGACCGAAAACAAGGACCAGAATCGAAGTGGCTCGCATGGACCAAGATCAACCTACCTGATGGTACCATACCCAGCGAGGGTAACATGGAGATTATCTATGCGGTGGCGACAGGGTGCAAGGCTCCCAGGAAAGCCAGCATTGACTTGCTCCTACCGTCCTTCACTATCGGCGTGGCACGCATGACAGTCAATGTGGATAGTCCTGCTGGTATGTGTGGCGCGAGTTCTTTTTTCCTAAGTCCCATGCTGAGTCTTTTTTTGTTCCCCTTACGTCGGCCTAGACTACACACGCCGGTCAACACGCACTAGTCTACAAACCACTCCCAACACAGTGGATAACTTTAGGGACTTTACCCTGACGCCTTACACACGCCGTCAGCTGTCTTTCACCCTATCCAAGCAATACTTCACGGCACGCCTCATGTCCACAATATCTACCACCTTGCGGGCCTTCCATTTCCTCCTAACGGCAAGCGCGCTATACTACATCTGGATTACACGTCAATACCCCGAGGGGGCTCCGGGTCTTTTGGCGCCTGGTAGCTTCTCCGAAGCAGCCTTCTCGCCTCTGGCGAAACTGGTAAATCTTACGGTATCGGTCACGGGAGAAAAGCCGGTTTCCTCGAGTGCATCTTCTTCCACCACGGTATCCTTATACTCGACTTCTCCAACTCCATCGATTACTCGCAGACCGCCAAAGGAGACTTATGTGCCTCCTGACAACCTTTGGGGAGCTTGGGACACGACCCAGGATCCTTTCCCCGCGGTCTCAGAGGACCCTGTAGAAAAACCCTCTGATGATCCAGTTGCGATGCCTGCTGGAACCGTTCCCTCGGACTCGGGAGATCCCGCCATTCCATTGAATCTGGGCGTACTTGGTACGTTCACCTCGTTGGTTTTGGAGTCCGACAAGTATCAACGCGACATCCTTCGTATAGTACGGGACACTTTTATCAATGCACTATCTCTACTCCTCGCACTATTCCATTATCCTGCTTAGGGACCCTGGAATCTGCCGTCATGCTTATGCCTTCTATTTTTCCTCATTTGTACTGTCGCACTGCTGGTCTATTTACCTTCCCCGTCTCGACCTTGTAGGCCTTTTTTAACGTGTATCCTGTGTTCCCTCTGTTTGGTAATATCGCACAATGAACCCGATCTTCTCTCGATTCCCGCATAGACGGCAGCAGACGGTGCCGGGAAGGGTGGAAACAACGTTCAATTGAAAACTATTTCCAGAAATGAACTGTACAGCAACAAATGAAGCGGAGGCGAGACGAGTAGCGATGCAAAAACTTGGTAATGGTACAAAATGCAAAAGCGGGATCCCGACCTCGGGAGAAGCCGGGAAGCGATGTACAATGAGGGAAAGTCCGTGTCTTTTTTATACTTAAGAATATAGAAAGCATAAGGAAAAACAGAAGAGAGCAGGCTACTGATGGGAGTTAAGCGGCGCATCAGGCATCATGAAACGATGGGAGAGATCGGCCTGCAAAAATTTGGGTTCGAGTCGTGGGAGGGTATTCGATGGAAGAAGAACATCGACTCGATATCGTACAAATTTGAACAATATGATAAGGATTAGCGGATGGGAATAGGAGCGCGTTTATGTCAATCTCGAACTTCGAGGACTGCGACGTTGCGGACGCCATTGGAGGGAGCTTCGGCGGACGAACCGTCGTGGCCTGCCTTGTTCTGGTTCCCATCGACGTCGATCCAATTTCTAAAATCGTTTTCTGTCGGAGAGAGTATTCCTGACTGGTCTGGTGCTGAGATTCGCGGGAAAGAGGCGGAGGGGTCGATGTTGTGGTCGACAGTCCAGGGATAGTGGACGTGAGAGGGGATGCCACCCATCGACGAAGATGCGGTGAATGAGAGAGAGTCGGACTTGGGAGAGGTCGTGACAAAGTTGACGGAAGGAGGATCGACGGACATCTGGGCACCGTTTTGGACCGGAGAGGACAAAGTTCCGTAGGATCTAATAATAAAAAACAATGAGGGAGTTAGCGATTGTTTACAGGTTGCGGCGATTAGCGTAGCACCTACTGATCAGTAGCCCTGTAGTTCCAGGCCATGGTCTCTTGGATCGAGCCACCGGAGTGGGCAGACGCATGCGAGCGGTAGCCGGCAGGCCCCGGAGACGACGTGGACGGATTGGACGAAGCCGAAGCTGATCCTGTTGAAGCAGCGGACAATCCTCCTCCTCCCAAGAGCGCACCAGCGTTGGTGTTGATTCTAAAAGGATCTTGCCACATGGAGGTGGCGGGATCGCCCTGCGAGTCGTCGCCCATGTCCATGGAAGGATAAGATTCGGGAGACGCGTTGGCCGCGCTGATAAAGACGTTATCTGGGACCTCGTGCTTGACGGTGACAAGATGAGGAGCGGCGATGTGGAGAGTGTCGTCTGATTCGCCATGCGAGAGGCCTAGAACGCCGATCGAGTGGCCGAAAGCCATGCCGTCTCCTCCTCTCATGCTGGTCGACACTGGAAACGGCTCGCCTTTGACGTCGACGACGCGTCCAAAAGTGGCCGCAGCGAGATCGGACCCAAAGTTGCTGCTGGTGGCGCTGGGTGGCTCGGATAAATCGCTCGTGCTGAGGTCCGTCCTCGCGCTGCTCCTCATGGTCTGATAGAGAGGGGAAGGATGCGTTGGAATGTTGACTGCGAGCGGATAAGGCGTAGTGTGCGACCGAGGACGACTATGATAAGCTATTTCGAGAGTTCAGCGACACGGTTGAGACGCGTTTTAGGGTGAGGGGACTGACCGTGGAGTTCGGGATGGGATTGCGCGACGTGCAAGGTGCGGTAGACTGGTAGAGGCGGTGTCCCAGATACTTTTGGACTGGGAGAAAGCCTGGTGCTGAGTTGTTTTCGGTGATGAGGGATGCCAGGTGGAGGCGATGCCCTCAGAGTGCTGGCGTTGCTGACGCCGATGATGTTGGCCTTCGTGTCCGGAGGCGTAAGTCCTTGACCGCCGCTGATGTGGACTGGAATGGCAAGGTTGGCGACAGAGGTCCTAGCAGGAGAAGAGGCGATGCGTTGACGAACACCTTCCGTCATTGGGCCACCCCCTCCCGTCTGATGGCCACCGTAGCCAGGTCGATTGGGACCTCGAAGGCGCCGCTCCTTCGCGTATTCGCAAGGGAGGCCTCGCTGTAAGCACCGTTGGCAAGCTGGACGGGCTCCATTGCACTAGAGGAGGGAAAGAAGGGATGTGACCATGCGGGGAAATAGGGAGAGGGTCCAAGTTAGTCCCAGAACGGCTTTGAGTGAAAAGGGACGGAAGAAGCGTGACTGTCCAGCAGCGACAACTGCTCACCTTCGCCTTCCTGTCTCTGCATTTCTCGCACGCCTGACTCGTCCTTTGTCTCTTCGTCGGGGTGGGACTCCGAAGGAAAAGAGGAGCACCCCCGGGACCGGTTCCTGCGGCTGCACCAGAAGCGTCGCCAGGAACTGCACCGTTGCCTCGACCAGCCGCGAACGGTAAGCTATATGGAACCAGGTTCCACGGCGCGTCGGCGGGCTCGGGCTTTACAACGGAAGAAGAGGAGACGGGACTTGTATTGAAGGGCGCTATAGCGGACGAGAGGGCCTGAGCCTTCGGTTCTATGGAATATCCGGCCCGAGAGTTGATCGAGGCGGGCGAGGCGGATGTACTGGAAGGTTGTGACGAGTTGGGAGGAAAGGAGAGTTGAGGAACTTGCTGAAGATGCTGATGATTGCCAAAGAGGTTCGGAGACGAGTTTGAAGCGGTGTTATGCGAGAGCCGCGAGGACGGAGGAAAAGGCTGGACGTTATTTGACGCCCGATCGTCCATCTGGAATTGCTGCAAGTGATGATTGTAAACCGAGGCTTCAATCGCCCTCTCGGCAGCAGCTTGCGCGTAGTCGTAGTTGTTGCCTCCGGTCTGCGGATCGAACGCCCCTTGCCCGGTCGTCGCGGCGCCCCAGGTGGACATGATGGTAGGACCAAACGCCAAGCTCTCCTGATCGTAAAACGCTGCCTGAGAGGACCGTGCGTCAGAACCGTTGCTACCCGGACCAAGAATCGTCGCGTAAGCGTGCGGATACGAGGGGGTCGGTCTCACTAATGGGGGGAACGGGGGCGCGGCGCCTTGGTTCGCGTCACCACCGTGTTGCGCGTCAAAGGATTCGTACTGATCCATGATACGAGAAAGGGGATGTGAACGTAAAAAACGCGAGATTTGGATGTGGGTGATGAAATTCGAAATTGAGATTTGGAGGATGAGAGAAGTGGGGGGAACGAAGGTTGGGGGGGGGGGGGGGGTGGATTAGGCAGCGAGAGGGAAGTGAGATGGAATTACGCCCCCAAAACCGCTGCAGCTCCCTTCGGTTGAAAAGTGTAAATAAGGACGGCCGACGTTATAGCTGGCGGTCCGAAACCAAAGTATGAGAGATGGGCTGGAACCGTTGATTGCTGATCTGCTTCAACGTTCGAGCAAGACGGGCGGACGAAATTGCAATGGGTCGAAGTCTGAATCGAAATTGCGCTGGCCTAACGCGCGGACTTCGGTTCCTGGAATGCTGGAGGCTTGAAGATGGAGATGAAAGAGCTTGTTGGTAGAGAGTATCGAGTGGGTGTGTAGATGGGTCTACGGCGACGGTGATGAGGAGGAGAAGGTGGACGGAGAGCCTGACATTCGGAGGGAGGCAATTGCGAGACGAGGCAAGGAAGGACTGGGGTTTTTATAAAAAGGGTGTTAGGTAGTGTTGTGTGGATTGTTTGTTGACGCTTATCTGTTATTTGGTATTTACGATGCACAGTTAATACTTACGGGAATTTATTCTGATCGACGGGTCCGATTTAAACAGAGAAGAAAAAAGAAAAGCGAGGGAGGGGCAAGAGATCTGGATCCCTCCAAGTCAGCACTTGCTCCCCTGAATGGCAAGTGCATCCCCCCATCATGGGTTTGCCGATTCACAGGTGTCAGGACCCATTCCAGAGACAGGCAATCTCCCGTTGCCGAGATGCGCGGCGGGGTACCAATGGGAACGCAACGCAACGATTGCAAAACTAAAAGGAAAAAAAAAAAAAGACACCTCAAATCTGAACTTGAGAGATTTTTGGGATGTGAAAATGAACAGGGAGTTTCTGAAAAAAAAAAAGAGGGTACCCTCAGACAGAATTCCCGGAACTTGGTGCTAGCTTTACTCAGAGAATTCAGGGTCCTACCAGGCTCAGGGTGCAGCACAGAAATGCCTCGGGTACCAGACCCAGGACAACGGATCGCCCGCTCCCTCCCGAAAGCTCCCCGTGAAACCCTCTGAAAGCCCAGAATGGCAGGCAGAGTCCATTGGGAAAGTCGTTCGTTGATGTTTGGATTTCCCAACATCTTCTTGGTCGAGTCCTTTGCGCTATATCGAATCCTTCCCCCCCCCCTCCACCGCGTCCGGTGCCGCTATCATCCATTGATCGCGAGATTTCTATCTGCGGCCGTGTTCAAGCCCCTCGCCCTCCCTGCCGCCGGGAAACCTCCATCACATCACTATCCGCTTTCAATATATCTAAACGAGCTGTGTCCCAGCTGGGGAAAACAGTATTGCATCCGCTCATCCGCGCGCGCGTAGATAACTGCCAAAAAAAACGCTGGGCCACTCATTCATTAGTACCGCCTCTCCAGCTCTCCCCGGTTTAGCCGATCGTCGCCGCCTTGTCCCTCGATTCTGGTCACAGGGCACAGCAAAACTTCGAGGCCCCCATCGACGCTACGAGCGCCCACGACCAACGTCTTCTGCATTTGGTGGTAGCTTACCAACTAAAATACCCCAACAACGCTCTAGCCGATGTTGGTCTATGAAAAGCAAAACCTTGGGGTTAGAATGTCGTAAAATTAGTGAATTTCAAAGGGATCGACACCAAAGAAAGTGATGTGTATGGCCACATTAGAAAAAGTTCTAGTTCTCTCATCTCATCGTCTAGGCTTCTTTTTTATAGCTTATCAAAATGACGAGAGAGATTCGAGTTCGTTTGGGGCCGGGGGGAGAAAGAAGGACCAGATTCGTCTTCGCAACGGTCAGGTAACCCACGCACACGCCTAACCCCCCCCCCCCCTCATCCTCCTCCGGACCTCCACCATCATCACCCCAACCTGTTGTCCCCCCATCGGCGTGACCTATATCCTATCCGTGGGGAACGAAAGCGCGACGCTTTCCGAAAATGTAAATCGATAGGACCGTAGGAAAACGTTCACCAAACTTCTGTTTTGCCCCCCCCTTCCGTAGCGTAAGAATCGATGACCGCATGCCGCTAGAGCTATGACCACATAATTCCCCCCCTCTCCTCCCCGTCGCTTCTCCCCCTTCACCCCCAACAATTGAAACGCACCTGCAAGATTAAGGCCAGCTGGCAGATCCTTCCTGATCGCCCGTATACTAAAAATAATCTTGGCCAAACAAAAAAAAAAAACATGATTAAAAACTTCCTGAGATCGTCAGCGTTACTTTGGTTGCGATACTGTGTATCCAGTCGACCACCGGGGCCGAGAGAAATAGGGGCGATGTTTTGTCAGCCATTTCATTGGACGGTTATCGCGAACATGATCGTTCTCCCCCCCCCTTCATTTTGACAAGTCAATGCAAAGTGTTCCCAGGACGGGTAAACCGGATGAGCTTTTTATCCTGACCCCCCGTCAGCAGTCGAGCAGAGAAAAAACGTTTCCCGACAAACTTGGGGGAGTCGGCCGTCATGCTGCGACGGGAGAAAAAACAAAAAACTTGGTTCCCGTGCCTGTATCTACCATTCAGTAGTTTCTTTTTCATTCCCTACCCCGTAAGCAATCCGTCCAAGAACTCGCAAACACGCGCCCTCTAGCTCGGCAGCTGCGTCTAACACCCCCGAGTGGACCGGCACCTTACTATTTGTATTTTCTGGCGACCTCGTGACTCCGTCATCAGCGCGATGAAGACTCGAGAAGGAAGGAAGCTAGAGCAAGTGCGCAAGGCTACGTGACTTACTCCCTACAGGCCCAAAAAGAAGTCCTCTCTCGCAAAACACGACTCTCTCCCCCACCCAACCGGCCCAGCAACTCGGTCTTCAAACAGTTAGGCCGTGTTCTTTTCACGGGACAAACTACTGCAAGGTTATCCAAGCAACAGAGTCCCTGTTCCATCTTCCCGAACCAATGAAGGCTCATGTTGGTCGGTATTTGTCACGGGCGAGTCGGCGGCTTTAGGGAAAGGCTTCGGTCTGCCCGATGCCGTGGTATGGTACGCCCGAAAGCGCGCGCGCGAAACTTTGGCAAACAATACTTTTGTAAATCGCGTTCGCAGAAGAAAAAAGCATCTAATCTAACCTCGCCCCCCTCCCTCATTGATACCCCAAGCCTCGGAATTTACAAATCACCAAAAACAGCCCCCCAACCCGCTTCTGAACTTCGGGGCCTGGCCGATTACTCCGGGAAGCACGTGGGGTTCGTTCGCGCAAACGTCGCGGCGCGTCGTTCTTTGCAAGTTTCGGGCTAGAAGCCAGTGTTCGAAAGAAGATCAAAGAAAACCAAGAAATCCCCCCCCCCCCTCTCGAACGCACGATCATCATTGTGAGAGTTGGAAAAGATTGTGTAAACTAGGCATTACAATACATCAGCGCTGTCGTCATAGCTCGATTAGGTAGTTTTATTTCGCGGATAGGTGTTGCTGGAGGTTTCCGCGAGCCTCCTCCCCGTCCCACCATCGTTCGGAACGTGTTTCTTGGGGAGAGACATACCCCAGACCATACCTTCCAGCGACGTCCGCTAATGAACTGGGTGCCTAACGGGCTCTCTCATCCACGCTCTGACGGCTGTCTTCTACAACCCCCGCATTCCCCCCTCGTCTAGTCCTTCTTCTCTTGCTCTAGTAGTCTTCTTGTATTCTTAATGCCGACCTCAGACAGAACTACTTCGTTTCCCCCTTTGGGTGTTGACGCATCCCGTCTTCACGGAATTCGAAGATCCACACCTCGACTAGAGTAGGACCGTCCAACGGGGCTTACGGGCATCCAAAGACCGTGGTACACAAACGATGCAAGATTGCACTGATAGTGATTTGCAACGTTTTCTCTCTCTCTCCTTTTTTTTCATTACGTGACGACCTCAGCGATAAGAAGATTTATATGTTCGATAACTTTGGGAGAGGCGTGCCATTGAACCCAGTAAACATGCACAAAACTCACGACTGATGGGCGTGTTCAGTTCGAATGAAAAGCACCACGGGACTCGACCACGCTCGCAGAGAACACTGCCCTGCACACGGGTGACTCCGAGGAGGGGGGGGCGAGTGAACACTTCTCCTTCTCCTTCAAGAATCCAATGCTGCGTATCAATTTTGCGTATCTCCTCAGAAGCACCTATAAATCTTCGCTATCTTTATGCGCTCAGGTCCACACGCGTTGTGTTGCTTTTTACCCCATACCTTTTCGGCTTCTCAGCTTTTCCCCTTTGCCATTTGGGCGGTCATTACCTCGCTTTGAACGGCATAGTCTCCGATTGAACAAGATGCCCGCCTCCCTGTTTTGGTTGCGACCCTCCCCCTTCTGAGCGATGCACTTTGTTTCGTTGGGTGTCTTTTCTCGATAACCCTTAAGGGAACCCTTTCCCAAACCTACCCGATTTGGGATGACATAAGACGACAGCAGGGTTAGAAAAAGCAAGGCCCGCGTTCCTCCTTTGGCTCATCCTGTCTTTCGTTTCGATGGCGGCTTAATTTCTGGCCCTGACGCCATGCGAATGTTAATGTACTCTCCCTTCCTCAAACAGAGAAAACGCTGGGGGAGTTGCCGGGGGTGCGTGCTCTTTTACGTTGAGGTTCAGGTTCGAGTGCAGCTATTGGCTTCCCTCTCAGGGTCGAAGACGCGGGCTCGAACCACTGCCTTGCGAGCGGCCCAGTCGCTTTGTTTTCCAAGCTATACCATCTGCGTTAACGCAAAGCTTAGGTTTCACTCTAAATGATATGCTCTATTATTTTTCTTTGTATTCCAACGATAATCAATTGACGGCATAACCTTCTCTGAACGAGAGGGAGATCATAGACCGGTAAGTACCGAGCACACGCACCCCTCCCCCCTCCCTATCTACCAGTACTACGGGTGCAGCATGAATCCTGTTCACAGATCACGACACGCCAACCGACTCATTCAAGTCATGCATGTAAGTTGAATGAAATGCGATCTTCGGGCTGTTCTCGTTCCAACAGCTGGGTACGCACACGCACGTCCGTGGATGGTGGCGGGACGTTCTCGATCGCGCTCCTTCGACGGCGGGTTCCTACGTCATACTGTCAGTAAGGGTTGGCAGCGACTGGCAAAGCCGGGCAGAGACCGACTGGCAACTCGTCCCCCCCATCCTGTCCATCGAGGGAGCCGCCGGAATAGGGGGCGCCGCCGAGTTTCTGGGTGGCCTTTGAGGGGGATGGGCAATGATCGGCAGTGGTGGCGATTTGCTTTGCAATAAGGTCCCCATTAGCCGTTTGCGCGCTGTGTCAACCGGGCGTGGACACCAGCCGCGGTCGTTTTCGAAAGGTCGAGAGTACGGTACGGACAACCTCGGCACCAACTCCCACCCCCCGAGCCTCTCGCTACCCAATGGTTGCATCGAGCGTTCGCAAGCCTCATTTCGACCCTAGCGTCTCCCCCCAGCAGCAGAACTGTCCAATATCGCGGTGCGATTGACAGCACAAAGTCGTGGTCCGAGTCGTTGACGGCCTCGAATGCGTTCGCCTCCATCTGGCTCCAGGCCGCTCATCGAAATTAATGATAATAATAATAAATAATGGTGATGAGCCCCGGCCCCGGTGTATCGATGTACGTCAGAATAAAATAAAAAACAATTCACGGAAAATGCTTAGCTCGTCCCCCATCAATCGGCGGTGGTGAACATTGCGTTCAAAGTCCACCTGTGGTGATATTGCCTCATGAATTGGCGACAGGGGAACGACCGAGCGGTGCACCCCGGGCAGTCACGTCCAAGCCACCATCGTCCGGGCGTGTTCCAGGGAAGTGTCTCTCTCATTCAACCAGAGAACCAAAAGAAAACTGTAACTCACAGGTTGCAGGTTCTCGAGCTTCCTTGATCCCTTTGCCACTCGTCGTCTCGTTCTGTCTCTGCAACGCACTCTGTAGATATAGAACGCCGTTTCAACGCCTAACTAGTTCGCCCTCCCCCTCCCATCCCACCACCCAGAGATTGCCTTCAACGAAGAACGCGAGACGAATGCTAGTATGATTAAACTTACCCTGCGACTGGGACGAAAACCCAAGATCTTTAAGATTTGCCCACGACTTCCGGTACCGCGCAACGAAAAGAAGGGCTTCTATCAGCGTCCAGGGTTCTCCCAAAGGTCATCGGAGGTGACAACGGAGATACGAGAGCCGGCCGCCCCGACCAGTATCTTGCCGGGCTGCTA
Organism: Tulasnella sp. 424; assembly: GCA_019633425.1. Lineage (NCBI taxonomy): Eukaryota > Fungi > Basidiomycota > Agaricomycetes > Cantharellales > Tulasnellaceae > Tulasnella > Tulasnella sp. 424. The sequence goes on along the minus strand of WSUB01000067.1, from coordinate 84,906 downwards.
TCGGCTCAGTCGGAGATTTAATTAACCGTTGGCGCCATTTTAGACGCCAGCCCAATCGTCGCTTGCGAAATACGTCCGCCGTCGTCTCGATCGATCGTTCCGTCGTCGCTAGTACAAATGAGGAGCAGGACGCGGATATGTTCGTGACCCCCCATAACGATCACAGCCTCATGTCAAAGTAATTATAGGATCAAAATCGTTGAATCAAATTATTTAGCCCCGATCTAACAGTACCGCCTGAAAGCTCGTGGAATCCGCCTCCGCCGAGGCTTCGTGATGAAGAATCCGGTAAAAGAGAGCGGACGGCGCCGTGTTGCATTACAGAAGGGTCTCGCCTGAAGCGTGGTCAACCGATGACATATCAGTATACCTTCGACCCCATGACAGAATTCGGCGCATCCAGATTGGAAAACAGGAAAAACAAACGTACCCATTGCACATCGCGTCAACGAGCACCCCACAGCGACGGTCTGGTTCACACTGATAACGTCCTCCAGGGAAGGGTTCACCTCCTACAAGTGGGCGATGCGGTGGGGAGGGGGGGAGGAAGTTTGCCCGGTGGCCGGAAATGAAAGAAGGATGTAGAAAATACAAATAAGGATCTTCATGAGTATATGTTTGCTCAACGCATAAGGAAGCTGGGCAGTAAATCTGTGGGCGGGGAAGAGAGGGGGCGAACGTACCATGATGTCAAGGGCCACCAAACAACCAGTTGCGTAAACTTCCTCGCAGATGTAGTGACCTTCTCGGAATGTTAATCCACCACGGACTGGGGTGCCGGTGCTAGGGGCGACGGTAGGATCCAGCGCGTCGACGTCGAATGACAAGTGTATCGGCCGGTCTCGATTCGGGCAGACGTGATTCAGTGCACGCTCCATGACACCTGCGATGCCCCACTTGTCTACGTGGTGCATGCTGAAGGCGAGGATGTTGTTTTCTTTGAGGATCCTTTTCTCGCCTTCATCCACGTCTCGGAGTCCAATGTAGACCAACCGGTCCGGCGACAGGCGGGGTACGACCCACTCGAATGGTGCACTATCGTCCCCATTTGAAGACGAGATAGTGGGGTTCTTGAGAGCGCGGATTTCCTCTGGGGTGTTAAGTCCTAGGAGGAACGAAACTGGCATCCCATGGAGGTTTCCGGACCCAGTCGAAGCGATAGTATTGATATCGGCATGTGCGTCGATCCAGATTAGACAGGCATCGGGAAAAGCACTTGGGGAAGAAAAGCAAAGAAAAAGAAGGAGGGAGAATACGTCAATGCAAATTCCGTTCCCTTTTTTAGTTGATTGGGGCCTGTCAATCGAGGGAATTCCTTACTCCAACGTGCCGCTGACGGTTCCTACCGCGAGACTATGATCGCCCCCAAGAGTCACTGGTAACCTCCCCGCTTTAATGTGAGCACCGACGGTCTGGGCTACTTCTTTAGTGACCTGGCTGACGAGCCTAGGTCGCTTGACTATCCCTGCAGGCGGGTCCTGATTGACGTGAATGTCCTCGAATTGATGGTGCCCCCCAAACTCGACATTCCAACCTAACCCTTTCAGCTGGTCGATGAGACCAGCTTCTACGAGGCGGATAGGGCCAGTGTCGACACCCGCACGAGGCTGTATCGATAACGAGGGCGGGGGCGTAAATTTTTTTTGTATCGCAATTGATTAGATCGAGGTCAGTCGGGTTGGGAAGAGAAGTCTCGCTTAGGTGTCTGGACCGTACCTGACCACCGCTGTACCACAACACGAATGTCATAAGCAACGATACGCGTTACACAGGACATCGAGTCAATGAGTATGCTATCCGCATTTCTATGAGCTCTCTATGCTTATCGTACCTGAAGGGGCATCCTACGATCTAGAGATAAAGGTTCGGGCCACGTTCACGTCCTTCCCGCCAAGACGAAATCGGCAAAACGACTCACTGCTGCGGTCTTGGGTTCTTGAATGTATTTCATATTAGAAGCCATTTCTAGGTTCTATGGGAGTTTGATCGAGCTGAGTTCCTGTTAATGCTCTTTATACGCGGGTGGGAAGGTGGAAGAGGAAGCCGAAGCGTTAGGAGAAGTGGAAAGTCTAAGGTGGAGGGGATTTGAATTAGTTGACTGGGCGTCTAAACGGGCATCGTGACCTCAGTTTTATCGTACAAGTGACGTGATCACAGGTTTCACTGACCTCCTGAGTCCTTGGATCCGGGGGAGCGCTGGCGTGGCGTGGCGTTTGTCTGTGACGCCTCGCCGAGCGCCGTGAGGCTTACACAAGGTCTCCGGCAGGCTACGTAAGCGGAGAGCGGCAACCTGCTCTGACATCCCAATGCGTTCGGCACAGCCTTTCCCATCAATGATGAGTGATGACGCTGATCAATGGCCGAGGAGGAATCGATGGCAGCCGTGATGGCCATCATCAAGCGCTCCGCAGCGTCTAAAGCGAGCAATTCTCTATTATTAGGAGACTTATCGACCGTGGACTTGGAGCCCTCGCCGCTTTGCCTTAACCCTTTATCACCAACGCATATACGCCTGCTACACCTTCAATTTCGATACTAAGCAAAAAATGACCCCGTCTCACGAACGACCCCATCCGCCTCATCTTACGCTCAAACAGGCCGTTAAAAAGGCCATGGAAAACGAGCGTGAGTCAAGGGCTCATCAGGTACGTTACTGGCCAAGCCCCCTTGGCATGCTTTTGCCGCTGACCGTCTTGTGCCCTTTCAGCTCTTCAGGTGCGTGGTACCGTAGCTTTTAGACCTTTTGTACTTGTTGGAGCTAAAGTTTTGGCTCCGGAAACGTTGCTCGATCACTGAAGAGCTTACCCTGGCCACGACCGCGTGGGCATCAACCGAGAAGCTGCTTCAGCCCATCCAGATGAGGATACAATGCCTGGAATCGTCTCTCCTGGTATGCTGATGTCTCTAAGACCTGCTAATTCGGGAGTTGACGCTGTTCTGAACTCCGTGACCCCCGCCAGGCGCCACTGGGGTTATCTATTGCAGTGATCGAGCCATGGCAAATGGCTTCAAGTATGAAGACCCCGCTTGGGCTAATCTGGTTGGCTTTCTCCTGCCGCTTTCTCGTTGCTCGCCGAGACACTAATGCAGCTTCCTCGCTTCTTCCGCTCCTCCTATACCTTCACAGGGCCAAGGCGCGCCGGAGGTCGGACCACTCCCCGACGCTCCCCCCAGGCCCGAAGCCTTCACATTCCCCCCAGATTCGTTCGAATACGGGCCGACGACAGGAATTAGGGAGCTGAGGGAGGCCGTCGCGAAGCTTTACAATGAAACGTACCGGTTAGTCCCCACCTCCCGTCCGCGGAGTTCCCCGTATCGAACTTGTGTTTGTGATGATTGATGCCTAATGGGGATCTGTTGCATTTTACCCGTCTAGAAAAGGAAAGCCTAGCCAGTACACTGCGGATAACGTATGTATTGTTCCAGGAGGTCGGGCTGGTCTTTCACGAGTCGCTGCAGTCATCGGAGATGTGTAAGTCGCGAAGCCCCCCACAACCTTTTCTTTTCACACTGTCGCACTGCTCCATTCGGGGCCATTTCTGACCTGACACTCTTCACTGCGCCTTAGCTACACGGGCTACCAGATCCCCGACTACTCGGCGTATTCCGAGATGCTCGGAGTATTCAAGCGTTTGGTCCCCATCCCTACCGCTGTACGTCCGCTCTTTGTCTCTCAGACCTCACGCATCGGCGGTTTGCCCGCCCCCTTCCTCGGTCAGAGGGTGACAACCGGTCTCTCCACTGCCGCGCCTTAGCTCAAAGCGGAAAACAAATATTCGATGAACTTGCAACAGACCAAGGTGGGTTCAAGGGTCGCATGCCCGATTTACCTTTACAATAATTCCGTAATGCTAAGAGGGTACGGTACGGCTAAACGTTTAGGACGATATCAACCACCAAGGATTACAGATCATTCTCGCGTCCAACCCACGGAACCCGACAGGCCAGGCAATCAAGTATGTGTTCATTTAACCAAAAGATCCGAACGAGATGCATACTGAGATCGATGGCACGCTGCTTTTTTTGCGGCAGGGGTGACGAGCTCAAAGAACTTGTCGAGATCTCCCGAGGCAAGACGACCGTCATCTTGGACGAGGTGCGTCGCCCATGAACTGCCCGCAGGGTGAGGGGTTAGCTCGATGACCCACGCAATTCCAAGTTCTACTCTTGGTACCTATATCCTGAACCAGGAAAAGAAAATGAATTTGAATTTGGAGAGTCCTTGAGTGCGGCGAAGTATATTGACGGTGAGTGTGGCTTTAATTTGACGCCCTACGTCATAGTGCGGTGTAATCAGCTAATTTTGCCCCCGCCACCCTTGTGCTAGACGTGAACAAAGTGGGCCGAGCTAAAATAGCGACCGAACAATTCTCGTCTGCTGACGGTCCTTCCTGTGCAGGAGCACGTCGTCATCATCGATGGTCTTACTAAGGCAAGTCCACATGGATATATTGCCTCCGAACTGTGATTGCCTGACCTTTGAACCCGTCCTCGGACTTCCCGTATAGAATTGGCGGTTGCCCGGTTGGCGTGTATGCTGGGTTGTGGGCCCGAAGTCCTTGATCACGGCGCTCTCTCAATCTGGTCGGTGTTACTCTCCGAGGGCAGTGGCTTGGTTACTGAATAGGCCCCTTCGAAATTAAATCAAGGATCTTTCTTGGACGGCGGCGCTAACCACCCGTAAGTTTAACCTGCACATGCCGCCGCGCCACTCCACCAAAGCCCCTGACCGCGCTAAAATCATCCCACGCGATCCACAGACTCCAAGTCGCCGCGATCCCCCTCCTCGATCCAGACCATGTCCACAAGGAAAGAATTGCCCTGCAAAAGCATTTCCTCGCAAAACGCGATCACGTGTTGGCTCGCTTGGAAAAAATGGGCATTTGCGTTGCTGTCCCTCCGATTGCAACTTTCTACATTTGGCTAGACCTCTCTTGTCTGCCCCCTCCTCTTGACAATGGACTGGTACGTAACATTCGAATTTTCATTGGCCGAAGACGTGATCCGTCTGAATCGGGCATTAGACCTTCTTCGAGGAACTCCTCAAGGAAAAAACGATCTGTGTGCCGGGCATCTTCTTTGACCTCAACCCCGCCCACCGCCGAGACCTTTTCGCCTCCCCATGCCATCACTTTGTTCGTCTTTCCTTCGGGCCCCCGCTTGACCAGCTGGACAAAGGTGAAGCTGCTTTGCTCGCTTGAAGAAGCGTTCTCACACGTAACGTTATCTTATCGATCCCCGTTATCTCCCACAGGTCTGGATGCAATCGAACGAGTACTTTCCAAAGCTAAAAATGAAGGAATGGGTGACATTGGAAAAGATTATCCTCTTAGCCCTACGATGCGCAAGATTCCCGACTGGGCGGAGGATAAGGCCGAGGAAGCGAAGGATGAGGGCAAATCTCTCATCCAGAAGATCACTAGCGTTGTCATGTAAAGGTGTACAAAGAGCAATTGAAGACCGATACTGTGTATACACGATCCAAACCCTAGCAAATTAAACAGAGTTCATTGTTCGTTTGGGAGTCCAGTTTACTGTAACTTCGGTGTCAGCTCAGCCGCGATGGCTCTCGCGCACCCTAGAGTGAAAAAGCATAACTGCATACGGCCGAGTGGTATATACAATCCGGCGTCCCATAGTGAACTATGTACAGAACGAAAGGAAAAAGAGACTTCGAAGCGTGACGTGGCGTAGCAGGGGATGACAGATGACATGAAAGAGGAGATACGATCCGATAATGCAATAAACAACAAGGCACTATGACAAGAAGAAAATTCAAAGGCAGGGTCTAGATGGGAAGTAGATTGGGGGTGTAGATGAAAGAATGAAGAAAGGAATAGCGATCGAGCCACGATCAGAGGCAGACGAATTTGGATTTGCGCTTTGCCATTTCCTCCATTCGGCTTTCGAGCTGCGCCCGCGCACGCTCCTTGGCTCGTCGCTCCTCTTCGAGACGATGTTCCAAGCTGAGCTTCTCCTCTGCCACCGAACGACGCATGTTGGAAGCCTCGCGTTGCGCCTCGGTGACCTGAGCACGAAGTCCGTTCATCTGTTGCAGGTACGAGTCGCGCTCTTTCGCCAGCTCGTTGGACTGCATCCTTGCCTTGCGCACTAGGTGAATGAATAGATGTTAGTCCAATATCAATCGATACTTTCTTGAAATCCAACTTACAGTTGCGTTCCGAGTCTGTCAGCGAAGCTTCGAGCGTGGCCACAAGATCCATGTGAGCCTGAAGATCTGCCTCGCAGTGGGTGAGCTGCTTGTTCAGAGTCTTGATCATGGCCTCTTGCTCCTCCAAGTGCTTGGCCTGTTCTTCGATGAGGGAAGCAATCTTGGGGTCAACACCACTAGTAGGCGACATTATCATGGATGTTGAAGGCGTGGTCTGTTCATCGGGCGTAGCAGAACGTGATGGTTGCGAGGACGATGAAGTACGAGCAGGATGAGAAGACATGCTGAAGTCGACGGAGCCTGGTGTTGGCGGCGGTGGTCCGGTCGGCGGGGGCGTGAGTGGCGGGAGTTTGGCGGGTGGAATGCCGTTGGCGCGTGCAAGACGAGAACTGCCATGACTGGGAGCAGAGTCGCCTGATCCTTCTCGCTTGTGGGCCTTTGCACCAGCAAGCTGAGCCTGAAGCTCTTTGATGAGGGAATCTTGACGCTGCTTCTCGGCAAGGAGGGTATCTCTCTCGTCCCTTGTTCTCTGCAAGTCGGTCTGAGACTCGCCGAGAATGGACCGATGGCGTTCGAGCTCTTGCACCAAGGACTCTCGCTTGGAAGCCTCTTGGATAAGGCCGGCCTGCTCCGACTTGGTGTTGTCCAACGTTGCTCGTAGTTCTTCAGCCTGTGCCGCATAGGAAGCACGTTCGGTCATCACCGATTGAAGGTGTTCTTCCATTGTAGTCAGTCGACTTCGGAGATCATCTGCGTCGGTCTTGTGCAGCTGACGATTTTGCTCAAGTTCGATGCGGGCCTCGTTGAGCATGGACTTGTGCGTTTCCAGCTCTTCAGCCAAAAGATTGTGAGCTTTGCGGAGGGTATCACGTTCTTCGTCATGTGTAGCTGTTAACTCCTCCAAGGCCACTCGGTGATGGTCGTTATCCGAGGCGAGCTTGTTCTCCAGATCCGCCCGGCTGTCGGCCAAAGATTTCTGGTGGAGCTCTTGGGCGGCAACGAGCGCGGCTTGCGCATCGGTAAGAGCGGCTTGATGATCAGCCTAGATAACAATCGTTAGACGAGCCTTCGGAGGGAAATCCTAAAAATACATACCTTCAGCTGTAAGAGTTCAACCTCGTGGTCTGCGGCAAGCTTGCTTCGCTGCGTTTCAAAGTCGGCTTGGACCTTCGCCAACTCGGCTCTGAGGGCATCGGTAGCATTAGCGTGTTCTTGACGACTTGATGCCAGAGCCTCTTTCAGTCGATTGACTTCGCCGCCCGACGAGCTTTCAAGGGTAGCCAAAGCGATGGAGTGGTCCTCCTGCAATTTCGTGAGAGCATGTTCATGATCAGCGGCGCGAGAGGAAAGTTGTCGTTCGTGATCCGCCTTAAGGTTCTCGAGATCTTCGCGAGTCGATACGTCACGACGCTCCAACGCGGCTGCGTACTCCTCCTGGAGTTGCTTCACGACATTGGCTGTGTCGGACTGGGATTCGCTCAAGCTGCCTTCCAAGGCGATCTCCTTCTGGCGAAGCTCAGCAGCGTGTTCGTCGCGGAGTCGCTGCAACTGGGTCTCGAACTCGACAGTCTTGCGGGCGAGAGTTTCCTCGTGTTCTGATCGAAGACGCGAAATCGCCGCCTCCATGCCTTCCCTGGTACGACGAAGGTTGTTGGCACTCTCCTCTTGCTTGACTCGGATGGCTTCTTCGTGTTTGACTTCCGCGGCCTTCAGTGAATCTTCGAACTCCTGACGGACTCGGTTCAGCAGATCTTGCGATGACGTCGTGGCTTGAAGGAGTTCCTGTTCGTGTGCTTCCTCCATGCGTCTAATCGTGGCAGCATGTTGAGCGACGAGGGTATCAGTCGACTTCTTCGCATCGGCAACAGAGGTGCTTTCAACAGCGCGAGCTCGTAGAGCCTCCTCGTGCTCGCCTCGGAGACGGGAGATGGCACGTTCATGATCGGCGCGAGTACGGGCTAGCACGCTCTCGACCTGCATCTCGTGCTTCCGGAGTTCATTGTCGTGCTCGGTGGTTAACTTGGCAACGACGGATTCGTGTTCAGTAGCAAGGGCAGCCAGCGATGATTCGAGCTGAGACGTGGCAGCAAGCTCAGCCTCGCGACGAGCTTTGGCGGTTGAATACTGCACAGCATCCTCGTTCTCCTCGGCCATACGCCGCAGGAGGTCCTCGTGATCGACGCGGAGCTTATCGAGTTGAGCGTCGTGTTCGGACTGCAGGACCTCGATCTCTTCCGTGTGGCGAGCCTCGACGGACCTTCGTTCCTCAAGCAAAGCTTGCTCACGACGGCGCAGTTCTTCCAGTTGCCTCGACGCAGCCAATTTTTCCTCACGGGAGGCAATCAACTCCGAACGAAGGGACTCGAGTTCGATGTTCGCCTTGCCAGATCGGTCCTTGACGAGACTTTCGTATTGCTTGCGAACAGTCTGCAGATCCCTGTTGAGGGTTTCGACGGTCTCCTTGTGCTGCGACTCCTTTTGTGCCATTGACCTAGAGAAACAGGCGAAAGGTTAATACCAGGTGCCACAGGATAACCAAAACTCACTCACCTCATCAATTCGTTCAGCCGGTCCAACGAGTCCTCGCCACCTTCAGGCGATGGAGATGATTGGAAAGAAGGATCATGCTCCAAGCTCTTCTTAAGTTCCTCGAAGCGTCCTCGAGTGCTCGGAGAGAGAGCTCGTTCGCCGTTGGGAGAACCTTGAGCGTTGTTTGCCTCCTCAGCGAGTTCATCGCGTTCATCAAGTACGTCCGACGAGGTCTTGTACGAAGGACTGTTGGCCCGAGTCGACCTCGACCGTTCAAACGCGTCCAAACTCTTCTCCAGAACCGTAATCTCCGCCTCGCGCTCCTTCAACACCTCTTGCAACCTCATAATCTCCTTCTCCATGCTCTGAACCGACCGCTTCTCACCAGGCAACTGAAGGGACATCCTCATCGGACTCTTAGGCGCCAATGTGGGGCTGAGCAAGCTTTCCCCTCCCAGCGAAGGCCAGGAAGCGTCCCTGGGTAAACGCGCCAAGGACAATTCCTGCGACAAGGACTGCGATTGCGACCTGGAGTGGAGGGATTCTGCCGAGGCCGCGGACCGAAAAAGGAGACGCTTGCCAGTTCCGTTGACAGCAAGAGGAGGAATAGGCTCGCCGCTGTTGTTTCGTGGGAGAGTCCTTCTGCGACGGGCACCCATGACCGGGCTGCCGTTGAGGGGAGTTCGCGCTGATCGCGGAGTGATGGCCCCAGAGTCTGCATCAGAGCCAGGTTCACCGGACGAAGCATACCCCAGACCATTAGGAAGGGGTGAGCCCTGCTGCGCGAGTTGAAGTTTGGACTCGTTGATTTGGGCGGCCAGGTCGGAAATCTCTCGAAGAGCATCGCGGTACTTGCTGGTCACACCGTTAAGATCTTCCAATGTGCGACCGTGCGTTTCGCGAAGGCTGAGCAGTTGATCCCGGAGGACTTCGGGTGAGGATGAGTCGATATCGGCGAACTCGTCGGGGGACGGGGGGAGGGGAACGTCGGTGCCCTTGACTGGCGAAGCATTTGCACTAACGTCCATTGTGAGCTTAAGGCCCATCGGCGCAGGCGAACCCATGACGGAACCAGCAGGGGTAAAACCACCGTCAGAGGCCGGGGGTTTCAACATCTGTTGCTCGATCTCCCTCTTTTGGCCTTCAGCGATTTCGTTTAGGCGCTTTCGCTCGGCGTTGACCTCTTGTCGAATCTTCTCCCACTCCGACATCTGCTTTTCGAGGTCGGAGACCTTCTTTTCCCTCTCCTCCAACTCGGCTTTCCACTCGTTCATCATCTTCTGCTGCTCCTTGTACTCTGGCGAATCAAGGACGGCGTCTAGCTTGGCTTCCAGGCGCTCGACCTCAGTCGCACGCCTCTCCAGGTCACCTTCCAAACGCTCGACCATCGACTTGAGAGACGAAACATCCGAATCGGATCTTGCAAGACGAGCTTCCAACTCGGCGATATACGTCGTCGTTGCGACCTCGTTCTCCTTGTATCTGGCGATCTCCTTTTTAACGTCGTTGAGCGATTCGGAAGACGATAGAGAGGTCTCTGAGAACGACTTGAGCTTCTGTTCCAAGTCGCGAACGTAGCTCTCCGTGGAGGCTTCTCTCTCGACTAGTTTGCCGACACGAGCCCGAAGTTCCTCAACATAAGCCTCCGTCGTGGAATGACGTTCCTTGAGGGCCTCCAATTCAGTTTCTTGCTCCTCATACATTTCGTTCGTGTGTGCCTGGGTGGGGGTGATGGTGGAGAGTTAGTTCCCAAACTAGTCCCTAACAGGCAAGTCGCTGGTGGCGCCATGTGAAAAATAATCCCGACAACTTACCAAAGCGGTCCGGTTGAGTTTGAGTTCAGCCTCCATCGCTGAAATGGTTTTTTCGTATTGTTCAATAACTGGAGCGACGATCTCCTCGTAACGTCGAATGTTGGCGGTGCGGTCTTGGGTTGACGTCGGGGACATGAGAGGTCGGTCCTCCAACTCCTGCTTCGACCGTCGAAGCTCATCATTGGCCTGATTGTACCGCATTCGGAGCTCTTCATGCATGCCTTGAAGTTCGTTGTATTTTTGTATCATCTTCGCGTTCGCAGCACCCTGACCCGACGAACCGTCCTCCGCAGCTCCCGAAGTAATGGCACCACCCTCTTTCATCGTCTTGAGCTCCTTTCGAAGCTTGGTAACCATCCCCTGAAGCCACTCCAAGTCGTCCCACCCGTCTTCTTTCTCGCGAACTTCTGCACGGTTCTTGATATTCCTCGCGCGGTTTGCATACTTGAGCGTGTTGACGGTTTCGAGCGCGTTCCATTCAGCAGGACTGACACAGGCGATCATGAGAGTGTGAGAGTTGCCACCGAGTGAGTCTTGCAGGAGACGAGTAAGCTTGGAGTCGCGATACGGAACGTGGATGTGAGCCTGGCCAGGTGCGAGAGTCCTAGCGCGGGATGGATCGCCGAGAGCAGAGATGACGTTCCCGAGAGCGAGGAGTCCGCTGTTGATACTGATGCCTTCTTTGATTCGCTCGCCTTGGGCAGCGGTACGTTTCAACTGGAAGAAAAAGTGCGCGTCGTATCAGTCAATGTGGGCCAGATCCCTGCGGACACCTTTATCACTCACCCTTTCACTTCCAGCCAAATCTACAAAGTGGAATTTTGATACAACAGTCACCCATGCTCCACTGTCTGTCGCTGCATCCTCCTGGTCGGGAGTCCCCGGTCTAAGAGCCATAGCACTCTGTGGCCGAAGACCCGCTCCGGCACTTCTCATGGCAGATGCAAAGCTAGGAGTTGGTGGTCGGCCAAAGGTTGGACTGCCTACTCGCCCAGTTCCTGATCCAACATATACAGATGAAGGTCGTGCCAGACGCGACGGTGAAGGTGTGGATGGAGGCATCGGACTTGTACGTCCAGACACGCTTCTAGGTGTTCCAGAACCCGTATACTTTTTCTGGGTCAACGTCAGGGAGAAGATGGCATGCGAGCGAGAGGATTGTGCGTTCATGTCGGTCTCGTTGGTGCGTCGAATGGAGGAGCCTTGACGGATGAGGTTCATGACCTCACCGGTGGATTTGACGCCGACTTCTCTGAGACCGCTCCAGATGATGGTCCCGTCCTTTTCCTCCCTGATCTGAACCTCCCTCCGCATCGATGGGTCCTCCGGCGCGAGCAAGTCGATGAGATCTTCGTTGTAAATTTCGATGAAGGAGCCCCTGACGGAGCAGTTCCACGCGTTGCCCCGTTCCTGTTTGAGCTGTTGGATCGCACTGAAAATAGTGGCCACTGCTCGGGGGATGATGCCCATGCCGTTATCCGAATCTGATGGGTCAGCATCCAGATCCACTCCGGTCATGGTGTAGGTCTTGCCCGAGGAGGTCTGGCCATAGGCGAGGATGGTGCAGTTGAAACCCTGCAAAAAGCGGGAGACCAATGGCGCGGCGGTGGAGGTGAAAATCGCGTGCTGGGTGGTTCCCTGAGCATGAACTTGATCAAAGTTGAATGCCTGCTTCTTTGCGAGAGGGTTGGCGGCGGCTGATGAGGTGGTGGTGTTTGCGGTGGTGGGGGGGATTGTGGATGGTTCTACGGTGACGGAAGTTGGTGATGTGCCATGGACTACTGTTCGCTGAAACCGAGTTGGGATTGAAGTAAGATCGTGCTCGTTGCTGGGTCGTATGCGGACAGCTGTATGGGGACAAAGAGAGCAAAAGAGGCGGAAATGGGATGAGAAAAGAGGGACTTATTCAGGGAGTGCAAGCAAGAGCTACGTACCGACTTGCACCGAAGTAGTATTTGCAGACGAAGAGGATGGCGTTGAAGGCGCCATGTCCAAGAGTCGATCTTGAGGATAAGAAAAGTAGAGAGCGGGAAGGAAGGGGGTATCGGGGGGAGGGGCGGCGACGAGAGGAAGGGGGGGAGGGAAGAGGCGACTGGAGGGAAATGGTTTGAAGAGCAAAAGCGGTCGACCAGAGGAGAAGGAGTAGTCAGGAATGGAATTCAAACCGTGAGAAGATAAACACCCGCTGCTTCGGGAAGACACTTCTCAGCATTCTTCATTGATCCCCCTTGAAGCTGTCATGGTAACAATACCAATTTTGCTGTTCGCAGACATCGCCACCAGCTCCCAGGCTGAGTAAGGTCACCGTCAGCGTCCACATCGTCGTCGACGAGCGCTGGCAATTCTACTCTCTGTTTTTTCTTAATGAATGGAAAAGATGTGACAGCCGTCTGCCACGCGTATCAGCTGAGACTCGTGCCTCGTCCCTGGTGCGACAGTACGTTATGTGTTGATCGTCATCGTCCACTTATCGCACAGGAAAAGGAAAAAGTTTCTGTCGCTCTTCACCTTCATATCGCTTTCTAGCTCACTGCGCCCAGCGTCTTCAAGGGTGTTCAGGGCATCCTCGTGTCTTTCGCCAGTGCCAGGCGTTGACGAGAGAAAGGCAGAATGCAGCAATTGCGAATTCCCCCTTGTACACAAATGCGGCAAACAGACGATGTGCCCGCCCTCGAACAAAGCCGTGCCCATTTCAGGCACTTTTCACATCGTCAGAACAAAAGCATGAGCGGTCGGTCCGAAGTGGCCTCCGTGCTGCGAATTGGATGTGCTACCTAAGCGACTCGAACTGTGTGCCAAGCACTCGATGCCGTCTGCTATTCGAACAAGCCGCCAGCGGGTAGCCATGGGCTACTTTTCTTCACGATTTTCTCCCCGTTCTGGGAATACTGGCAGGTGCATTTAGCCCATGAATGGAATATTGAAGTCATCGAGCCTACGGGGTTCTACGCCCAACCAAAACGTTTGGGCTGGTCGCCCCCATCCCAGAGAAGGCGTGCCAGAGATAAAGGCAGCACCTATGGCTTTCCACCTAAATTGTCTCATTTCCTCCAGCACGTACGATTGACTTTATCCGAAAGTTGATTAGTGAGCCTCCAATGTCTGGCTACTTCCGCTTAATCACCTCTCGAGATGGGATTTTGTCCTCTCTTGAACATGCACGGCCCTTTGCATTGCATCTGCCATCCTTAGAACCCTTTACTCTCACAATTGGGAACGCACGTGGAGGATTCGATGCTATGTCTCTCTTCCTAAGCGGCCGCCTTCCTCCAAGTCGCAAGCACAGATGAGCTGCACCCATCTTGCTCTATTCCTTTTCAGGCGAAGACGGCAGTAAGTCGTTTACGTTATTTATCGGGAGGAAGGAGGCGGTTCGCGTCCGAGCAAATCGTCAAGCTGCCGTCGTATGCAGGGATTTGACCTCCCGCACACGAGCCAATTCGCGCATGGGCCGTGCCCCAGGCATACTCACCAAGTCAGAGAGGAACTCGCCGCAGTCTTGGCCGATGGTGTTTTCTTTCTGGACGAAGGCAGAAAAAACAGAGGCCTCATCTAACGCTTCCAAAAGATCCGTCCAATCGTCTGCAGTTACTCCAAGAAAACAGAACTTGCTATCATCTTTGAGGGATACATCTGTGGCCTGGCCCGTCCTATTAAGACGAACCTCAGTCCCTGCCCTCCCTGCTTCAGCAAACAATACGGGCATGGTCAAGAAATCCCGTTAGAGAGATACGGGTCACATTACAGCCAGCGTTCATCGAACGTGACCTCCAACTGCAGTTGAATGGGGCACAGCACACGTTGAGAGACGACGCCCACAGGCTGGGGGACGAACAGAATACAGCTCACAGAAGATCTTGTCCCGGTGTACTTCAAATACGCACCGAGTGTTGGCCTTCATGGGAATGTCAGATGCTCAGACCGATCCGCTACGATCCAGAACAAAATCCGGAATCCGGTTTCACCGAGATCAGCAATTCGAGGGCCACCAAGAGTCCAAGCCTAAAGAGGGGATGGAGGGGGAGGAAACAAAGTGCACGCGACGAGTTCAGAGACGTGGAAACCAAAAATAGAGTATTCGGTCCCTGTCCTTGGAGAGAGCCGTAGAAGATCATGTCCATGATATATTATCCGCAGAACTGAAGTATAAGTAGTGTAATGTACGAAGTGTTCGGCGAGTACTTGCTCTAGGGTTGTAGAATGAATTCCGAGACGCGGTTGACGAACTCCACTGGCCTGAAAGCGGAAACGCAGAGTCAGCAAGAAGGCTTTGGGCCGATCAAAGCCCAAACTCACTGCTCGGCATGCACTAAGCAGACAGGGCGATAAAGGGCACACAGACATCAGAATAGGGAGTTCGCACAGTCTGAACGTGGTTTCCGCACCCCAATGACCCGCCTCAAGTGTGATCACTTCCATATTCGGGAAATATTCTTTGGCGATGGGTATGTTCTTGCGGTTAATATATTTGCTCTTGGAACCCTTGACGAACAACGTCTTTCCTTCCCATTTTCGATGGTCAGGTTCGTATGGGAAATCGCCAATTCCGTCAATCGCATTGTACAAGATGTCCAGCGGTATTCGGAATTTCTGATGTGGCGTGGCTCCTGACGGCGCTTTGTCGAGGTTAGTCAGCAAGAATTGGCGAATCGACACGTCCTAGTGAGAGTCACATCAGGTGGTGAAGGGGGTCAGAGATTATTGGGACAAGGCGTACGGGTTCGTAAGCTTGAAGGATCTCATCTGCCTCTTTGCGGGTTTTGACCTGCTTGTGCTCGATTTCCTTCATAGCTTTCAGGTACGTTTTGGATTCGTCACCCATAGGTCCTCTTGCAGGGGAAATATCAACGACGATTAACTTTGACAGTACCTCTGGAGGGAGGTCTGGAGAAAGTGCAGCGGCCATGACGGCTTTGCCTCCACTTTCAAAGACGGAAGCAGAGGTTCAAATCTCTCGCAGTCCGGCATCTTAACACTGAGGGCTTACAGTGAGTGACCTAACAGGTTGATATTTTTGAGGGATTTCTCCTTGCAAAACTCAATGATATCGTTTGCCATGCTTGTATAATCCATGACCTCATTGTGGGGCGATTGACCATGGTTCCGAAGGTCCTGAAGATTCGTCAGGTCAACAATCCAGTGTGGCTGAGAAGATTCAAGTTGCGACTGACGAGGGAGTAGATGGGGGCATGCAATGTTTGATGGAACTGCTTGGTTAAAGATCTCCAGTTCTGCTTCGAACCACTGCGGGCGGGTGTGAGTATGTCCAAATTCTCCCACCAAGAACAAAGGCACTCACAAGAGTCCGTGAACAATCACAAGAGGACCGGGAGATTTAGGGTCAGGAGAAGGATCCTTCGCCGAGATCTCGTCGAAAGCTAAGCCGACGGGTGCGCTACTGTGTGCCCAGCGAAGGGATGCAGCTGATATTCGGACGAGGTCAATTACATTTGTCATATGATAGACGACATTTCAGCGAACCTAGTCTATTTACGCCAAGGTTTTCACGAACAAGCGAAGCGCTTCGCAAGGCTCTTGATGAGGCTTGAAGCATCCAGATTAATCTTTTGGGGTTTTGGTGAGGGTGTTCTGTTTGCTCGATCCCGACTGTGTCCGGGTGTCGACAAACACCGTCCAGGGACGACCACGACACTCCGTTATTCCACTACTCTTCGAGTGGCTGAATGCCATAGATCCTGCAACGTAGATCCCAGTATTCGTGAAGCTCCAATCTTATTTCATCCCTCCTCTAAGGTACTGTAAGCCGCGAGACCGGCGCAACCTTTAAAATGCCAATCTGTACCTCTTGCACAACACCAGTCTCGTACCTCTACACACTTTATGAATCAGCGTATAATTTGAGACTGGAGCAATGTGTGACTCTAGACTCGACAATCTGCTGATATTTCGTTACTCACCTACGTTCCCCCAGCCAAAATGCCACGCATTTGCCGATCCATATGTTGTACACGATCCGTTCAATTATCTCGCAGTTACTCCAAGAAACAGACTTGCTATCATCCTGGGATACACCCGTGGCCTGGCCCGTCCTATTGAGGCGCACTTCAGTCCCTCCCATCCTTGCTACAGCAAACGTTTAAACGATACGAGCTCTCAGCTACTGAGACTTGGTGCATAGTCAACGATTCCGTTAGAGAGATATAGGTCGCATCAGAGCCAAAGTTCATCGAATGGGACATTCAACAGGAATTTAACACGCGTTGAAATACCACGCCCACTGGCCGGAAGGTGAACGAAACACAGCGCACAGGGTATCTCGTCCCCGTGAACTACAACCATGCGCCGAGTGATGGCCTTCATGGGGCCCCTGTCCTCAAGGAGACACGTAGGATATCCTGCTCGTGATATATTATCCGCGGAATCGAAGTATAAGTAGTGTAATGTACGAAATGTTCGGAGGAGGTTCGCTCTAGGGTTGTAAAATGAATTCTGAGACGCGGTTGACGAATTCCACAGGCCTGGAAGCGAGAACATAAAGTCAGCGACAAGACTTTGAGTTGATCAAAGTCTGAACTCACTGCTCGGCATGCACTAAATAGACCAGATGATAAAAGGTACCCAGGCGTCAGAAAAGCGAGCTCGTGAAGGCAATTTGGTTTCGTACCCCAATGACCCGCCTCAAGAGTGATCATTTCCATGTTCGGGAAGTATTCTTTGGCAATAGGTATATTCCTGCGATTAATGTATTTGCTCTTGGAACCCTTGACGAACAACGTCTTTCCTTCCCATTTTCGATGATCGGGTTCGTATGGGAAATCGCCAATTCCGTCAATCCCTTTGTCTAAGATGTCCAGCGGTATTCGGAATTTCTGATGTGGCGTGGCTCCTGTCGGGGCTCGGTCGAGGTTAGTCAGCAAGAATTGGCGAACCGACACATCCTATCGAGATTCAAGTCAGGTGGGTGAAGGCGGACCGGGAGTTGTAGAGAGAAGGCATACGGGTTCGTAGGCCTGAAGAACGTCATCCGCCTCTTTGCGGCTTTTGACCCGCTTATGTTCGATTTCCTTCATAGCTTTCAGGTACGTTTTGAATTCGTCACTAATAGGTCCTCTTGCAGGGGACATATCAACGACGATCAACTTTGACAGCACCTCTGGAGGGAGGTCTGGAGAAAGTGCAGCGGCCATGACGGCTTTGCCTCCACTTTTCGAGATAAAAACAGAAGGTTCAAAATCCACGCAGTTCGGCGTCTGAACACTGAGGGCTTACAGTGAATGACCTAACAAGTTGATATTTTTTAGGGATTTCTCCTTGCAAAACTCAATGATGTCGTTTGCCAGGCTTGTATAATCCATGACTTCATTGTGGGGCGATTGGCCATGGTTCCGAAGGTCCTGGAGACTCCTCACGTCAGCAATCTGTTTCGGCTGAGTAGGCTTGAGTTGCGACTGACGAGGGAGTAAATGGGGGCATGTAATGTTTGATGGAAACGTTTAGCCAAAGACCTCCAGTTCTGCTTCGAACCGCTGCAAGAGGGCGTGAGCCTGAAAATTAGCCCCACCAGGAGTAAAAGGCACTCACAAGAGTCCGTGAACGATAACAAGAGGACCGGGGAATTTAGAGTCAGGCGAAGGGTCTTTCGCCGGTATCTCCTCGAAAGCTAAGCCGACAGGAGCGGTGTTGTGTGCCCAACGAAGGGATGCGGCTGATCTTCCTGGGAGGTTGGGGACGAGTGATCAGCTACACCCATCATGATAGACGGTACTTCAACGAACCTAGTCCATTTACGCTAACATTTCCGCGAATAAACGAAGCGTTTCGCAAGGCTCTTGATGAGGCTTGAAGCATCCAGAAATGTTTTGGAGTTTTGCAGAGGTGTTCTGTTTGCTCGATCCCGAGTTTGTCCGGGCGTCGACAAACAGGTCAGAGACGACCACGAAACACTCCATTATTCGAGGCTTCTAGACTTGTTTACTCTTCAAGGGCTAAATGTCATAGATCCTGCAACATAGGAGCCATTATTTGTAAAGATACAATCCCCCTCCAGGATACTGTCCCCCCGGGGCCCGCGCAACCTTTAAATGCCAATCTGCACCTCTTGCACAACACCAGTCTCTTACCTCTACACACTGTATGAATCAGCGTATAACTTAAGACTGGAGCAATGTGTGAGTCTAGACTCGACAATCTGCTGGCACTTCGTTTCTCACCTACGTTCCTCTAGCCAAAATGCCACGCATTTGCCGATCCCTATGTTGAACACGACCCGTTTATCCTCGTTCTCGACCTCATCTTGCTTAAACGTGACGTCTTCCGACATCTCATCTACAACAGAGGTTCGGAGCCGAGGAAATTGACCAACGAATCAAGGGACTCTCCGAAACGCGAAGCGCCGCCGATTGCAGACAAGGCATGTATAGTTCCGGTTGCTCATAGCTTACTCTGATGAAAAGGGTATTGATAGGTTCTATGGTCGAGAATTGCTAAACTTGGGACAGGGCTTCTGATCATCGATTCCTGTGAGTCCTCTGTTGTTGTGTCAATCAAGGACCATCTTGACGCCCTTCCTCTTAGTCATTCGATGGGTGCGATTATGTGCGTACCTTTGACTGAAATGTTTCGGCTTCCGTAAATGCTCACCTCCGCCGCAAGGACAGACCCTATTATGGACAGTGTATCGCAGAGCGGTAGACATTCGCCGATTCGGACCCTTGCTCACGTCTCTCTGTACTGTCTCGGCGGTACGCCCGAATTCTATGCAATGGGCTGCCGAGCCTCGGGCCCCTGACCTACTATATTACAGAGACAATTGCCTTCCATCTCGGAATCCTTTTAGCCGCAGTCTCACTGGTCCCTGTAGCTCAATTCGTTACCAAGTGGAGAAGCAAGAACGTCCAGGGCGCTCCACAGGTTGCTAGCGAATTCCGGTTAGTCGAGTCTCTTGATCGTTGAACATTCCTCCCTGACGTGTTCTTGGGCTCATTAGTCTACCCCACATCCCTCTCGCTCTGCTGTATGCCTCGTTGACCAAGTTCTTCCTCCTATTTCTTCTGTCCATTTGGCCAGCGGTGCAGTCGGCTCCGTCGAGCCTGAAGGGACCATCATATCTAGCCGACTACCCCTTGCTGACGTACGCATGGAATATGTTCGACGACCTCATCTTGGATAGAGAATGGCTGGTACGAAACTTGCTGGGTGGAATGGCTGCAGGATTCGGGCTTCGGGGTAAGGCTTCAACCATAACGCGTAGGCTCGTGATTTTGCTCACGGAATTACCGCTCTAGTTGTCCTAGACACGCACCCATTCGTCATTACCAGCGTCATTATCGCTGGATGGGCGTTCACGTCGGGCTATGTCTACCTTATAGATGATATCCTTGGGTTAGCGCCAGCCCAAATGGCAAGTTGGACGCGATATTCAATACCGTAGACGCATTATGATAAAAGATTCCTTGATACACCGCTGCAAGTCATACATCCTCCATATCAATGTCCATCTCTGCCCGTCTAGCGCTTGGTCGTCCTACTCCAGCTCTGCTATGGTCTGGTACACCCCCCTTCTCCATGGCTCTCACGAGTCGTTCCGTCCTTGCAGTTACTGCTCTCAGCATTTCCCCGTGCACCACCTTCCCGGCGTCTTCAGCCAGTGTGAACATCTCTTCAAACCTATCCACATGGATACGTGTTTCGAGGGTTAAAAGCGTGATCTTCCCACTCCTAGGTAAGACTGCTGCCGTGATGTTCGGAAGGTCCGACTCCTCCAGTGATGTGACGTCCAGCAAGGGCACTGTGTCGTGCAGTGCGCAGGTGACCGCACAAACGTAGTCTGTCAGAGCGATTCCAGCATCGATTAGCGCGAGAGTGCAGGCGTTAATGCTAGTTTGAAGAAGACCGCCATCTTGCTGGAGGACTTGCACAAAGATATCGATTTGGGACCGGGGATACAGCTGCGTTTGAACAATCGGCTCAAATGTTTGCTTGATGGCAGATGTGAACTCTAACACTCGCCTGAAGAATGAATAAGCGAACCAGGCGGTTTGATGTCTCCAGATTACTCACTTGTCGTTTCTTCCTCGCTTGCCGCCCTGTCCACCGCTAAAGACAGGTATGTCGACGTTCACGCTGAGCACGGCACGATCGAAGAGGGTATTGGCTCGGCTCTTTGCTTCGCGAGGGCCATGAACGGTAACCAATACATTTGTAAGACCATGAGAAACCGATGCAGAGCCATCGGCATGTCCATGTGTGCCGAGTGATAGCGAGATGTCCCGGAGCTCCTTGGGTCGGCGCCCGTCTGAGCGATAATTGTGAATGGATAAGAGCTCAACCCTGGACTATCTAACAGACGTCAGTATGAGTCGATAATTTTGTTGGAATGGGAATTTCAGAGCTCACCATGGAAGTAACGGCGGATGCGGAGTGCTGGACTGATTTTCGTGCTTGAACCAATTTGCTTCGTGGCGCTTCCCCATATTTTCTCCCATACCTTCAGCTTCAAGGCCCCTCGCTCCGCTAATCTCTCGGGTAATAGTGCAAGGATGGGCCGCAAACGCAAACGTATGCAAGAACGAGATCCGGAGGTTGTAGCTGCCGCAACTCAAGTTCAGTTGGACAAGGCCACAGGCATGCCCCAGGTGCGGAAGCGTTTCGTGCCCTTTTACAAGCCAGCGCTTAATGCGTCACCATTAAGAGACGGCATTATAGACAACGAGCGCATGCCAATCCATTCTCGGACCACACCCTTCACTAGTGAGTATCTGACAAACCTAAACCGATGGGCCCTTGCTGACTCCAGACATGTTCGCAGCCCCGCCTCCCCAGCCGAAATGGATTGGTCCATCCATTATCCGAAATACTTTTCTCCTCCTGGAAACTCCGAAGATGCGGGCCCCGGACCATCAAACACAGCTCTCGCATCGAAAAAGGTCGAATTCGCCGATGTCGGATGCGGCTTTGGAGGATTGCTCATGGCCCTGGCACCGCTTTTCCCAGAAACGCTCATGCTAGGTCAGCCTCTTCGCTTAATCACTCACATTGTCATGTTTTACGTGTTTGCCTCGTTTCAGGCCTTGAGATTCGGGTGTCCGTCACGCAATTCGTCGCCGACAAAATCTCAGCTTTGCGCGTACAGCACCAGCAACTTGCAGACGGCATTATACCTGAGATCTCAGTACCGGAAGGAGGAGAAGCGTATCTGGCAGCTAAGGAGGCGGCCCCCGGAGGGTATCAGAATGTTTCTGTCATTCGAGCCAACGCGATGAAATTCCTGCCCAACTTCTTCGAGAAAGGACAGGTGAGCAAATTGAGAACATCGCCTGTTCGGCGCAGCTGGACGTCTAATAGAGCGACGTAGCTATCAAAAATCTTCTTCCTGTTTCCGGATCCCCATTTCAAGGCAAGAAAACACAAAGCACGGATTATTTCGTGAGACGTCCCAAAGTCATCAGGAGCGCAAGAATTTGACGAATATTCCTTTTATAGACAAACCCTCTTGGCTGAATATGCCTACGTACTTCGGCCAGGGGGTATTGTATACACTATAACGGATGTGGAGGACCTTCATCTGTGGATGGTGCAGCACCTCGAGGCGTTCCCCCTCTTCAAACGCATACCTGACGAGGAGTTGGAGAAGGATGTGGTAGTGGAACATGTATGTCATGAACACTGGAGTTTATTGGGATTCGCTGACATTCAACTTTGTAGGTACGAAATGCAACAGAAGAAGGGAAGAAGGTTGAGCGAAAGGGAGGACAGAAGTACTTGGCATGTTATCGCCGGTTGGATGGTCCGACCCGACCAAAGGCAGTTGAAACTTGAGTCGAAAGATAACCCGGCCTCGCCGAAAGGTTGATGCGCCCTCAGAGCTCAGCCTATCGGAGCTACTGTACTACGAGTAATATACGTGCTATAGTTCGTCCCTAAGTTCGAGCGTTCCGCCGGTCAAGGTATTTTGAAGAAAAGTGCCTTAAGTGGTTCTGGCCCTCCAGCAGACAAGTAAGAGCTATTAATGTTATAGGTCCAGCATACGGTTCATCTTCGACACTTTCTCTGGGTGCTCTGGCCGGCGACCCCGGAATTCAACCCTTCGGAGTAAACCGTGAGAATCTCTATCCTCCTCGAAAAACGGCCGTTCTCCACCCACCTGGACAGATTGCGGGCCCACTAATTTCGCCTTATGAGTAAGTGGAGACTCAATGTTTTGGACATGTATGCTGAACAGCGATTGCCTTAAGCTTCAGATGCTCAACCTCTTTGGACGGACTTTCAGACACCCTGTCCAGCACCCTTCAGCGTTCCCGGTCCTTCCAATCTCCGGATGTCGATTGGCACACTCTGCAACTGCCAGAGTCTTTGCGCATCCGCTACATCAGCTGCATTATGCCAAGAACGAAGATCTATATACTGCCGAAGAGGAAGCGGAGATGTGCGAATTTCTGGATCGGGATCTGCCCAGCGACACGACCGGAGTTCCGGACGGAGGGGATCTCTCTCCAAGGCATACCCATCCATCGGAGTATCGGAGAGTGAAGAAATTAGTCCGCTCAGACGAGAGCAAAGACGTTCCCACAATTGGTTCCTCCGCCACCGCACAACATCTGAAACCCGCATTAGAGGACGAAGGATCCGCAGACTGGGAATATGTCAGCGACGAAGAGATTGTTTCTCGGCCCGTCAAACACCCCAAACCTCGTCCCAAAAGGAAACCTCATCCAACGGTACAACCAAAACCCAAAACGAAACCCGACACCCGCAACCCACTTGGAACCCTCAAACTACCTCCCAAACCCAGTTACAAACCCTACAATCATCTTCTTCGGTATCCTTACATGGCAATAACGTTAGGCGTGGACCCCCTTGGAGTACCTCCGAGCATAAACTCCTTGTTCTTCTCCATGGGCTTCCGATACCGATCGCAGACTCTCTACCGTCGTAGGACCACGAAACTCCAACAATCACTGCGGAGGGTGTTGAAATTTGTGTCCGTAGAGTACTTGACGGAGGAGGAGGCTGGGAAGAGAAGAGCGGAGAAGAAAGGGGAGCTTGCGAGCGAATATGAGGAGCGGTTGAGGGCTCAGATGGCATATCACATGCAACGGACTCAAGACAGGACTGCCCCAGATGGAGAGGGTTAGGGACGGTGTGAAGCAGTCGACATTTCGGCATAGATCAGGAAGTCGATGAAGGGCGTCCCCCGGTCGTGGAGACGCTCTCGCATGGTTCTGACGGATCCATAGATCGTGGTCATAATTATTCACTCCACCCGAGATCCACAAACATTACCATGTAGTTTTTGTATTCAATAAACCCCCATTTACCATACAAGCCTCTATACGGGTTACAACATTTCGATCTCAAAGTCATCTAAAGAGGCCTTAGAGCGATACGAAGCTGGACTCAGTAGCAGGAGATCTTCTTCGAGAAAAGTTGGATGCTCGTCGGCTGCTCCCAAAAATGATTGAGGGGGAAGTGGTGGATGGGGAATCGGGAGTGGGCTACCCAGATCCAGCATGTCAAGGTCATCGCTATCATCCTCCGCTACACGGAATCCTTCGTCTAGCTGTATGCTGGACCACTCGAGGCCGCTCGCTGGATCATCGACTAATAAGTCCAGCGGAGTTGTAGCGTTGGAACGGACCGGCGAGTCCGAAACTTGTGGCCGCCAAGGCAGTAACTCCAAGTCGGAATCACCCTGATTTGATGGGCTATCATCATTGGCGGTCTCGTGGAGCTGGGGTTCGTAGTCAAAGAAGAAGTCATCATGCATAGCTTCAAAGTCGGAAGACTGTGTCGAGCGGGGCGCTTCATCCTCGTCCAATGGACTGAACTCGTCCCGAAGCTGTCGAGAAGAATTAGTCGGAGAATGATCGTCTCTATTGTCTGAAGACATAAAATGGTTTCCCGGGACAGGTGTCCAGAGATCGTCCGAATTCGTCTCATCCATGGCGGTGTCGCTGCTGGGTACATCGGGTTCGAGGATATCCGTGAGCTTTCCTTCGTCCTCGTTGCCTCCGTCAGAGAAATCCCTTTCAGGCTTATCAAATCCGGAAGAAACGGGATTCACAGTATTTAGCTGAAATTCGGCGCGTCAGATGACACGAAATGACACGAAATACACGCCTCATCGAGCAAAGAACTAACCGCGAAGTCTCTTTTGCCCGATCGGACGCCTGCAGCATAAAGGGCCGACAAGGATTTGCTTATCAACCTTTTAAAGCACTCTTCGGCGTCGATGTCGTCTTCTAAATCATCGTTCCGAGTGCGGGAGCGACCTCTATCTAGTTCTTCCTGAGTAAAGATCGCTTGGCCCGAGGGAGTTTGGAGGTTTAGTAGTTTGTCCCATGAAGCATCACTCCGCGACTCGGAGTTTTCTAAAAGTCTCTGAGAAATATCCAAATCAGCACCTATTCACTGAAAAGCACTCAAGAGTCGAGAATAAGAAAGCCAGACCTGGAATAGTTTTTTGCCCCTCTTCTTGAACTCGCGGTTGGGAGACCTCAAGTATATCTGGCACAGGGAGTTGGCGATATTGTAGTAAAGGTTGTTCTCAGATGTGAGGTTGGCTTTCCATTGTCCGAAGACGTAGGGATATCGTCTACAAAAAGCACACAATTAGCCACGCGCTTGTTGGATCACCAGACGTTCTCTGCCTTAGCATGTGGTTAACCAGGACTTTCTCTATAGCAATATCCCATTGCCTATGATAAGGAAGAAGGATCGTCTTGCTCGAAAATGGGTCGGCCGAGCCACCTGCAGGCCGTGCGGCTTGTCAATGTTACTGAGTTCTGGGAGGTCCGGTCTCGTGCTCACCTTCAATTCCTGCCCTATTCGACCGTTTGGAGCCCCAGATAAATTCGACACGGATTCCAGTCAGTTTCAGCTCAGGCAACGATTCACCCGTGATAGCGTCCGCCAGTGGGCCGGAAGGTGTAACGCGTACTGTAACGAGACTCTGGATGAGGTCAAGTGATCGAATATTGATATACCGCATACGTTTTAAAATACCGTCATCGTTATAAACATCAGATATGTCCTCAAGGCTGAGCGTGGACTTGTTCTAACAACTAACTGTCAGAATGCGAAAGGCGGCGATATAGATGTCGCCCTTTCTCCATACCTCCGTTAGAGCGCGTACAAACTCCAGAAGCCCCCCAGACTTGCTCAAAACATCTACTGGAATCACACTTTGGTGTCTTCCGTGTAGGGATATCTCGACGTGACCCCCGTGGGTGACAACAAATCGCTGGGGAAAGGACGCCAGCGCCAAGGGAACGTCTGTGGCGTGAACAACGTCGATACAGTGGGTGACTTTCAGCGCGAGCAGAGGCCCGCTCTCATCTGATGGTATTCTTGTTGTGATCGAATATGTCGTGGAAGGCATTGCTGGATTTCTGCGAGTGCTTGGATTCCTCAGTTGGACTTGAAGGAAGCGAGGAAAACCAAACAAACATCGATCAACACGTGATCTATTTGAATGTCATTTCCTCACAATCACCAGGAGGAAGCTGATCGGACATAATTGCATTGCAAGCGTAAGCTTATCGTAGAAATAGCGGGTGCTCGAAGACGTTGTACTCATGAGGTACCACAGCAGATCGAGCCCACCCAAACATGCAATCAATGGAGGATCAGACCAGAGATCAAGGTCATCGCAAGCAGACGAGTGGATTCCATCAGCTTCCGATGGAGCTATGGATTGTAGTTACGGAACATCTGAGACAAGATGCAAGTCGGAGTTTCCAGTTCTATCCGATCCGACCCCTCAATATGCCCGCAATCAAGAGCCTGCGTCTGACGTCTCGCAGCTTCAACGCTATAGTTGAACCTTTGTACTGGGAGCGCGTAGAACTCTTCCCGACGACTCGACCAGGAGAGTCCAGACAGATCATTCAGCACCTCCATCACAACCCTGCCCACCGGCAACTTGTAAAGTGCCTCGTATTGTCCAAGTGGCGACCACCTCCTCCACTCGGCGACGGCGCAGACAGCAATCCCACACCAGAGCCAACCCGCCCACACGTCGATCTGTTATCAGAAATTTTTACGAAACTACACAACCTTCGCGCCATCCAGGTAACCTGGTCGCATATGACATGTGCTATGTACGAGCATCTGTACAGTTTGCAGCAACTCGAATACCTCGAGTTTGTCAAGCCCCCAATTATCCCCCTCGAAGGAACCCTGGACACTGGACGCCTCAACGCGACGGCACTACGACTTAAAGCGATTGCCGTCTCCATGGGCGCCGTGGCGACAATACCAGGTGTATCAGCCTGTGCTAGGCTATTCCTAAGCCCTAGCTTAGAGCAATTATCAATCTCATCCAGCATGGCACCTTTTATCCACACTCTCACAAATCAAAATTCATTCGACCAGCTTCGGCATTATGAAGCAGTCGAACCATTCGATCTGGGAGGGTTCGAGGAATTCTACGCATTCGCCGCACATTGTCCGAATCTCACTTCAGTCAAGTTCAGACCAAGGATTACGACAGAAGTCAACGAACTCGATGCCATACCATCTCCTCCCGACAACATTCTCACCCAACTCCGCTGCTTCGATGGAACATTGCAGCTCGCCGCCCGGATAGTTCCAGGGCGACCAGTAGAGAGAGTCATAACAGCCTGTCCGTCTTTCCAACTCGATAACGCGTTCGAGGCATCTCTTAAGCGACTCTCGAACTCCTCACGAAGCATAAAGGCACTGCGCCTTAACATACGATACTTGGAAGACAGCTACCTTTCCATTATTTCGCGCGTCATGGCCCCTTTAGAGGAACTGGAGATTACGCTTTACTTGCACCTTGTGCCGGGAGTTGGGAAAGTGAGTTCCGCGATGTACAGCACCCCGCAGCGTGATTCAGAGACTGAAGCACGCCTACGATCCTGTAGATTGAGACAAGGCTACATTTGGACCAAATGAAACCCTTGTCACGTCTCCGGGCGTTCGTGCTCAAGAACCTGCAATCTCCTTCCATAGGGCCCGGGCCCGGGGCCGTCCCAGAGCCGTTCCCGGAGATGGCGGATGGTCCGAGCCAGGTCTCGGCGATGAAAGAGCTTTGCAAGAACCACCACTCTCTCGAGTACGTTGAACTTGGCCAGACCGCTCGGTGGTCCAAGAATCACGATGGTTGGACCTGGAGGAGCTCCAGCGGGTCCGCGGTGGTGGATCTTCAAGCGACTGGAGACCAATAAAACATATGTTTCCCTGAGGAACACTCGGATGAGATAGCATGGTTACAGTTTAGGGATGGGGGTGTGTCGGCGGTCAACGGGTGATACGAGATGAACTCATTTCGGGCGCTGTTTCGCTTCCTAATCGGGGACCTTCCCTCTGCTTGAAAATCGCAATACTCATGGCGCATAGAAACACATATATGATAAACGATAAAATAAAGGACGTTGAGAGATAGCAGAGAGTGCTCGGAGTCCGGGGTCGGGCAGGGTCGATACTAAACGCCCGGGTCCAGCCACAACCCCAAGCGGATCCAGGTCGTCGCCTCGCTTCTTATCACTCTCCCAATTCGCTCTAGACCTCACTTTCTCTTCTCCTCTCCCTCTTTCATCTCTCCTTTCATGGGCTGTCTCTACTCGGTACTCAGCATCGGCAGCGCCGACTACTACGAGCTTCCAGACCAAGACTTGCATCGGCTCAGGACAGCGGCTCCCGTATTTCAACGGGCCACTCGTGGAAGACGACTCGTTGATGGCCAATTATCTAGAACGTGAGCAGATAGTATAAACCATCTTATTATTTCCTCATTCGTTCAACTCGATAGTAAATTGAGAAGCTACTGTCGCTCCCCGGTGCCTCCCAAATGGCGGATCGTTCCTCGCCCTAACTGGCAAGATCAGCCTTACTTCACTCATCGAAACCTCCCTCTTGTTACATCTATCAACATATTGGACGCTCATGCTCCTGGGCGAAGAAAACACATCAAGCGTATTGCGATCGACATCGAAGAGGCATTCGCGGACCTCGTCGCCCTCCTCGGACCTCTCCCGGACGATTGCGAAGTCTTGTTCCACCGAATTGGCGAAGGCATCGACGAAGATGGAGAAGATGGGATGGAGTACTGGAAAGAAAAAGACGTGCACCAATCCGAGGGCCTGGATATCCTTGTTGTTGATCATCGCCAGCGTGTCGTCTCCCTGCATCGAAGGCGCCTCCAACACGATCTCGTCACCGCAAGCTCAGAAGTCTCCGAAAAAGCCATCAATCCAATCTTCGAGTCGACCGTTTTAAATACGCCCTCTTCCAATAGTGAGTTTTCTCTTGCGCTGTCACGTTTATCGCGACCTGGCTAACTGAGAGACATAATGAGGCTCCGATGCTTCCATTGAAGCTCGGTACTGGAATTACGTCTCCCGTTACCCTCATTTCTATACTGACCACCCGAAGAAGGCCGATAAGGCTTCAAGAGAAGCTGGGGCTATCGCCACGACGCTCCTTCTGAAAGGTGAGCTTCCTTAACTCGGCTGCATCCGCATCCCCGATTCTCCTGTCTTTAGAGACGTGCTGATACCTTAGGATAACCAGAGGGACTGCAATCTACAACCTCGTTCGCCTCTTCTAACGACTCCTTCACTTCAGACGAGGGAATTGTGTCGCCGTATTGTGTATTTTTGGAAAAGCTCGCATTTATGGAAGGTACGACTGCACCGAACCTCTGCCAATTGCAATCGTTCTGATGATGGTCAACCAGATGCCGAGCGAACTCACGGCATTGATTGTGGTCGTCGAATGATACACGTCGCCGGATTCTTTTCCGCTTACTGTGAGCTCGAGTTCGTGTCATGCTCGCGAATAGCCTACTTACTCCCTTGATCCTATAAAGATTCGTCTCTCGCTACATCGGTGGTCCATAGCCCTTAACGAGGCGCCGGGCGTGTTCTTCGTTTCTTGGTTCGTGTGTAACTTCTTGGTATTTATGGTGATTACTCTACCGCTCTTGTTCTTCGACTGTGCTTAGCCGCCGACTGTAACGCCGATTACGAGTCCCGGATTAGCGGCAACGCAAGCACGGCCCGACATGCTTGTGAACGCAAACTGGAGATGGCGTAAATAGCTTACACACGATAAAGTACATAAGATATCCCTACAAAATTACGCCGTGCTCTTCACCAACCATCGACCGCCGCAACTGCACTGATATCTCCAGTGCCGTTCAAAGGCCCCAAACAGAGTCAGACTCATCAGGTCATGAAGCCGGACATTTCGTTCGATACCGCATCGCAAGCAAATCTTCCCCAGGGGAGCTGCAGCATTAGCAGGTCTCCCGGGATGTCGCAGTTTTGCGGCCTGAAGTGCGGCCTTCTTCTCTTCGGTATCGAGGATAGGGTACTCGAGCGAGGGCACCAGGAGGGACATTTTATGGACGAGGCCAGATTTTTGAGAGATGCCCTCGGTAAGAGTGTTGAGTATTGGCATTAGCTCGGGTGGGATCGAGAGGGAGAATGTAGAGAATCGTAAAAACCAGAGCGCGCGGGGTAGGGCTAGGCGACGTGAATCGAGTGTTAGCTAGCTGTGGGACATGCGCAGGGATTCACTCGTACCTTGTATTTGAGCGGTACACTTTTCATGGAGAGCGTTATGCGTCTCGATAACCGATTTGAAGTCCATTTTGCTGTCTCCCAGCATCCCTGCGACAAGTCGCCTAGATGGATTGTTGAATACAACAAGTCGCTGACCGAACCGGATGATAGAGTTGAGGACATCATGGAATAACTTAGCGGTGTGTCGATGCACAAGAGAAAGAAGTATGAACGCAGGAATAGGTCCTTATAAGGGAGAGTGTCAAGAACGGGAAAAGTTGTTGTAAGGAAGATCAACCTACCGCTCGTCTTTGCTCCGTCTGTCTTCACCGAAGACCCACATTCGCGCCAAGCCTCCCACACAATCGCTTCCCTGAGCAGGGTTTCCGTAAGTTCTACGGCTTCTGAAGTAAGAGCCACAAGCTGTTTCGTGGCAGCTACAAGGATTCATTAGACTTGGTGAAACCAAGACCAAGGAAAGCGACTCACTCTGATCGGGGTCGGTCTGGCCGCCGGAAATTGGAGTAAGATCTGCGAAAGATTCTCTCATAACTTGTAGGCGGATCATCGTATTCGCTGCGACCCATCGTTCCGAGACTGTCGGATTCGGGCAGAACCTGGAGGAACAAATTCCGTTAGTTGTAGGGAAAACTGCAGCCGGGTTCGGAGCACAGACCGATATAGACCAAGAGTAAGTCCCATCAATGGCCAGTCGATTGTCCCGCTATCCCCGATTTCGGCGGAACTGGTTGCAACACCGGCCTTCTCTTGTTCGTATTTCTTTGCTGGCTTCGGGTTTAGGATGCTCCAAGCCTCCTGCAGAAGCTGCGCGGCTGCACTGGCCTCGTCGTCTTGATCCCCAGCTTTTTGCGTGAAGCCCGTCCAAAACGAAAGATAAATGTCCGTGGCCTCCGAGTTCCTCAACCGCGCCAGAACAAGGTTCTCAGCCAACGAGATTCCCATCAGGTGCGAATTAGTCTCCGAAGGCGACGCCTGCCTCTGTGGCATGCGAATGAATGTTACGTGCTCTGCAGCATTTGACGATCCGAGAGCCAAGAGCGCACGGTTTGGCGAAGGGGCTACAATGCTAGGAACTAGTAGATTCCATTAGAACCAATGGGGTTTCTGACATCGTTGTGGAGTGCTTACTAGCTTCACCCAAGGTGCTTCGCTGAGCAGGTATAGGCGTCTCGCCGAACTCTGTGTCATCTTCTAGATCACTAACGAAGGCCGTTCAGATTCCAAGCATACAATGCTGTCAAATTAGGGCTCACAGATTGAGGACCTTTACGGCACCGATGACACCCTCCGTTCGTCCCGAAGCGATCTTCCCTGAGCACCTCATGAAGGCAGCGTACAGATGATACGCGTCAACTCCTGGAAGCGATCGAACCATTGACAATAAAGTCGAGTCGAAAATGCGGGTAGGTCCTTGTTTGATAAGCTGGGAGCAAGACCAAGGTTAGCATTGGAGAATCCAACCCGTCTTGCAGAGACAGTACTGACCCAATCAGGGACCTCTGGGTCCATAGCTAAGCCAATTTCCTCGAGTTCTTCTGCTGTAGATCGCCGAAGTCGCCATTGTTTCAAAATTGACCGTGGCTGCGAGGAGACTAGCCCGAGAGGTTAGTTCAGCTCCCTACGAATGTCCCAAGGCTCGACGCACAATCCTTGAACTCTCCGAATGACACGACGAGTTGAAGAATACTATCCTCTTCCTCCGGCTTGGCTTCAAATAGGTCTGCCATGTCGATATCGTCGGATTTCCCCGATTCAGGAACCTTTTCCGCAGCTGGCGGAACGAGGTTGGTAAATTCAAGGTGTAGTAGTTGCCGAATCGGCTGCGAATCGCCGTTGGTATTATCCAAAGTCGAAGCCGAGAAGGGCTCAGCTGGCCAATGCACGTTGATTGGGGACAAAGGATATGTCTCGAGCACTGTCGTCGGTAGGGTCAGATCAACCGTATGTGTCAGAGAGACGCGATTGTTCTCACCAATGAGGTCGGCCTCGGTATTGATGCGGACTTCGCACAGAGCAATGGTCTGCTCTTCTCCCCATGCCTCCAAGGAGGGTTGATACTCGCCGTTCTTCGAAGAAGGTCCGGCAACCGAAGGTATATCGAGGTCGCCCGTCATGGCAAGGATATCGAGACTGCCAGTACTAGGGCCGGCATAAGGTACGAGCCTTGATACGGTAGCGACAACGATGGATTCGGCTGAGGACGAAAAGGTTTTAACGTGAGCGACGACATTCAAAGAATAACGCGGATTATTGCCCTCACAATCGGAGCCCAACCCAATAGCAGCTTTAGTGCAGATGCGAGTGCCGCCAGGGCCAACGGGTGATGCTTCTGAAGCTGTCTCGCCCGCTGGACAAATCGAAGTGCTTTGCAGAGACGCCTTGAGGACCGCGAACTGATGTGGCGGTCGGTCCGCGCGGTACACCATTTCCGCATGATTTGATTCAGTCACCAGCAGTAACATGGGCGCCTTAACAAGGACAGGTCCCAAGGGACGTTCGCGCTGTGGCTCCTTTTTGTCTGCGTCAACGAACCACTGTAACAATGTCGCTCGTCAGTATTCTGAGGCAACGTATGTCGCTCCCTTGCATGCACGCACATCTCTCGGTTGGCCAACCCATCTGCCAGCGACAGGCGCACTCCCTTTCTTGACGAGCCACCAAGACATCGCTGTCACCATTCCGATCATCGGTTGACAATCCCAGACACATGCCAGTCCATCCCCGCTATTCAGCATTCCCGTTGCCGGCGGGAAGTACGCATACACCCAACACTCCTTGAACAATCCTTGAAGAGCGCAGATGAGTGTTGGAGGGCCGTATGGTGATAAGTCTACTTGCGGGTCGGGGAATTCGAATGTGGTCGACGGTGCGGTCGGAGTGGCGTGGACGAAACGCGCGCATACTCTGGCTAACGACGAGTGTGGTGAAAGGACGAGGCCGTTGTTCAACCATGCAAGAGCCCTTGAGGAATGAGAATTTCCAGTGATATGAGCTTTACAACGCCTACAGCTTGGCCCTTCACCGAGACTCACTGACGGTTGTCGGACGCGAGAGCCTGAACCTGTTCCCAGCCGAGCGACCAGTGTACAGCAGGCAAACCAGCTGGGTCGGCTTCCTTCTCCTTCCCCTTCCGATTAAGAGACGTATCCGCAATGATTGTCATAGTAATATCGAGCCGGGCTTGCAGGAATTGGGGTCTGGACGGGTAGTCGAACAAAACACCGGACAAGACAAACCGAGACAAGCCGACGGCGTTTGCCGACCGACTTGCAGCTTTCTACCAACCCCACTGGTTCATCATTCACCCTAGGAAACCCGTCAAGCTTTTTGGTCTTCTGGAAGTGCTTGGAGCGACGGAGATCAATTTCACCATGCTTTAATGGGGCAGGCACCGCACAAAAAAGCAAGCTAAGCAAGGACACCACATGATTAAAAGTAATGTACAGGTTTACATTAAGAAGGTAAAGTATAAATTTACGGTCTAACATGCGCAAGTTAAAGGTGATAAGGTGATCATGGTCCATAGCGGGTTTGAACGCTCCCTGGAATTGCAAAGGACGAAAAAAACCTTCAGATCACCGGTCATAATCGTACACGTCTAGAGGAAAAAAAGAAAGGAAAAACCAAAAACGTCACGGCGGACGTCGGATAGAAGAAAGCAGTAACCTCCTTGGAAAAGCCCATGGACCAGCACAGCACGCCAACTCTAATCCCCTCCCTACACGCCCAGTCCTGCAGGCAATGACACCATCGACGTTTTCACCTCAATACCCGTTGGACCGCCCCGATATTCTACTGCTCAACACCGCGGAAATAGTCCATGAGTAGCCGAGATACGGCGCCAGGCTTAGCGGAGACCGGTGATCTGGACTTGGATTTTGAGACGTATCGTGACAAGCCACCAACGTCCCCAAAGAGGGTGGTCATGGGGGAGAAGGGATTATACATCGGTGAACATGGGTTGCCTCGCTCCTCTTCATCTGCGTCAACCAACGTGACGAGTGGCAGGCTGGTGTTCATAGCGAGCGTCGGCTTCTGCCTTGTCGCGGTTTGGATGGACGCGCCTAGTGACGAATTGGAATCATCGAAGGGATAACCGGAAGAGAAGCCACTGCCTTCGCAGCTGGAAGGAGAAAGGATATCGAGCTGGGAGTTGGAAGACCCTGTCGAGTCCGAATCAGCAGACTCTGTGGAGTCTGTCGACCCAGCCGACAGAACGGACGGAGTGGGGCTGATATCGTTGCAAATAGGAAGTTCCGGATAGTACGCGGAAGGCGTAAACGCTTGGTTTACGAAGAATGACGACTCTGTTTCATTTTGGATATGCGAGCAGTCTTCCTCCTCCACGGGTTGGTGCTGCTGAGGCTGCTGCGATAGTCGACTTCGGAAGCGTGTTGAAGGTTTGAACGCCGATCCTTCAGAATAACGGGAGGCGGAGAATGAACCAATTGAGTTGGTGGCAGTAGGTTGGGCGTACGTCAGCATCTCCGTGTCGAAGAGGCTAGACCCGCCAGAGGCAGATGGCAGACCGTCATCCGTGAACTGAGAGTAGCGAGTTTGGGTCTCTGATTCCCAGTGGTCGTTATAGGTTGGGAGACCGGCGTACTCCATCAAGAGATCTGTTGCAAAGGATTTGGGTGCGTCGGGGTGGCGCTCCAGGCCTTGGATAAGGGGGGGAGGAGTGGCTGAGAGGAAGGGGTGGGCGTTGACCGAGGGGTGGGGGGAGAGGCCGTCGATAAAGGAAGAGATGGTGGGAGGAGCGGCCGCTTGGTAAGAGTCGGAGGAGAAAGCGGATGAACGCATCCTGTGCGCAATGATCGAGGACGAAGGCATGTCGGTTGTTTGTGTGGTTTGGTTAATAGGTTAGAAGATTGGAATGGGAGTGAAGTGGGGGTGGTGAAGAAATTGTGCAACTGAAGAAAAACAAAGAAAAAGAGACGAAAGGCGACGAGCGCGAAAAGATGCGAAGAGCGAAAAGAGGCGAGAGAGAAAAGGGAGACGAGAGCAAAGAGTTAAGAGATGTGCGATAGCTTGAGGAGGGCTTGTTTAGTAATGGAAGGTCATACGAGACGAGGGAGGTTTATATCTGGAGGACGTGTGAAGGTGGGATGGTGATAGATGAAGAGGAAAGAGGCGAGGTATGCAAATGGAAAACGCATTTATAAGGCATTTTTCGGGTTGGTTGTTGTTTCGTGTGTGAGCGAGGCCAGTCGTTTGGTCACTAGCGCGTCAGGAAACTCGCAACACGAGGCGGCTATGCGATGCATGCTTGTCTGTCATTTCACCGAAAGGAGCCAGCCAATGGCCTACAGCGTGTCCTTACGTTTGAGATTCTGGCCCAGCAGAGTCCAGCAGATTATTCCACAGGCCTGAGGGATCTAGGGCCCGACAGGCCAGGGTACAGCGGTGGACCCTCGGCAGGACAAGGACACTTCCAGAGCTCTAATTCGTTGCCCCCCAGACGTAAATGAGCCGTACTCAGCAAGCGAGTCGACCTCTCAAGCCCGTCATATCATGAGTAACCCGATGCAATTCCTTATCGCTATCCGCTTCGTGAATCTGCAAGTCAAAGCAGTGCTCCAACCGCACATTACCGGATAAGCAAGGGGGAGGATGCAGACGGAGCCTGAACGTGTGGGCCCAGTGAAGAGGAGTTGACATGTCACCAGAAGGGCTGCCTCATGTTCCGCGAGAAATTATGATCCTGGGTGGGTTCAGTGGAACAATAAGGAAACTCGTGTCGGCGGGGCGACTTGACTCGAGGACTCCGGCTTAGTCAGCAGGTCGTTGTTCGAGCGGCGCTGATCCTTGTCTCTAAGCCCCACCCACACGTTTCATGCCTCGAGGCAGGTGCCCACAAAATGCGATTGGCTGGAACTAGAATCTACCATCTTTGGGAGGTAAAGTTGGCGTCTCCGGATGAGATCGGAGCTTGTTTAGCTTGCTTTGCCCATGCCCAACAGGACTCGCTGACCGGAAACCATCTTTGCAACAAAGTATTGACATGGGTGGATTGATCGTACATAGTGTTGATTACCGTTTAGAGTGACGGATTTCGTTGGACTGAACGGCTTCTCGAGCATCGTGAAGGAGGGATAAGCAGCACGGTCTGGGATGCCGTGAGGTCGGCTGGGGGAGATGAAAGTACTGATGGTGACCTGCTGTATCGACGCTCGCGAGATCGGACCAACGACGGATTCTAATGGGCTCATTTTCAGATAGGTGGAGTCGCAATTTGTTTGGGTGGGACTCCCATCCGTCGACTGAGCCTGGGACTGATCTTGGTCCCAGTGATTTAGGTTGGGGATGAACCTGGGCAGGTCTTGCACTGCATATATCATTCGGGAGCAGTTCATCGAGCACCCTCTCTACGATTGGGATTGATCGCATCGTTTTCGACGCACGTCATTGCAATTGATTAAGACTCGGTTTGCACGTTCGCGCAATGATACGATCATAGCAACAGCGAATCTCGCGCAGCGCTGGGTTGTTTCAGAGGTTCGAGTGGGCCGCAGTTGGAACCTGGTGCGAGGGTCCATAGCGCTCTCCAAGCTCACTTGGGATACCGAACGGCAATCGGAGATTCCCTAACAACCGGAGAGCCCAAGCTGTCAATCGTGAACTTAACCCCTTGCCCAATTCCGAGCAGCCACGTCCTGGCCCGATCTAACTCGCGTGTCGGCCTCGCGCTGTCGGCCCGAGATGGCTGGTCAGTGGTCACGACGTCCGTTGTTCGTACGGAAGCAATAAACAAATTCTGTAGAAAATTCATATTCCATGTTCTGCTTACGACGTCGAGAAAATAATAATCGACGTTTTCGCGAATATTCTAAACCAAAGCTTTCCCGTTCGACCCTCGAAAAAGCGAATATTACCGAGCCTGGAAGAGATGGAGACGCAGTCAGCTTTCCAATGTGGCCCAGTTAAGCGAGGTGTGAAAGGGGAAAGATATCAGATGACCATTCTCCAGCTCACGCCGCTCGCTGCCTTGAGGCAACGGGGCCTCAGAAGGCTCTTCCTAATGGAGGGTATTATCGTCCTTTGCAATTGGACAAGAGCTCTATATGTATAGAGCCTGGAACTGTGAATGTGGAAGGGAGATCTCACCTTCAATGCATATACCAAGGTGATTTTTTGCTAGTGGGGGGGACGTTGGCTGTCAGAGGGGAACCAGGAAAATTGTTGACGAGCCAAGGTCCCGTTTGCTGTTATTTGTAATGTCCCGAAAAGTTGCCTCCACCGACCTCGCCCGAACCCCTTTCACTCGATCATCCCCTTGCGCGCCCAATATGAGAGCATCCTTGGTCAGACTCGCAAGCTCGGTAACTTCACAACCTCTGAAGCTTCAGGAGGCTAGTGCAAGCCTTCTCCCACCGCTTCCGTATGTCTTTTATTTTGCTCCGTCTGTCACAAGACAAACAGCAAGGCTCATTTCCATTTCATTCGCGCGCAGCCTCTACCGTCGGATCTTGCGAGCCCATAGGATTCTTCCGCGTGAAATGCGTTTATTGGGAGACGACTACGTCAAGGCTGGTACGGCCATACCAGCTCAGCCGCGTTCCAGTCGTTTCAAAACTCACGCTTTCGTTCACACCCAATGTCTCTCTCCTCCTGTTTTCGCAGAATTCCGAAGGCATCGGTCAACAGACAACCCGCTGCATATCATTGGGTTTATCTCTGAATGGAAGCTTTATCTCGACCAACTCGAGTCCACGAAGGGCACCGAGTTCCGAGGCAAACCTCTAGATCCGACGCTTCTCGAGACGGTAAGTTCATGAACCATGCCAAATGCAAATGGCCATGTTGAACGATTTGCCAATTATTACTTCTAGATGTCGTCCGAACAGATTGGTCAACTTTACGAGCTCATGCACGCGACACGCGATATTTGGAAAACGCCAGAGGAGCTAGGCAAACAAGGTACAAAAGATGGAGATGGTTCCCGGCGGTGAAATCAGTGGGGCCCCTCCGGGTAACTCGACGGCGCCAACTCAAAGTTCCCCGGTTCTCCATTGGCCCACATAAACCCACATAGCTCCAACAGAGACTTCAAAACCTTTTCTCTCTCTTATCTGGTGAGCCTGCTATGTCGCGCGTTTAAAGTACTGAGCTTTAACAAGATTCCCGCCTTTATAGTATTGATAGTCGTCCTCTGCGTGTGTTATGACCTAGATTTGCCGGGAAATTTTGGTGAGTTTATCTTTCGTCAATCAAAGTGTTTTGAAATTCTGGCGGTGGTAACTTACCCATGGCGCCCGTGCTACCTTCGACTCCCAGATATCTTCATCCAACCGACGAACCTGAATGTGCCCGACCCTAGAGCCAGGATTCGGCTCCCCGATTGCCCAAACTAAAATCAGCTATCCAAACGCAAAGTTTCCGGCGCGAAGTCGTCAGCAACTATCTTTGCAAACACGGTGGTGCCGATATCGACCAGCCGCAGACGATCGCCTTCCCAATCCAACGACACTTACTCGATCATCATCATCCCCGCCACAAGGCAACATTCCCCAGCTCCTGATTACTCCTTCAATCTGTCGCAATGTATATCCAGCGAGATCGGTTGTCTCGTCGCCTTCTGGGAACGAACCCCCATCGACGAGATCGTCTCGGATCCGATGGCGCACCCAATCCAGGCAGAGAAAGTTTGGACTCTTGAGAACGCGATACCGAACTCCTGCAGTTAAGTCCAGGAAACGAAAGAAGAACGAAAGAGACTCTGCTTCGGATCTTCCATGCCCGATTCCGAAGTCAGGATCGTCGAGAGGTAAATCGAGGATGTCGCTCGGGGGTGAAAGGACTTGATCGCTATATATCAAAAGGCAGAAAGGTTAGATCCAGGGTTTTCCAAGTAAATGATACCATCAACATACTAAACGTAGCTCATGGATCGTTGCAGGCTGTATGGGAGAACCACTCGCACTCAGCTGAAAAGAAATAATCTGCCTCAATCGATTTCGGGTGCACCGATATCTCCGTCAACTTGAACGGCAACTTCCTGGACCGTCACTTAGACGAACACGTTCGTCCAATCAGCTCACGTGCAATTCGGCAGAAACCCCTTATCGCTGCACCCACCAGGGCCGCCTGGTCATGGGACCGTTGACCAATCGCAGACGGTCTTCTGCTGGTTCTTGACTTCGATCGAGTGGTCAATCCGGGGTACTAATTGGTGCGTACCCCCGCCAACCACCACTCCAGTCCAAGTCTCAACCATCTCGTAGCCCCCATCCTTCTCTCCCTCTTCCAGTCCTCTTCCAGCCCTCTTTTTCACTCTCTTTGCACGCCAGTCTTTGTCGTCGTCGAGTCCCCCCCTGAACATCCAGAATGCCCGCTCGCTTCGTTGCTAAGAACCCGGCTCTCGCACCACTCTTCGCCGCTGTTGGTTTTGCCATCGCCGGAAGTGGGTGGTTCGCCTTTAACGTCTTGAAGAATGAGTAAGCTACATATAGTCGAGGATGAGAGATAAAGAGCCGCCGCTGATTGTATTTTCTCCTCTCACAGTCCCGTAGTCGTTCTCAACAAGCAAGGTGAACAGGACCCGTGGAACCAGGTCCGACAACACCAGAACACCAAGGCAAGTATCGTCCGCTTGATCTCCTCTGAGCTCTCAGCCTGACTATTGTGTCATCCATCAGCTCTACTCCCCCAACTCTGGTTTCTGGCAAGAGCGCGTCGGCGTGCCCGATCCCCGCGCAGCGTTCCTTTCCAACGAGGGCGGCAGTGCATCTCAACGAGCCAAGGACAAGGTCAAGGAAATCAAGGCTCGTGGAGTTGGCAACCGCGAGCATTGAAGAAAATTGGTTGTTCGATTGAAGGCGGTGCTGGTCCATCCTATCCTTGTGTTTCTCTCTTTCTTGTAACTGTGCACGCCTTTTGTACAATATACCTTTTGTGACATGTAAAGCAAACCTACGCTGTTGCGCTCCATCAAGCAGTCGACCGTGTTCTCGGCGGCTCACAGGGTGTGTGCGACACGGGGCGGATAATTGCGCAATTGCCTTAAAACCCATCGAGAGAGGATACCATATAAATTTCTTTTGGACCTGTGAAATTTCCGCCATCCATCCCATCCTAAGTCCTTGAACCTGTTTGCAGCTCAATGGCAATTTATATTCCCAACGCCTCGCAGAATTGCAACCTCCAGTGGCTTACAAACCCGAACTGTGGGCCTTTGGAGTTCCCTCGAAGCCCCTGAAGCCTTTCCGTTCGTTGCTGGATACCACTGGCAGAATTGCTCCTACAACCAGTCTACAGAGTGAGCAGGCATGGATCAGTGTCGTCCACCTTCCAGGCCAACTTTCCTGACACCGGTACCGCGTCCGACCCCTCTTCTGCGAATCAAAGGCTGCCCGCAGATTGTGGTGCGCTCCTTACGATTTCGGCACTACCCCCTCGTCTCGATAAGAGACTTATTGCAATTGGATAACGCATTCAAGCTTTCTATGTACGGGATCGATGATTGTCGGAGATTCGGAAGACGCGGAAGTCCGGCACGAGTGGATACTATCTCCGTACCTCGCTCCTTCGTCTTCG
The DNA here is from genome assembly GCA_019633425.1 of Tulasnella sp. 424. Lineage (NCBI taxonomy): Eukaryota > Fungi > Basidiomycota > Agaricomycetes > Cantharellales > Tulasnellaceae > Tulasnella > Tulasnella sp. 424. The sequence goes on along the minus strand of WSUB01000067.1, from coordinate 44,341 downwards.
CTTTCAAACCAACCCTTCCCTCTAACGTCGATTGACGATGAAGCTCGCACCGAGGGAGATTGATAAGCTTGTCTTAGCCCAGACTGGCTGGCTCGCCCAAAAGCGACTCGCTCGTGGCTGCAAGCTCAATATCACAGAGGCTACAGCCTTGATCGCGTCTCAACTCCAGGAACGCATTCGAGATGGAAATCACAGTGTCAGCCAACTGATGCAACTAGGGAAGCAAATGCTGGGTCGTAGGCACGTCATGCCCAGCGTTCCCGCATTGCTTCACGATGTTCAGGTTGAGGGCACTTTCGTTGACGGGTGAGCGATAAGCTTGTTTATCAAGTCGTCCGACCGATCTGATTAGGACCCCCCGCTAGTGTCTTCCTTGTCACAGTCCATGATCCCATTTGCTCAGACTCGGGGAATCTACAGGAGGCCCTCTATGGTTCCTTCCTACCCACCCCATCGGATGATTTGTTCCCATTGGAAGATATATCTCTGTACGAGAGCGCAAATGCTCCAGGTGCTGTCATCGTCCAACAGGATGCCCCCATCACCATCAACGCAGGTCGTGAACGTGTCAAGCTACGTGTAACGAATACGGGGGATCGCCCAATTCAGGTCAGATTACTTGCCTATCCTGTTTATACCGCGACGCTGATAGTATTCTCATCAGGTTGGCTCGCACTACCACTTCATCGAGACGAACCTTGCTCTGTCTTTCGATCGCGGTCTCGCGTATGGTAAACGTCTTGATATTCCAGCCGGCACCGCTGTGCGCTTTGAACCTGGAGACGTGAAGACCGTCACTTTGGTTGCAATTGGAGGGGACAAGATTATAACCGGAGGCAATCGACTCGCGTCGGGGAAGGTCGATCTATCTCGCACCGACGCTATCGTTACTGCTCTCGTGGCCAAAGGCTTTGGACATGTTCCCGAACCTGGGGCACTTAGCGTCGCTACCGAACCCAAAGTTATTAGCAGAGAGACCTATCTCGGCATGTTCGGCCCGACGGTTGGCGACCGCGTTAGGCTTGGTGATACGGACCTTTGGATTGAGGTTGAGAAGGACTTGGTATGCGGTCTTTCCTCAACCACAGAGTTACAACTTACGACAATGCAATTTACATTCAGACTCATTACGGAGATGAATGCAAGTTCGGAGGTGGCAAGACTCTTCGCGAAGGAATGGGACAAGCGACCAACCGAGCCGCGCATCAATCGCTCGACCTGGTCATCACAAACGCTCTTATCATCGACTGGTCTGGAATCTACAAGGTCCTTTCGCTTCGCAAACTTTTGGTTGAGATCATAGCTGACTCGATTCATTGTGTAGGCGGATATTGGAGTCTTTGACGGCAAGATTGTTGGAATCGGCAAAGCAGGCAACCCAGATGTCATGGAAGGTGTTCATCCTTCTCTCGTTGTCGGAAGCGCAACGGAAGTCGTTGCAGGGGAGAAGATGATTGTTACTGCTGGTGGCATCGACGCCCACATTCACTACATCTGCCCGCAACAGTGGCAAGAGGTACGCTTCTCAGTCCAAGGGGATTTGCTGGTACCCCGCTGACCTAGTCGCGATCAAGTCTCTTGCGTCTGGCATCACTACGATGATCGGCGGTGGTACTGGTCCTTCAGCAGGAACAAGCGCGACCACTTGCACTCCCTCGCCTTTCTACATGAGACACATGCTGGCAGCAACCGATGGAATTCCGATTAACTTTGCCTTCACTGGAAAGGTCAGCGCGACGAAAGTTATTTTAGGGACAATTCCTGACGTCAAGCCCTCAATCCCAGGGTAACGATAGTGGCCCAGAGGCGTTGGAGGACATCGTCAAGGCAGGCGCAGCAGGCTTGAAGCTTCACGAAGTAGGACTTATTTTCCCCTGAGGACTTAAACACGTGCATCTGATGCTTTTTATCTATCCAAGGACTGGGGATCAACTCCTTCTGCGGTTTCGAATTGTCTTGACGTCGGAGATAAGTATGACGTGCAGGTATGTCCTTGTAGGAGAGCAATAGCTACCGTTTGCTCACGAGGTCCCTCAGGTCAACATCCACACTGACACCCTGAATGAGAGTGGTTTCGTCGAAAGTATGTCCCGATGCCCAAACGCGATTATGCCAACCTCTGTGGTTTGCAAATTCACCTCGTCTTTGCAGGCACCATCGCTTCGTTCGGAGGCCGCACGATCCATACTTATCATACTGAAGGAGCTGGTCAGTGTACCATCAAGTAAAGGATAGCTCAGATCGCCTGCTCACGGTCCTTGTTGTAAAGGTGGCGGACATGCGCCCGACATTATCGTTGTCTGCGAGCTTGACAACGTCCTGCCCTCGTCGACCAACCCTACTCGTCCGTATGCTAAGAACACCCTTGACGAACACTTGGATGTAAGTCTTCGTGTCGAAGAACATCTGACTGCAGCCTCAAACCATCCCTTTTAATCGCAGATGCTTATGGTCTGCCACCACCTGGACGCATCTCTTCCCGAAGACATTGCCTTTGCTGAATCGCGCATTCGAGCCGAGACGGTCGCCGCCGAAGACGTCCTTCACGACATCGGCGCCATTTCTATGATTAGCTCCGACTCCCAAGCCATGGGTCGTGTGGGCGAAGTCGTCAGTCGAACATGGCGCACGGCAAGCAAGATGAGGACAGTCAGGGGCCCATTGGAGGGAGATGAGCCAGGTCGAGACAATAACCGAGTGAAGCGATACGTCGCCAAGTACACTGTTAATCCGTGGGTCTTTATAAATCCATTCCGGCTGACTGAGTGCTGACACGTGAGCAAAGTGCTATCACCCATGGCATCTCACATATCGTCGGATCCGTCGAGCCCGGGTTACTGGCAGACTTGGTGTTGTGGAAGCCTGAAAACTTCGGTATCAAACCCTCGATGATTATCAAATCAGGTGTTATTGCTTGGTCACAGGTATGCAAGAGAAACAGAACCTTTCACGGTTTCATAGTAAACATGATTTTCTCTTGTTGCAGATGGGAGACGCCAACGCCTCTATTCCGACTGTCCAGCCTATCTTCTCCCGGCCGATGTGGGGAGCCCACGCTGCTTCGGCTGCATTGAACTCTGTAGCGTTCGTATCTCAGATTTCGATTGAATCCGGTTCGTGGCCAAGAACACTTTGCCTCGAATATTCTCTGATCCTGGCGATCCTGCAGGCGTGTATTCTTCGTATCGACTGTCGAAACGCGCCGAGGCTGTCAAAGGATGCCGCACTGTCACCAAGAAGGACATGAAATGGAACGACGCCACCCCAAAGATGAAGGTCAATCCAGAGACATACGCGGTACTCGCAGACGGGGTCCTGGCCGATGTTGCCCCGGCAGACAAGTTGCCACTCACTAGAGAATATAACATCTTCTAGAGACTAAAAGTTGTAGCGGTATGCAATGGAGAAAGTAGGTCCAATAAAAATGTATGATGTGCATTCGGTGTTACATGTATGAACGAAAGAGGTACGAGGTGGGCAAAACCTGAAGGCGGATTAAACCGTCTAGTCATGTTAAAGAGCCGTTCTACCACCCCTATCACCCGGTCAGCTTCCAAGAAAGAGTTATATGCCGATTTGGAGCTCACATCTTGTACGTCATCTTTTCGCGATCAAGAGTCGAGAGTCGACCGTACTCCAAAAGCAAGCGGAACATCTGGCATCCACGGCGTCAGCTAGATAGACGAACAGATGGCTGCATGCACTCACGTAAGCTTGCAGATCTTCCCATCTCCAGTTCTTTCGCGCGAATTCGACAGCGTGATCGCTAATTCGCTCGGCCATCGCATCATGGGCGCCTTTGCCATCAGGTGTCCCAGCAAAGAACGCCATGGTCTCGTAAATATCCGAGTAGTCATGCTGAATGGGCTAAAGGTCTGTATGAGCATCCAATAATCGGAAAGGATGCTGACAGACTGACGATATAATGATAATACGGGATAAGCCAGTTGGTGTTCCACTCGGGGAAAATTGTCGCCTTCAGCACAACGGACCCCGACGCGAGGAGTTTCTGGTAGCGCTGGGACCATCCATTTCCATCTAAACGGTGACAGTGGCTTAGTAAACATGGTTTAGTTGAACCTGAATCCGCTCAAGCGGTACTGACCAACATCAAGAGCGAACTTCTTGTCATTACCCGCGTTTGCGGCCACGAGAGGACGGAAGTTGATTCCCTGGGCCATCTCCTTGCAGGTTCCGTCCTTCTGACATTGAGTCGGTGGACCCACCAGCCCAACGTCCATGTAAGCTTTGTTTAACTCGGTGCGAGTAAAGTTCCTCCGGTTCAGCAAACCCGTCTCTGGGTCCTCCACTAAAACAGCGACTTTTCCGTCCTCGGTGTTTGCAAGGGCGTGAAGCTGGATCCGGTGGGATTTCCTCCAATCGTGCTGCTTATTGAAGTGATTGCCCGTCGTACGTCCGCGCCAAAAGATGGTAGAATCGTTCCTCTGCGACCACGGGGTGACCTTCTGATTCGATCTATCGGCGTAGCCGGACAATGCAGGCATAAGGAGCTCTCCTCCGTTGTCCAACTTGCACATGACGAAGTAGGGAGAGAGCTTGTGACCGCGGGCGTTATTAAACATCAAGGCACCGTGCCCCTCAAGAATGGCTGGATTATGACAGAAGTTCATGGTAGTACGGTGATCATGAATGAATTCCACTGAAAGAGATAGCGTAACCGTGAGCTACGAACACGAAGGAAGACAAAGGAACGGGCCTCGGCTTACCGGATGTACCCGTGGTCAATGAAACGTTGCCAGCTGCTTGTAGAACGGCGGCGGAGTCTTCTGCGCAGGCATTAATCAGAGTCTTCCTTGGATTTCTCCTCGTGTTCTCGTAGTAGGTAATGTTCTCTGCTGAGATGTCTACGAGAGAAGCATTAGCCATCCACCATCGTGTCCGCCTTAAACTGGGAGATTTGGAGCAACCGCTTACATTGACCTTTAGACACCAAGCGAGCTGCTTCCTTTCTGAAGTCCGCAGCAAACAGTTGCGACCCGGTATCGTGTCCACTCGCATGCATAACCAAGTCTGGCAAGAGATGTGCAAAATCTTGAATTAGCTCTGCCACCTCGAGAGCTCGAGGGTCTTCATCCAGGGGTCCATATATCTGGAGGTCGCCGGCAAGAATTTCGATGTGGAAGGACGTTGGAAGGTCTTCGAGTTGTGCAATCCTCGTGCGGAGGGTCTGAGGAGGAATGGCCAGAAACGGTGCAATGTCATGGTCGATTTGGTCGAACTCGATTCGGGGATTCGTTAAAACAAATGGAGAGGTATTTAAACCAACCAACCGTACTTACTTCGTCAATAAGCATAACATCATGCTCCACGGCGAATTGATACCTGCAAGGCGCAATAATGGCGAGTTTGGAGACCCGAAGAAGACACTGGGCACCATGCGACCCACCACTTGTCAAACCCCTTTGGAGGCATTCGACCATACCGACGCTTATACTCCCTCACTGCGTCATGTAGGGATTTGCTTTGTCTATAGTTTCATCGGAGTATCGATATCAGATTTCGCTCGAACTATACTCCCCGAACTGGCCGAAGCAACTTACCGCTTCACCATATCGTTCCACTGCCTCTCCGCCTTAGTTGTCAAATCGTAGAACGGATGCTTCATCTTCTCCTTCTTGCGTGCGATCTGCCCATTCTCATCCAAGGGTATAACAAGCTTTCCATCGTTCTTCGTCTCCCATCCACCAATGCTCTTGTGAAAAGGCGAGTTACCCTCACCGCTCCCCCCACCACCAAGGGCGAATGCAAAAGGATTGAACGAATGTGCCTTATTAAGCGCCCACATCATATTATCGTTGTAGTCGTCGAGCGCGTGGTGATGGATGCTGGAAGTTGGATTTGAGGCATAATACCATATAACAGCGAGGCTGAAGGACGAAAATATGGTCAAGTGGAATGGACCTCGCGTTGGTCTAAGGAGGTTGCGCATGCCGGTCATGATGGCGAAACGAGTGGAAATGGCGTTAGGAGGGAGGGAGCGATCGAAGGTGCTTGAAGTAGAAGCGGCCCACTTATTCTTACCTCTCAAGGTCGCCAACGCAGGGCGTTAACCTTGGCGTGTCGTTGGACTTCAGAGCATCAGGAACGGGCTATGTCACATTTACCTCTGGGGATGCACCGTTCCCAGAAAGGTTCAAAGTTTAAATGTCCCTCTAAAGACCGCCCGAGTTCCTTGGGTGATGTCGGACACGGGTCAAAGAAGCTTCAAAAACAAAGTCACATGAATCGAAGTCTGATTTTCACAAACAAGGATCAGAACAGGAAGTAAACTCAGCGACTCGGAAACGGGTGCCCCAAATAACGACTATTCTGCCGTCATCGATACATCTCCGTCACCGGCTGGGGGCTGAGCTAAGCTCGCACCATCTGTAAACAGGCGATGTAAATAACTTGCGGAGATTTATGGAGCGTGTTAGACAACTACGAAATGGTAGTACACATACCTTCATTCTGTGCGATAACACCACCTGCTTCCTTCTTGTCTTCCACTTCCGAATCCATGGTGCCTCCATTCGAGACTTGAGGCTGCTGCGAGGTGGTGGCTCGTTCAGTGACCGTTTGCTCCGTCTTCTTAATCTCCTCCAGTAGCTTGCCAATGTCCGCCAACCCAATCTTGCCGAATTCCTCTAAATGACCTTGGCGTAAGGCAAGACGAAGGGCGAGCCAGGCGAGGCATTGTTTTCGCTATTGAGTTAACAAAGGAGTGAGTGTCGTGCATCAAATAACGCCAGTTACAGCTAGTCCCTCACCAGATCAAATGGCCTGAGAACCTTGTTTGCTTCTTGAGGCGTAAGATTCCATGGTATCAACGGACGAACTCCGGTTGGGCCTGATGGAGGAGCAGGTGAAGCTCCCTTGAGTAATGGGACTGGTTTTGCGAGACTCTCTCCACCTCCTTCAGCAGAAGGACCCTGCGACACTGCGGGAGGCGCCCCATCAACTGCCATAGCATCGCCATTAGCGGGTGCCCCGGCAGGTGTTGATGGTCGACTCGGCGTCTTCACGGGAGGTGAAGGTTGCTGCAACCTCCCTCCAGGCAAACGCTTCTTCATCCCTTCCTTCCTCATATCTTGCGCTTTAATCTGCTTGGCCAAATTCTGCAAATCTCCCGGTTCCTGCGGATTCTCCAGGTCCTCTAGCCCTCGCACTCCCATCTCCCATAAGTCCATCAATTCGAGGTTCCCATATGGAGGAGGCATCTCTTGTTGGATTTCCGTCGAGGGTACCATCCGCTTGAACGTCGCTCTCCATCGCTCTTCTTCTTCTCGATCCAAATCACCGGGTTCTTTCGACTCGTTCTCCCGAGCTCTGATCTTTCGAGCTTCTTGGGCCGTCTTATCCATTGAGGGACAGTTGGCATTTTTCCAGATTACCCAGTTTTGCTCCCTCTCCAAAATCACCTCGATCGTTTCAGCGAACGTATGTCCGCTAGGGGCGGTGGTCCGTAATTCATTCATTACTTTGTTGAACAGGTCCTTTACCCATGTTTCGTCTCCGTTTTGGAGAGTGAAATCGGAGATGTGCATGGCGACGTTGCGAGGATTGCCTGTGTAGATGGACCTCTCGCGAGGGGTGAATAGCAGGAGGTAACGAAGGAGGATGAGAAGTTGGACGAGAACTTGACGGCGGAAGACAGTATCTGAGAGCTACCCATTTGAAACAAAATGGCATCGTTAGAACTAAATATTTTTGCTGGGTCTCCGATATAGTCGCACCTCGTATTCCAAGAGATCTGGGCTTGTAAGGTACTTTGCAAAGAAATAATTCTGCTCAGTGCCGGCGTCCTCGGGGACATCCAGCGTCTCAGAGAATTTTCGCTTCAACCCAGCGCCGGCGCCTTTTGGACCAGTTCCGGTCATAGCCCTTTCTTTTTTGGTGGCTTCAATCAAGGCTGCCAGGACCGCCTCCACAGACTGCTTGAAGGTGGGTAGTGCTGCCTGTTGGCTAAACGTTTGTGGGCGAGCGAAATAGGTTTGTAGGGACCAGAAGGTATTATAGAATTCGACCTTCTTTTTGGCAACTTCATCGTTTGTTTGAATAGGTTGGGGTTCGACTGGGGTTTTGGGTTCTTCGGCTTCGGCATCTAACTCATCGGTGGTTGTCTCGACGCCCTCCATCGCTGCTCCGTCGACCATTGGTATTGGGATGTCGACGGATGTCCAAGGTAGGCCGTATTCGCCTCGGAGGTTGACGCCGCTTCGTTCACCAAATGGGAAGACTGAACTGAGGAATATGAGGATACGACCGCAAAATTGCATCGTGGAGCCGGTTTTGGAGATGCGACGGAGGAGGTTGTTTAAGGCGCGAAGGAGGTTGGGGCCTTTGCCTTTGGCGGGTTCCATTCCCTGTGAGGGAGTCGTTTCGGGTTAAGGAGACGTGTGGCGAGAAAGGCTGTGGCAAACTTACCACTGTAACCCGATCCGAGCGCTTTTCAAGCCAGAAGAATATCTTCATGCAAGACACGATTGTCTGCGTCTCGAAGACATCTTCGAGGAGCAGCAGAGGCAGACTAGGATCTGCAGCATCTACGAGGGGGAATTTCGTGAAAAAGGTTCCTCGAGTATGTCGGGATCCTACTTACCCATCTCACTCAAGGTTAGCGCGATGTCCAAAAGGTCCACAATGTCGTCGTAGTAAGGGGTCGCTGGATCTTCGAGGGCGGCAGCCTCGTTCATCTTTGTTCCAAGTCAGCCAACACCCTCGTACATTCCACGATTCGAAGACATACTGTGAGCCGAAGGATCTCTCTTCGTGTCACGTTCTCCCATTCTGTGTACTTTTTGTTGGACCCTGTCCGATCTATAACATTCGCCACCAGACTGTCAAGAAGACTTCGTTCTACTGGACGATTCGCTTTGAGTGTTGCTAGAAGCTGGCTTAGTTCTGGCCGAAGCTGCAAAAGGAGCGACATGGGGTGGTAGGTGTTGGTTATTTGTTGGTGGTTGAACAATCGAAGGGAATCGTGCCAACGCCGACGGAGATCTCTGCGACATCACATTCCCAAAATCTCTTCTACATCTCAAAGGAAAACCCGACCTGCTATTGAAATTGATCTGAAAGGACCCATCAATTTATCTTGCAATAGTTATTTTCTGGGCAAGCAATGGGTCATTCCGGTACTGACCGGCAGTCTTGAACTGGGTGTTGTCTCCGTCACGGCCCCATTTACTTGCGCGCCTTACGGTCGATGACCGCCAGATGTACGCAGCCGATTGTCATAAGTGCCGTCGTTAAAACGATCGTGAGGATGCGTTTCTCTTTCCTTCGTCTCATAAAGCGCCCAAGCCATCTCTGTCCTCCCTCTCACTAATCTAACATCGCCTCGCATCATCAAAAGTTGCCGACACACATCACTCGTTTTTCTTATTCTCTGCAATAATGCTCTCCACTCTCTCAGCAACATCCTACGACCGACCTGTGAACCCCTCCTACCACATTGACAACCGCACCGCTCCAGTCTTTGACGCGGAGTATTCAGAAACAGACTGTCCTACGGAGACGGAGACGGAGACACCCCCAGATTCTCCCGTCCGACTCACTTCTGGTTCATCATCGAACAATAAACCAGTCGTCAACATCGTGCAGGCCACGAGCGCCCTCAGTCTGATCGCCCGGGAGAATATCACCGCTCGCTCAACCCCCGAGATCTGCGATGACCCAGGATACGTTGCTGAAGGGGAAACGAACAAAATTACAGCTGAAAAGCTGAAATTCAAGAAAGCATTCCCAGCTCCAGATGGTCCAATATGGTTCCGGCGTCGAGCAAGTGGTAACAGTAGGAGTCCTTCTCCCCGAGGCAGCCCAAGCGCCGGAAGTCCGAGAACTACACCGAAAAATAGTCGTCCCGCCTCTCCGGCTCCCAGAACAGGCTCAAATTCTTGGACACCCACGGCCACTTCGAGGACTCTAGCTTCGTCTCCCCTCATCGCTCCCGCCGACCAAACTTTGCCCTCTCTAGAGCGCTCGACCGCTGTAGTTGGATCTCTACTACATACCAGTGTCACTCTTTCTCTTCCCTCTCCGCCTACCCGCACTCCCTCGGAACCCAATGAGCCAGTTTCTTTCGACATCCCTCTACCTCCACGCCCTACCATCTCTCCGAAGGCCTCGGCCCCCGGCGACCTGGATGTCCTATCCCCGCTCGAACTCCCTGCGCCTAAATTCATTGGCTCGGAGCAGCAGCACTGCCTCCTATCCCAACCTTCTCACTCAGTTGAGAACCCTGCCGCTCCTTGCCTGCTCGCTGCCCTCACGACAATCACCCGATCCACGTCCACATCTAAACGTCTTCCACCATCTTCTTCCTCTTCTTCCTCAGTATTGACCCCTACCCTCATTCCTCTGCCGAAACCCGTTCAACCCCTTTCTCGCTGCCCCCAAATCACCCGTCAGCTCAGCGCTCACCATTTGATCGTACCACCTATCAAAACACCGCCTGGTCTCCTCCCGGTTGGCTCTTCACCGACCCAACGCTCGTCCACTCCCCGCACCTCGCTGATCAACCATTATCCTCGTCTCACTGGCACGCCTTCCCCTCGGCGCCGTGGGCCCAGTTCACCCCTTCCATCGCCTTTTGCATCAAGTCCATCGGGACTTGAGCTAAGGCGCGTTCCTTTGGACATGATCCCTGCTATGGGAAGCCAACATTCCCCGCGGGATAGGAACGGTGTCCTTCCTCCGTCATGGTTCATCCCTCGACCGCTATCTCCTGCCACCGCTGCAGTCGCGGGCATCCTAAAGGCAGAGCCAATTGCTATGTCGTCCTCAGGGATCGACGATTCCCGTAATGGCCATTTCAACCCTTACTTCCCTTCGTCCCCAAGTTCTCCGCTGTAGGCGAGTCCTTGCCCTTTGCTTCGTCAGTCCTCTCTTGGGATCACGTTAGGAAACGTCGCCCCAGGCCCTGCAACGGCAGTGATTGGCGAGTCACCGGTATTTCTGCTTCCTCTTGGGGTAGACGTCAAGATTGAATTGGTTCTGGCAGCTTTGTTTCATATATCCTAGTCTTGATGTCCCGTCTTGTTTATGAGGTCACCGAATAACTCCCGCGGCGATAGCCTAATGTACCGCCAACTATGGCCTAGATAGAAAGTGTTCTGCAAAGACCCGATATGATAACTTACAAGATGTATGCAACTAGACAGCGGTAAAATAGTGTAGGTTTAGCAGCAATATAGCTGGTCTAGGAGATTTAAAAACACTCCAAGATTTCGGTCGTCCGGATTAGCCTTCACCATAACTTCTCCCATCATTAGGGCTTGTATGTCATCGCCTCACGATCGACACTCATCACTCGCGCGTACTCAAGCAACAGCCTGAACATGTAAGTCTGCATATCCTCCCACCTCCATAGGGAACGACTCGCATCCTGGGCATGCTGAGCAATTTGTTCAGCGATATGTTCGTGGCCGCCGGTGAGCACAGTCTTGCCGTCAGGCGAGGTCGTTGGATAGCCAACGAGGAATGCCATGACAGAGTAGAGGTCGGAGTAATCATGTTGAATTGGCTGAAACAAGTCGAGAGTGAGCGATGAGAGGATCCCCAGGATGGTGAAGACGACGCACAATGAAGTGATAATAGGGAATTAGCCAGTCTGATATCCACTCTGGGAATACTGTTGCCTTAAGGACGACGCTTCCCGAGGCGAGTAAACTCTGATATCGGCCTGACCAGCCGTTACCATCTAATGGCATCGCCCAAAATATTCAGTAACGCATGGAAACAGTGGGGACGATTATTCAAACGTACCGACGTCAAGAGCATACTTAGCGAGTCCTCCAGCTCCATAAACGGGTTCAAGCAGCTTGATGGACCTCCTTATTTCATCACAAGTTCCATCCTTTTCGTCGCACTGAAAGACATCGCTGCAGCGAAGATTACGAAGCCCGACCCACAAGCAGTTGTTAGCCATCAGGTTGGCCTCCAAACCAGGATGAAACACACACCCGACCAGTCCAACATCCAGTAGCGCGTCATTCAACGCTTTCCTCCTGAACACCTTCCTCTTCAGCCCCTTTTCCGTTTTGGCATCACCTTCCACAAGGACCGCCACTTCGTCATCTGCAAACGTCTCATTCCACGCCAACTCGTGCAACCTAAATCGATGAGTATGTCTCCACCCATACTGCTTGTTGTAATGCGCTCCCGTCATCCTACCCCTCCAAAACAACTTGTTGTTCGGTCGCTCGCGCCAGGGTATCAATGTCTCGGGTGCACGTGGTTCTTGCCACTGAACCAAGGAGGGATACTGGATGTCTCCACCCTGTTGGAGCTTGCATTGGACGAATAGGGGGATGACATGACTGTCGTGCGCGTGCCGGATGGAGAAGATTCCGTTCTGGGAGAGGATGGATGGGTTTTGGCAGAAGTTGAATGTTTTGGGATGGGAGTAGATAAACTCGACTTGAAGGAAAGAAGGTGTCGGAAGAGGTAAGGAGGGAAGTACAAGCCTCAGTGCAGAGAATTGCCCTTACAGGTATCGTCAGGCGGTGCGGGTGAGAGGACATCTTGTTCCGAGAGGAGCCCTTGTTCCAAAAGGACAGCTGGAGCGTCGTCCAGACAGACCTTCGTGACACTAGGCCGTTTATTCCTGCCTTTGGACTCGGATCGCGCAAGGTCCTTTGTGGTGATGTCTAACGTCCAGGGAAAATAAGAGAGTTGGTGCCCATCCAGTCGGAGATCCGCGATGCTCCCACTCACACTCTCTTTGTCTTAACAACTGCTTAACCTCTGCCCTGAAGTCGTCACCTAAGATATTGGGGCCCATATCGTGTATGCTGGCATGAATATCCATATTGGGCAAGAACTCAGCAAAATCTGAGATCAGGTCAACCATGTCTCGAGCCTTGAACTGCTTCTCATAATCATCCACAGCAGGAACGTCAGCCAGTCCATCCTCGATGTTGATATGAAACGTGTCGGGTCGTTTTGCGGCGCGGGCAAGACGTTCAGCGATGTGTTTCGGTGCCAAGGCGTGGAACGGTTCAATATCTGCGTCGATTCTATCAAACTATCGTAAACGGCCGGAATGAGGTTAGAAGACGATAATCGCTGAGTTAATAAACCCACCTCGTCGATCAGGATGACGCCCCGCCCAGTAGCAAACCTGTACCAGTCGTCAAACCCTTTCGGGGGAAGGCGACCATACCGGCGCTCATATTCACGCACGGCTTCTTCCAGGGATTTGCTCTGTCTGCAGGGAAGCAGTCAGGAGATGCACACCTTTGAACTGTCAAAAATTCTGCGCACCGCTGCAGGGTCGCATTCCATTTCCTCTCAGCCTCTTCAACAAGGTCGAGAAGAGGGTGTCTAGTAAACCCAATTTTTGAAATGGCATTTCCTTTCTCATCAATTGGAACGACGAGTTTGCCGTCGGATTTAGCCTCCCAAAGCTCCGTCCATTTGTGTTGAGGTTTTGGCGGCTTTGGTTTTCGAATTGTAGGACGTGTCAGTGCCAGAGGGTCGGGCTCGCGATCCGCCCCAGCTTTGAGTTGATAACTGTGTGATTGGGTGAAATAGTAAAGGGAGAAGAGGGCGAGAGGGACGAAAACGAGAACGCGTGCGGAGCGTCGCCACGATCGACGTGATGTGGCCCTCAATGCCATTTGGGATATTTTTGGTTCAGAGAGTTATTTGAGGTTAGCTTGGCTTCCACGGAAAGTGTGCGCTTGAAGATGGGGACCGCTTCGAATGGGAGGAGAAGAGAGGCGGCCTAGTGAGTTGCGTACCGCATGCTGCTGGCTTGGCGGACATTGCAGTTGAATCTAAAATCCCTTGCGGTGCCTGGGCGTCTGTCCTCAATGCCGAAGAACGGGTCCGTCAACAGACCTGTTTTGGGGCTGAAACAGACGAAGAACAGGAATGAAAGATTTGCCTGGTATGGCAATTTTTGCTCGGTTTCAGCCCTTTGTTTTCCTCGAGAATATGGCCGCAGGCCATCCCGTCTTTGTGTGTTATATATTAAACACCAAGGCATCAACCAGCGAGGACACTTTGGCCGAGTGGTTAAGGCGGCAGACTCGAATGCACATTGCAATCTGCTGGAGTTTCTCCGCATAGGTTCAAATCCTGTAGGTGTCGCTTTTTGTTCGTCAGCGTTAGCGTCCCGGCTACGCGGAAGCTTTCTCCCGGTGCCCGCAAGACCCTGTTGTATTTTGGACCGCACTTTTTCGACCTCATCCCTTGCTCCTGCTCACCCACGACCAACAACCACGAAACACATATACCTTTCTCTGCACGATGCCTACAGTCAAAATTGAGTACGCTAATGGGAAGAAGATCCCGACCGCCAAAGCTCTTCCTATGTCCTTGACCTTCAAGCCAACCGACACGATTGCTGACGTCAAAAAAGACATTAACAGACATTTTCCTCGCGTTCGTGGCCCCACCCTTTCAATCTCTTGGTTTGCTAAGGGCTGACCCGAGCTTTGCGTATAGCTCCCCGTCACGCGTCAACGACTTGCTCTCGAGTCCAAGGAGGTTTTGGACGAAGACCGCACAGTTGGTAGCCTGCCCGATAATGTCACGCTATATCTTAAGGACCTCGGTCCACAAATAAGTTGGAGAACCGTCTTTATCGTGGAATATGTACGTTCACAATTTCGTTCTGTTGGCTTTTCGCATGTCTGCTGAGCTCACCATCCATCCATCCTCCTTGCTAGCTCGGCCCCTTGCTTATCGCGCCGTTATTCTATCATTTCCCTCAAATATATGGCAAGGGTACTTTCAAGCATTCAGAAATGCAAACGTGAGGCTAAAGCTATGCTCTCGACGAATGTCTGGCTTAACCACGCTCATCCGTCGTTGTAGATTGGTGTATGGTTTGGTCATGCTTCATTACTTGAAACGCGAATTCGAAACCGTATTGTGAGTTGAGAAACACCTGTGCTAATAAAGTAATCCGCTAACTACGAGCGGTCCGCAGTGTCCACCGTTTCTCGCATGCCACAATGCCAGCGTTCAACATCATTAAGAAGTCGGTGTCCGGTATCATGCAGCAGATTCGGTAATTGACATTGACACGTGTACTCTTGCTAGCTCTGCGCACTATTGGTTTCTTAGCGGTGGGTTATTTAAGACTCACTGGTCGGAATTCGTCCGACTGAGCTTTCTGTATAACCAGGCTTGTTCCTCTCCGGATCGACCTTCGGACCATGGTACTCCGCTTCAAAACTCAGTGGAACACTTCGAGATAATGCAGGATACTTGAAGGGGCTCACCGCAGTCTGGGCTGTATGTTTTTCGATCCACATTTGTTTTGGGTTTCTCTCTGACCGTCCGTGCTTCTCCCCGATCTTTGAAACCCAACAGTTCGCCGAACTTTCGAATCTCATCTGCCATATCACTCTTCGTAACCTTCGCCCAGCAGGTACTCGTACACGTGCCATTCCATACGGATACGGCTTCAACTGGATTTCTTGCCCCAACTACACTTTCGAGACCTTGGCATGGTGCTCCGTCTTAGCTATGACTCTAGACCCTGCAGGTACGAACTATTCATCGACCCTTCCGCAAAGATCTCGTGCTGAAACCATAACTGCGGTTCATAGTGGCAATCTTTCTCGCTGTTAGCACCGGTCAAATGATTCTCTGGGCGATCAAGAAGCACAAGAATTACAAGAAAGAATTTGGCAAGGACTACCCTAAGAGATGGGTCATGATACCCTTTATCCTCTAGTTATTGGTCGTCTAGCCTAGTTATGAGATTTACCTTGGGAGCATGCATTAGCTTGGATTATCGTATGCTGCAGAGTATGGGCACTGTTGTCATCCTGGCTTCATCTGCCAACCTGAAGCCCTCAATGAGGGAAGGACATCATTAGTACCACGCCGATGGCGAAAGTGTTGCAATGCTATCCCCACCGTTATCTATTAGGCAAAGCCCCCGCCCTCCCTCATCCTTTGGTTCACAAAGTCTCGGCAGCTTATATGCCCTGCCGGAGTTACGAAGAACATCCTCGCTCCCTCATTCTCCCACACGACACTGCTGGTGCTCTTGGCATGATCCAGAACGAGGTTGTAATCAGTCGAAGCTGTAAACTCTTTCCAGAGATACCCTTCAGCAATCTGAACTCGGTTCTTCTCCTGTTCCCAGAGACGTATTTGATCTTGGACCGTGATTGGCAGGAGAGGGTTCTGAGATTGCAAACAAGAGTGTCAGCTAAACGTTAGCAAGGAAAGGAAACTTTGTTCGAGAGAGAAATAGGCCTTACATTTTTGTGCATTTGGGGATGAGCGTGCGTGAGAAGATAGCTGATGATCTGGTCCGCCGTGATCCCGTTGTCCAGGGCTTTTCGAACACTTTCTCGAGTGATAGAGCCAGTTACGAGATTCGAAAATCGGCCGCGGAGGCTGACGAACAAGTTGAGGATGGCGATTTGAAGCGGATTCTCTGCTCAGGCGTTGTAAGGGAATGCCAAAAAAGTGCCCATTCGTGCATCAAAGCGATGTGC
This sequence comes from Tulasnella sp. 424, assembly GCA_019633425.1. Lineage (NCBI taxonomy): Eukaryota > Fungi > Basidiomycota > Agaricomycetes > Cantharellales > Tulasnellaceae > Tulasnella > Tulasnella sp. 424. Next base: position 27,869 of record WSUB01000067.1, on the reverse strand, counting down.
TCACCAGTGTAAGCATAGAGCCGATAGTTTGTCTCCAAAATGATAAAGCCTCCCCCTGCAGTTGCTACAGTACTATTTCCACCAGTGTTCATGTCGGTCTGGGCCTGGGAGGAGCCAGCGGAGGGGGACGTTGTGATGGGTGACGCAGACGTGAGTGTGGTAGCAAGCCGAGTGGGGTAAATTCTATTCGGATTTCGCTTGTAGACGAGACCATAATCTATGAGATCTTCCAGGACACTGTGATGGGTCGTGGAAAATAGTTCAGTGGAGTATTCCTAAGTTCGGACGGTCCGTTAGCCAGGTCGGGGTTGGATTCAAAGGCAAGGTACGTTTACCTGGCCCAACTGCATGGTTGACAGCATAAACAGGAATTGAATCACTTCCATCATGTCGATATTTCGTTCCTAATGACTCTCAGCATGCGCCCTAGGCGCTCGGCCACTCCGTAACTCACATTCGTGATGGCAAGATACTGTAGAAGCAACGTCCATAGCTGGGCGTGAGGCGACGTCAGAAGGAATTGAAATCCTTGAGACGTGATTTTAGGAGCGCCTTGACCGCTAAGTCAATTGGAATGATATGAGCTTAGGATGTGGTTACCGGATCAAGTGAAGGGACTCACGCCATAAGCCCGCTCCGGTCAAGGAGGTACAGAATACCCTTAGTTGGTCTTGAGGCTCGGCCGTCTGTACCAGATGACACCATGAAGTGCAATATAGACTGGGCATTTCAAGGGGATCATGTCAAGCGATCCCTTTCCAAAAGCGGAGGTTTGGTGTGAATTGGCACTAACCTCCCAACAGTTGGCAGCATAACGATCCAGCATTTCGACAGTTACACCCCCAGCTGGATCCTTTTCAGAAGGTACTCCAAAACTCATGTGATCTCCTCCGCCCGTCAAAGCTAACCGGAAGTTCTTTTTGAATGAGGGAGCAAGCTGTAGCATGTTTGAGCCAGGTTTGGAAGCCGGAATAATCTGTAAGGAGCTCAGAGTCCTCATTGCAGCTTCATAGGACCTAATTTTAAACGAGAGTGAATGGCAAGTTCACGCAGCTGTGGTCTACTAACACTTACGTCCGGCCTTCTCTCGTGACCCACACTTCCATAGTGTTCGATGACACAGGGCCTTCCAGCCATAAGTAGTTCATAACAATCTGCCTCTCTAGAGCTTTGAGCAGTCTGTGGGCGGATGAAGGGGCATCGAGACACGCAGCCGAGACAGAGGTCGGTTCAACTGGTCTGGTTGTCAATTCGTCTGGCAGCGTCACTGACCTGAAGAGCGCGAGACATGCTGAAGGCTTGCTATAGAGTCGGGTAAGCGAGATCTGGCTTTGAGTCGCGAGAAATGATATCAAGATGTGGTGACCCGGAAGAGCCTCTGCAACGGAGGCAGGCATTGGCTCGACGCGGTGGTGGTTTCGTGCGTTCGACGCTGGAACAGTTTGTTGCTGCTTGGCCATAGATGTACGCATTTGGAACGTTGGAGGCAGGGTGTACAAACGCCTATATTGACAATGAAAATGACAGGAGGGTTTGGGAAACAACAACGGCGAGTAAAAAAGGAGCGAAATATACGGCAATACAAAAATTACGGATGAGAGAAAGGGGAGATTTCAGAAACGAGCTTACTTCAGCCCCAGAGCGAATCTTCCAGCAACGCGAAGACCACCTTCAGGCCCTATCCCTGTTCGAACGTCCTGCTTCGCAGCAGGGCCAGCTTCTGCGTCACTCTCTTTACTGCTTTCCTCGGTCCAAACGCTGTCGCGGAGTAGGTTCAGACGCGGCGGTCGCGCCGGCCTCGGCGGTGCATTTGGTAGCCCAGTCTTCCGGGGTGTTCGCCGCGGCCCACGATCCGATAAGTCAACTGAGGAGTCGGTATAATGAGGGCTTGTTGGCTGGTTCTTGATGGATGCCAAGTAGCTCGATGGCGGTGCTGTCCCGCTGCCCGAAAAGGATGCAATGGAAGCTGGACCGGGACCGAAGACACTTGAGGTTCGTGAAGGTCGGGCGCGATCGCGAGTCATGGTGCTTCCACTGTTTCGGAAAATGCCTTTCAACCTTCCGGGCGTCCAAGCCGATGGAGCTGCATCACGAGCACGTTTAGGCGTCCAAAGTTCTGTATCGTTGACTGCCCCTTCGTCGGTCGACGGCCCTTCTTCAACTTCCACCGATTTGGCTGAGGCTGTTGATGGAATATCAAATTGAACTTTCGGCTGAACACCGACATTAGGAACCTTCTCCTCTCCAGCGGAAGCTGCCCGCTCAAGGTCTGGTTGCGTGGTCGTGATCACGGGAGAACCGTCCTTCGGTGCACAGTGGCCCACTGAAACACAGAACGAATGTGAGACCACACGGTTGCATGCTAAGCCGAGGGACGTACTGAGTTGTGGCAAACCTCGCTTGAAGTCAAGTCGGTATATGGTTCCCAGCACCAGTACAACGGTGGTCAGAGTAATCGCAACCACGGGAAGGACGGCCAAGAACTGCCAGCTGACTAGCCAAACGCGGTAGAGATCGACCACAAAGAACGCGGACCATCCTGCCAAGATGGGCAAGGTGAGGACAATGAAGATGATCATGGTTCGGCAGAGCGACCTTCTCGTCGCTTCGTAGCCTAGCATCAGCCAGGGGATGACGAACTATTAAGGGATAAGGCAGCCGGTTAAAATCTTTTTCTGGGTCCGAGAGATCCTTAGGAGATGGTCACTCACCCCAGCGAAGGAGGAGAACAGAGCCTCCTCGAGTTCGTTGTCTTGGGAGAATGCCGACGGAAGGCTGGTGAACACAGAATCGAGCCACATAACAGCAGTCGCAGGGATGATGAACGAAAGGAGCTAAACCCGAACTTGTTCAGTCCTGCGATACCTTATCACAATGGTAAGATTCAACCCACCTCGAATAAGACCTTGAGAGTAATCATGAGACGATATGGTCGATTAAGAGCAGGTAGTCCTTCAAGCTTGGCCCGCATCTCAGCGCCAAAGATCTAGAGAAAGTTTCATTCAGCCGACCCTCACAATGTGGTTTACGACCCGCTAAACTTACCGGAACAAGGAACCTTGCACATACTCCTGTAAGAAGCATACTGACGAAAGCGATTCCAATTGCTCCGAACTAGGGCGCAGATAATGTTATTAAAGGTAGCGTGAATTGATACGGACAGCGCTCACTTGAAGGTCTGGCCGCATATTCGGATAGGTCTCGATGACATCCACTCCACCGCAAACCCCGTTAACCACAGCTCTTTGATATTCGAGTTCAAAGAATTGGTTTTCGAGGAGCTGAAAGACCAAGAGTAGCAGGGAGATGAGGAGGCCGATGAACGATGTGATCCTATAGAGGGAGATGGAGGTCAGATGATGCGTAGTCTTCAGTCGCTCTACTCACATCAGGGATATTGATTGAATCCAGACCTAAAAGGAGATTTTAAATTGGTCAGAGATGAGCCTCGACGTCAAGACAGGCGTTCAGCAACAACTCACAGCGAGAAGTCCAACAACGCCGATCCACGCCCAGAACCCCATGACTAACGAGCATTCCTTCAGAGTGTGGCCCAGGGATTGCTCAGCCCAGACAAGTCCACGGATGCAGGGTACGGCAATAAAAGTGACATCCGCCGTTCCGAACGGAGCTGAATGTAATCCTGTCAACGTCATCCCGAGGAAGCGGGGGCGGCGAGACGAGCTCCCGTTGGTCTGCGCTTGATCAAATTGAGGCTGGAGTATGATATTCTTGCCGTTGAATGGTACGACGAAGGTCGCATTGATATAGCTATAGTTGTAATTGTCGTTGTCCGGATCTTGGTCGCCAACATCATCGTCTTCGTCGTCAGCGCCATCTCCATCATTGTCTCCATCGGCGTCCGGGGATGATCCTCCAGAGGTTTGGTTCTGAGCTTGACGTGTCACAAACGGTTTCCTCTTTGCATGAGGCTTGAAGACGGCCGCAAGCCCTTTCTTTGGTGCGGGGAATAATGAGGTAGGTTTGGCTTTCACTGTTGGTCTTCTTTGGGGAGCACCTGATCGGAATGGATTCTTGCCCTTCCCGACCCCAGAGCTCGTCGAAGGTCGGCCTGTGCCAAAGTGATTCTTGCCTCCTTTATTGGTTCCATTGGAACTGGGCGAAGGTCTGATTCTTGAGGTAGATACTCCGGTCGGTTTTTTCCTCCCGCTCCCATTGTGGCCAAACCCCGGCTTGCCCTTTCCTTGGCTGAGATTCTGTGGTCCATTCCCGTCTGTAGGGACAGGGAGAGCCGTCGAAAGAGATGATCCTTCTGTGAGGGTTGATATGCTTGTCGGAAGGGAAGACGTGCTTTGGGAAATGGAATCTACACTGGTGGCAATCGGGAGAGCGCTGGCCGTCAGTTGGAGTTGGGTGGGAACGTTGACGACAGAGTCGCCCGTGAGGACAACTGTGATGAAGGCGGTGCTGGACGAGGTGTCTGTCGGTAATGGGGAAGGTGCAGTGACTGTAGGTTCGTTGGGCTGTCCTACTATGGTTTCGGGATTGTAACCCACAGCAAGGCTGACGATTCCACTCGAAAAAAGCATGCCTTGATTTATCGTGCTAGTTTGAGAGATTGATGGAGTTGGAGTTGCCCGATTATTGCCCTGGCCCATTCCATTTTGCTTCCGACCACCACCGGGGCGAGGACGATCCTGATCGCCACGGAATCCGAACCCAAACTTCCCATTCCCATTTGGTCTCTTCCGCTCTTTGCCCGCGAGGACGGACGGTGGACCAGTTGGACGAGCTAGCGCTACATAATCGTCGAACACGGTGCTAGCTTTTGCTGCTGCCACAGTTGTCTCCACGGCTTGAAAGCTGGAAGATTGGTTTATTGCGAGGACGTTGTTCCAGATGGTATCGCAGTAGGTTTCGAACGAAGTGCCAGCTGGAGGGATCTCGAAGCAGGAAAGCAGGGGTCCGCCGGGCACCAAAACTTCGAAGGCGAGAGGAAGGTCTGAGTAGTCATCAATGGCGTAGAGGAGATTGAAGGCGTCGGCGGTTGACTGGCGGGCCCAAATTTGAAGGAATATTTGCACCGGAGACAGAAATAGCAGGAGAAGGATGAAGACTAGGGAGCTGGTGTTGACAGTGGTCCTTGCCCACTAATATCTAATCGTCAGTACATTATCAATCAAACATATTTTCGCTTCTTACAATTTCCGCTAGAAAGTTCGAAAAGGCTTTGCGAGTCGATTGAAAGGTCCATGCTTGCATGCCGGGTCCGTATTACTCAGGTAACGATTGTAGAAGAGTTGGATTTGAAAAAAAAGAGAAAAAAATGAACGAAAGTCTTGTAGCCGCCTGGGCCTGCCGCAGTTGGTGGACGGTATACCAGCCGTTGAAAAAAAGCGGCGCTCCAGGCGTCCTGTCCGAAGGTGGTGGGTGGGAGAAACGTGAGCGTGGCCACCGGGCGTCTCTGGCACTAAAGACGCTGTGCTCGGCTTTCGAATCCACTGCGCACTGGCAAAGGGATGGACGGCTTGCGTGGTCACGGGTTGCGGCGACGAGCAAGGTTGCCAGGGTAAAGAGAAGCACCGTCGTCCGTGCCTTCCTGCGCAACACAGCGACAGTGGTCCGGAAGCCGGGCCTTGGAAGCGGCCTGTCGTCCTCTGCGTTCTTCGATAATATTCGCCCATGGTTCCGAAACTCGACCACGTACGGAAATAGCGTCATGGATCTGTCATGGATAAATGCGGGCTCGACCGAGACACTGTTCAAGCGCGCAATCCTCCATCAGCGGGGTCAAATTCTACCGGACTTGCTTTAATAAGAAAATACTTACATGATTTTCTCTCAACTCGGGTCTTTTACGGTCCATCTTGAAGCGTTCGCGGTTGTAAAATGGCCCTCAAGGGTTTGTTCGAACACGGCATGTGGCCCTTGAGCAAACTGTGCCAAATGTTTTGCCGGTCAGGACAAGAGCCGCCACCACACACATCCCACCACTCAAGCCCGACATGTCTCTCAGCGACTCACGGACTCCGGAGACTATCCAGGAGCTTGGGGTCGTCTTTTGCCTGGATAGCTCAGCTGTAACGCTGGGCTTTTGGCAAAAAGGCTTCACCGCCTACATCGTACCACTACTGCAAACCATGGCCAAGGTACACAACCAGCAAGCCCCTGGTGCCATTCTAAAGGTCCGAATAGGCATACCCTACGTCGAGTTACCCTGAACTTTCTAACCCACCGAATAGACTCGTGTAGGGACTGTCGTCTTCACTCGGTCCAACGTCACACCGTCCCTGTTGAGCAACACATACTTCACGGACGCCTCTCAGTTCTTCCAGCAGTTCCAGACGAATATGCTCTCGACTGGGCTCGGCGCTACCACTACTGGCGGTGACTCGGGGATGGCGGCCATAGAGGGCCTCGTCGCGGCTGTCGAGGTTCGTTGGCCTTCTCGGATTCAACCTAATTCTTCCGAACAATGCTCCTCCCTGTGCGATCACGGCTCCTGAATTTGAACCGGTCTGGGTCCTTTGATACCGGTTCTTCCATCTTTGAGGAGCGTATCTCGGTCTGCTAGGGCCAGCACGCGCCGAAAGACAAACCCGAGCTATGGCCCCACCCTATTCATTCTATGCATGCTAAAATATCCCCGAAACTGAAATTTCTTCTCGTTGCCTAGATGTGTGATCGACTTACGTCCGAAGCTGCGAAGCCGCGTCGGACAAATGCCCCACCCAATTTTCCTCAACAACCCCAAAGGAAACAGCCAATATGTCACATTATTCTCTTCACGTCACAACCTCCCGGGGGCTCGCCGACTCCTTTGAATAACAAGGATTACCGGTTTGACAGCATGACGATGGACACCTTACCTCCGGAGATCGCTAAGGTTAGTCGAGGAAAACCAGCTACATGATTATTTATTTAGCTGAATATATGCATGACCTCATCTAGCGCAATATCAAGTTTAGCTGCATTTTGATCAATCCGATCACGAGCTACATTGACTTTTTCAATAAAGTCGGAGAATCTGCTGAAAAGCCGTGGTTCAATACCGCTCCGGGACATGTTATCCTTCTCTCGGGATTCCAGCATGCGACCACGATAGGAGGAGCAGACTCACAGAGCACTATCAAGCGCCCAGTACCCCCCAGCACTCCGGTCCCTGGCGACGCTTCGAAGAAAACTAAGCTCGTCACTTCTCCTGTAGCCTCGAACAAAGCAACCCCGGCAGCTACTGCATCCCAAGACTCGACTAGTGCAACGCCACAAGCATTGCCTACCGCCGCGGCAACGGCCACGTCAAACCCCGTCCAAAAATCTCAGATGCCGAATATCCGAACAGCGCAAGAATACGGTCAGGCTCAAAGAGACAAAGCTTCAGCCCAACTCGCCGCATTGCACTCGAAAATGGCCGGTCCGTCAAATATCCTTGGAGTCCAGCCCACGGCGGACAGTAACTCCGCGGAGGACCGCTCAGCTGGCGCGGCATCGGACAAGGCACCACCCGCAGGCACCCCAGTGAATCCGGCACCTGCTCCACCTATGACCAAAGCTGCTTCATCATCAGGCGCTATTGCATCTAGTGCAGGCAATGGACCGGCAGCAGCGAACGAAGGGGCAAATCTCGTTCGACCACAGTCTCAGCCTCAAAACATGACGCTCCAGTCACAGATCGCTCGTGCCGCTAGTCAAAGTGGGACCCATTCCCGGTCTCAGTCTACAAATCTTCCGACATCCGTGCCCCCTTCGGCTCGAGACTCCCCGAATCTCGCCAAGGTCATTGCATCGCCCGCTTTGTCGCAACGCTCTCAGCCCGGCGGAAACACGGTGGGCCCTTCACCAAGGCCAAGTTCAGTCAATATGTCATCACCGAAGCGTGGGGAGGGGGGCAATTCCAATCCTGTCGGAGGACCAAGTGCCAACCAAGATCCCAAGACGGCAGCTATACTCGGTAACATGCCAACCTCAGATAATAGGTTAATTGGAAGTGCTGAGGCCCAACAGAAGGTTTTACAGAGTCGAATGGTTGGTAATATAGGTAGTATTTATAAGCGGCGTAAGCTGACTGGGATACCTGTGAAATAGCAAGGTTTGCCGGGTATTTCCAACGCTCCTCCAGAACCACAGCTACCGCAGAATACCGACCTTTGGCAGGGAACATTAATGTTTATCACGCCCGATGGCAAAGGTGGTGCTCAAGAAATCCCCGTGTCCGTTTTAGCCAAGCGAGGAGGTCCTACCAATGCTCGTCACCCGTAGGTCGGACCTTATTCGCCGCCCCAAATCGTGTATCCTCATCGATTTTGTCCCTTCGTCAGTCAATTTGTGGTTTGGCCAAGCCTACTGCGCTTTAGTCCTTTACAGTTACGCCCCTTCAAACTCCAAGAGCTCGCAGCGATAATCAAACAAAACGGTATTCCTTTATGTATGATCGAACCAAACGCAGCACCGTTTAACGAGAACATGGAGGCAAAGACTAGAAACGAGCAAACTTTCGCCCGCCTCCACCAGATTCTGACCCAGCATAATGCTGTGAGTCTCTCGCATTCTAAGTATGAGAATCCATCTACAAAGTGCTAACACTCGCTCTTGATCAGGGCGCCGCCATCGGTTTCGACGTCCCTGCCGGACCACAGGGAACTGGGGTTTTCGTGTTCTCCCCTCCACCGAGGGATGGCGTCAGACTTGTCGGGGCCGTCTTCTTGACGCAACCCATTCCACATCTGTCGCCCCCAGATCCACAAGGAGTCCCAAATCCTGGACCACCATTGGGCCTGGCACCGGCCGCTGGAGGTGTCGGAATGGGGCCCCGTCCACTAGGTATTCAAAACCCGAACGCAGGTCTACTTGGAGGCGCGACAAATAATCCGATGTACGATCAACTTCGTAATCAACTTCTCCTCAGGCAGCAACAACAGCAGCAGCAGCAGCAACAACAACAGCAGCAGCAGCAGCAGCAGCAGCAGCAGCAGCAGCAACAGCAGCAACAGCAGCAGCAACAGCAACAAGTAGGCGGACAGCTTTCGGGAGGTATGCTTCCTGGTCAGCCTGCTTGGATGCAACGCATGTCGTCACAACCGGGTATGGCAGGGCCTGGTCCTACCGGTGTCGTTGGAATGGGTGCGGGGATGGCTGGACCATCGGGTGCTGGGATTGGAGGAATCATGGGCCAGCAACATATCAACCCTCAGGCTCAAGCTCAGAATCGGCTTCTCTCTGGAGGTTTGAACGTCGGAGGGATGGCAGGTGTTGGAGGTGGAATGGGAGGGTTTGATGGCGCCGGAACGGGGATGGGGAATGCGATGGGGGGCAACATGATGGCACAAGGCGTTGGTAATCAGATGGGCATGATGAATCTTCCTGGTGGAATGGTGAACATGGGAGGCGGCATGAACATGGGTTTGCCGGGAGGTTTGGGAGGATTGCAAGGGATGCAAGGGATCACCCCCGAGATGCTTCGATTCCTCGCGCAGCAACAGGCGCTCGGGCGGGGCGGCCCGGGTGGTCTTGGTCCATCTTAATGGGCTGTCTGATGCGATATCTTTCTGTCTCCTCGGTAACCATTTGTCATATCTGCCATAGGTGCACCTGTACGATTTCATGGAACGTTGTCTTTTGCTGCAGTTCAAGTTCAAGCTACTTCGTAGACCTGTTTAATTGAACCTGAAGCTCCAATGTCGAGTCTCGGAGGAACCTAAGTAACAATGGCTGGCAGCATATACAGAATGGCGTTTTCTGAACTGGCGCGATCGTGATCGGCGGCCGATTCATAGGCGGCCTTTATTTGCTTATCTGTGGTCAATGAGATATGATTCCACTTGGCTGGTCTGAACCGTCTCAGCCCTATCTCAACAGCACCTAGATCTCAGCGGCAGCGACGTGTGAGAAATGACTGCCCCTGTTTTGATCGTGCTTGAATTCGGAGCACGGTCACAATTCTCTCAGCGAAAATCAAGCCGATGAACCCAATTTGATGGAAGAGGTCGGTAAGATGTTTAGGCTTTAGAAGTGTCACGAATATGTCATTATCTTTCTTACATATTCCCGTTGTGTTATGGGCCGGGACATCGCCACTCTCCCTTTGTGGGACGAGCAGCATCCTTCAGGGGAGCTGTCCACCTTGTTGTCGTCATTTACTAATGGCTCCAGAGGGAGAAAGATTGATCGAACATAGGTGCGATTCCTGTGTCTTTAACAAAACTTAACACGCAGATACCGTAGCATGTGTCGGACATAGAGGGAATCGGGTAACAACATGACTTCGGAAATAGCCTGCATTGTTTCTATGTTTCTGCTGCAATTGCCCCTATAATTCTCTCATAGAGTTGATGTTGACTGCTTTTTGGAGAGTTCAGCGACATATGCCCTCATCTTCGTTATTGCATCTTTAGCCTCCTGCCTTGCTGGGTAGTGGGGGTCGTAGAGAACACCCTCGATTAGGCTCTTCATTTCGTCTTTGCGGCTGTTGGCATGGGTTTTCAGGATATCCATCCAGCCGGAACGCCGGCGAATGTTGGTGAACCACTGGTTGAGCGAAGTGACAGTGATCCCTCCGCGAGCCTGAAGGTCTTGCTTCTGACTGGCCGTTGGGTACGGATCGGTGAGATTCTCCATGAAGAAGTCTTGACATGGCTCGAATCTCCGCAACACCTGCGTGAGTATGTCCGACTTCACGGCAAACGTTTAGGTATCAGTCGCACATTCGAGTAAACCTAGATTCGCGATTTAAACACTTACTTTACTGTCTTCTGGAGGCGACAGTTGAGGAAGGGATTGCGTCAGGAACGCTGCTCCGATAAGGCTCATCTCGCTGAAACGGTCCTCAGACGGCGAAGGGTATACAAGGAGCCCAGTTCCTTCTGGTCCGCCAGGGACGTCAAACCCGATAGCTGCACCCTGGTTCGGTGCGAATTTTAGTTTCGGGTTGAAACCCATTTTAGCACCGCTCAAACTCACCGAATTATTCAAAGCCAGGATTTGGTGAAGACAGGCGAAGGTTTTTTCATTATGGACGGCTGCTACCACGCTTTGGTCAAATTGTCCGAGTCCTTCGATAGGTTCGATTGTGCACAAAGGAATGCAGTTATTTTCGATTATCTTTGTGAGATCTTGCGGCTCAAACGTATGTATGTCCAAAGGGCCAAATTGTAGTTGGTTCGGCCATACGGCAAAATTACTAATCAATGGGTCAGCAAGTTGTGCAAGATTCGAAGCAACAAGTTAGGCTCACTTACAGAGGATGAACGTTGGCAGGACCCATTCGCTTTGCCAAAACCACAACAGAGAGCTCGCGTGGGCGACTCTCGCCACTAGGCATGGAAAATGTCAAATTTCCTTGCCAGATCTCTGGGGTTTGACTTGGTGGCGGCAAAAAGGCACCCGAAGCTAAGATATCCTCTGGTGTCTCGGATACAGCATTACGATGGGTGGATCGCGGGAAATGATTGACTGGCCATCGGTCTTGCTGAGATTCTAAACTTGTCACTGGCAGTTCGGATGAGTGCGCTGCCCTGGTGTAGATATTTTGTGGTCAGTCAATTAGGGAGAAAGCTTGTCTGCCTTCAATCAAGATCACCACGATCAAGGATTAAGGTAGCGTACTCACATTTGGATTGCATCGTTTGAATTTGTGACTATATCCGTCAACTGGAACAAAATTTGGAAGCATTCCAACGCCGAAGGTCGCTCTCTTGGTTCAATGTTCCAGCATTTGCTCAGCAACGCCTTCACTTCAGGGGAAGGGATCGGAAGAGATTCCACGCTTGCCGGGATCTCCTTTTTTGCCAAGGCGAGCCAAACTCCAGGGTCGGTCTTCCTTTCGGTGTAGGGAATTCTATCGGCCAAAGTCTGGGGCAGTCAAGAGTCATTCAGTTCAACGTCTGATGAATGGTTCAAGGGTACACTTGCCTCAAGGATCAAGCACCCCCAAGCCCAGATATCACTTGGTAGAGAATGTTTAGCATCTGGCTCCAGGATCAGCTCAGGGCTGTAGTAGCGGACTGTGCCTTTCAGCCCGGTGCTTGTCGTCAGTCCAGTTCCTTCCTCCTCCAGGATCATGGAAAGGCCAAAGTCCGCGAGAACCGCACGCAATTGGGCACTAACTAATATATTCCCCTTATTGAAGTTGCGTTAATACACGGGGGCGGACACGTTGGAATTCCCGCACCATTTTCAAATCGCCATGGCAAATAGGGGGAGTTCGTGTGTGGAGATATAAAAGCCCATCTGCAACGTCCCGAGCCTGAAATCTCAAGTGAATGACGCTGACGGAGAGGAATAAGGGATAGAGCTCACTAGTCTCAATCGCAGATTCCAACTGGGGTCCTTATCTTCTATAAATTCCTTTAAGTCACCGTTGGTCAAGTAGTCGGATATAAGTACTGCTTTTTTGTGTTCTTTGTCGAGATAATAACCCAGCAGTGGGAGGACATGTGCGTGCTGGAGTCCTGCCCAAACCCTGAGCTCACGAGCAAACCTCTATACAGAGAGGATTCAGTGCCTCCGTGTCACAATAAGCCACTCAGCGTACAAGAATGAGTCTGTGAGGCCTTTTTTTCGCATGATAGAGGCGAATGGTCTTGGTGACAATCAATTTGGCGGACGGTGTGCCCACATCCAATGTCGATACTTGAACGTCACCATAGCCACCTCTCTTCTCTTCGTATTCCTTCTCCGGTGTAACTCGGTCGATGTCGACAAAAAGGTATTTTACGGTACGGAGACATCGGTCCTGGTTTGTTTCCATGGCATGTTAACACAACTCCAAGCGCTCAAATCGGATAACAGTAGTCTCGCCAGTGAAATAATGTCTTGGTCGTCCATTTAGATAACTTTTAGTATTGTACAGGTATCGCCGATTGTGGTCGGAAATTTGATATGGCGCTCTAGGTCGAGGGTGGTGTCTGGTTGGCGGTGGATTAGACAAGAGGAATCACGTGACACGACCACGGGGCCAACACAGGCTTCCGAGGGGCTTTTAAACTTGTCACTGTATCACTGTATAGGTAGGTTTGCAGTAAGCATGTCATCGTGGTCTGCACTCCTGGAGCCGCTGGAGGTAAGGCTGAACTTCGATATTTCTCGTACATGATAGCTTAGAATGGTTTGACAAAGCGAGCATGTAGAGGTCGCGCCAATGCGTGTCCCTGATTACTAGTTCCCGTCATTTACACATAACGTTAGCACTTTTACCATTTTTCGTTCTGTATACGCAATCGTACACGAAGAAGAAGAATATGGTATCAGGATGAATAATGAAGCTGGCAGAAGGCTGACGGATGGAGCTGACCAAGATCGATCCTGACAAATCCCCACGGGGTTCCGAGACCCGGAACGTATAAAGGTCAAGGATGTACTGTCATCGGTTCGTCAGTCAGTCCGTCCTCACCCTCTGAGAACATCACTCTATACTTGAAAGAACCAAATCATGGCGTCTCGCAAATTGCCGATTATCGTCGTGGCCGGGGTCGGTGGCGGCGGAGGTGAGGACACTCCAACCCGTGCCATTTCAACTGGCTAACCGCTAAATTTCGACCAGGAACTGGTGGTGCCACAGCGTATGCAATTGATTCCTGGACTTCTGGTGCTTCACTCGGCTAATTTTGCTTGTTTCTACCCCAGCCGCCTCTTCGCTAAGAACGGTTATCGTGTCGCCGTTCTTGCAAGAAACGCCGACCAACTAAAAGCATTCGCGGAGAGCATCAAGGCTGATGGGGGGGAGGTATGGATCCCATTGGACTTGAATAACCTATCTCTGGGAATAATGTTATTGTATCAAGGCTGCGCCATTCCCTGTGGAAGCTTACACACACGACAGCATGAAAGCGACATTTAGCTCTATCAAGCAGGCCTGGCCAGACTCGGAAATCCGCGCCGCTCTCTGGAATGCGGGCGCTGGTGTCTTCAAAAACTTTTTGGATGTCACAGAGGACGATATTAAACAGAGCCTCGATACCAACGTCGTCGGAGCATTCGCCTTCGCTCGGGAGACTATCTTAGCCTTCAAGGAGGCGGAGTACGTACTTGTTTATTGCGCATCCTGGCTCGTACCCTAACCATGAGTGAAAAGGCCGAACGATATTGGAAAACGAGGCACTCTCATCTTCACTGGAGCAACAGCGGCAATTCGCGGGAACACATGGACTTCTGCGTTCGCGGCTGGCAAACACGGTCTACGTGCCCTCAGTCAAAGCTTGGCCAAGGAATTTGGCAAGGAAAACATTCATGTAAGTTACAAGAGACGATTGAAGCTCTCTGACACTCATGACATTCGTATTATTTTAGGTTGCTCACTCAATCATCGACGGAGCGATTGGTACCGATCGGGCACCTAAGGAAAAAGCGGCTGACCCTAATCAATCGCTCAATCCCAACAGTATTGCCAAGGTAAAATCCCTGAAAGATGTTTTAGAAAAGCATTGACATCGATATTTTGTAGGCGTACTTGAACCTGGCGAACCAAGATAGTTCTGCGTTTACGTGGGAGCTGGACCTCAGACCCGCGCACGAAAAGTGGTAGTAGGCTAACGGATGCCCAACATTACGATGATTCGCTCAATCTAAATTGTAACGAGATTTTGTGTGAACTTCCTACAAACTACAGTATGAGATGGCTGAGTTGCAACCGCCGAGTGGGGCCGGCCAGCCACACACGGGCTTGAGCGGCACACGAGCAAACATCCTCAATGCTTACGGGGCTACGGCGGTCAGGGTCCTCCTGGACAATCACTTCCAGCTTTTCACCACATCCACGTACCTTCCAGCTCATTTTTCTCCTTCCGTGATGCCACGAGCTAATCTTGACTACGAACTCCTGGTGAGTGCTCAGGCGAGCAGCTCGGATTAGCGCCCCAAGTGAAGGTTGTGGTTGTCACTTTAGGAAACGATTTTGGCAGATTTAAGTCACCTCTCGGTGCATCCTAACAGGCTTGTACCGGTCGGCTGCAGTACTGTTACTGGAGGCTATGGCATCGTGACAGTCGCTAAACTTCATGGGGTGATGGACCCAGCCACGAGGTCGGATTTCTTGGTCGCGGTGAAAACCCTCCGTCCCGTCGGAAATCGACATGAGCGCTCTTTAACCGCGTTTGTAAGGAGTTTATCAGTTTAAGAACATGCGAGATTACACGACTAACATTTCCACTAAAGTCGCTTGCTCGAGAACTGAAGGTTTGGCAACGTCTCGAGCACCCGAATATCCTCTACCTCTTTGGATTTTATCTCAACGAGGATAAGACTGAAGCTCAGCTCATCTCACCTTATATAAAGTTTGGGCACATCGAGGAGTATATACGCGATGAAAATCCTGATCTAGCAAAGTGTGTTGACCTGGTGAGTTTCAGACTCTGCCGGAATGCACCGCAAAAGCTCACTTCGAATTTTCAGGCTTTGGACGTGGCCAGCGGGCTCGACTATCTTCATAGTATTGTGCCTCCGATATGCCATGGAGATATTAAAACGGCAAGCATCTAGCCGTCGGGCAACTGACTTCCCCGTACTAATCTGGGTCTATATTGCTTTGTAGCGAAATATATTGGTCAATGAAGAGTTACGAGCAGTGATCTGCGACTTTGGTAATTTTATTTCTGGGAGCTATAGTTGCAAAATACTGACCGGACCGGGATGTCTCAGGCGTCGCAAAAGCGCTGAACGATCCAGAGGTGCCGTCTGGGCTGACGACGAGCGACACCTTCAAGGGATCTGTCAGGTATTACAGCTACGAGCTGGTAGTTGATCAAGTCCCCATAAAAAGCCTCAAGAGTGATATTTGGGCTTACGGTTGTGTCCTACTTGAGGCAAGTCGGTCGTTTTTCTTTTCGGGCGTGCCTCAACTCATGTGTGAACGGTGCCCTTTTTGTAGATTTTCTTCCAGACGATGCCATATGCTCGGTATATCAAGGAGCCTCAAATATTCATTGCGATTTCCAAAGGAGTGTTACCCGCTAAGGTGGAGACCTTGGATCCAGTGCCCTTTGAGTCGCTGCGATGGATCCTCGATCAATGTTGGCAGTTGGACCCGGAGTTCCGACCCAGCGCTCGGGATATAATTCTCGCCCTTAATCAAGCTTCGGGACAGCTTAGGTCAGCCTGGTCAAGCGCAGATACAACCCCCAGGCTCGGTGGAAGTTCCTTATTGCAGCAGTCCGGAGTACGTAGTCCAACAGTCTTTAACCCAGATTAGCCCGTTAGCTAACTCACCACACTACTAGTCCTTCTCTCTTCCCGGGTCGCCCGATCCTGAGCCCGGGGCCATTCGCGGCGTTCTGACGTTCACCCAATTCGATGCTCTCCAACAACCAAGAGAATGCCAGATCCACACCCTCGTACGGTGCCCCATCGACGATTTCCCGTGAGTCACGCGCAACTGCTGAGGGCTTTCCTGACCAAACACGACGGCCGATCCGTTTCTCCCTTTCCTCTAACAGATTCCCCGTCCCATGGCCTACGGTGCTGAACATCCGCCCAATAAACTACCAGCCCATACCTGATGCTGGAGTCGCCTCGCTCTTTCCCTCTGGCAACTGGCCCGTCTTCGCCGTAGAGGTGGACTCTCAATACCATCTGCTCGATCCGTACGATCCTACGACGGATACCGGGCCCATCCATTTCCGGGAGCTTTGGGAGACGTTGGCCAGGAATAGCATCGTACGTTTTTCCTCTGCTTTGAGCTGCGAAGCCCCCATTACAACCTGTCTCTGACTGGCCGTGGTGATGACGTTGATAGTACGCGGTTGCGTACCTCGAGATGCAAGGTCAGCGGTCCCTTGCAGGATGGTTCATCTACTCGGTTGCATCTCCTACCACAAAGAAAAAATGGCTCGAGGCTGTATACGTGCAGCCTTCTTCCAAAACAGCTCCCTCGACTCCTGAAAATTATCGGAGCCTTAGGACTTCACCGGTTAATTCCTTACGCATCAGACGGGGAGAGTCGTGGTCGTTGTAGGCCCCGACTATCACCAAATCTATCTTTGTAACTGCTACTCGGAAGGAGACGATACATAGAAATACATAGGCTTGACTGTTGCGAAACGCAAAATGCAGGGTGGGTGTCGAAGAGCGCGATACAAGGACGAGGCGAGAAACGAGTTCCATCACCGCTCACAGCATGCTCCTCCTGCTTACGAAATCACCATTTCCGCCTTCGAGGTAGCCCACGAGATCCACGGTGAGGAGCTTGCTGGCACGTTCCTTTCTGAGGTAGCACGAGGCAATCTCGACGTGTTCGTTGTTGATGCCTGTGATGGTCTTGGTGATGATAGACGTGTCGATGTACTCGGGATTGATGGTCTTTTACCTGTCATGATTAGCTCAATCTAAATTGCAACGAGATCCTTTGTGCACTTCCTACAAACTACATCATGAACTAGATGTGTGGCTGGCTGAGTTGCAGCCACCGAGTGGGGCCGGCCAAGCCCCGCACGGCAACTGACAGTTGAGTGTCACACGAGCAAACACCCTTAATGCAAATTGGGGTCGGCTTCCAGCTTTTCACTCCCTCTTCTGCCACATCAACCTACCTTCCTACTTATTTCTCTTTCTGTGATGCCCAAAGCTGATCTAAACTACAAACTCTTGGTGAGCGATGGCGACCAGCTCGGATTAGCGCCAGAAGTGAAACGTTTGTGGTTTCCATTTTAGGAATCGATTTTGGCAGAGTTAAACCATCTATGGATCCATCCCAACCGACTTGTGTCGGTTGCTTGCCGTCCTATTACTGGGGGTTATGGAACTGTGACGGTCGCTAAACTTCATGGGGTGATGGACCCAGCCACGGGCTCGGACTTCCTGGTCGCGGTGAAAACCCTCCGCCCCCGTGGAAATCATCATAATCGCTCTTTAGTCGCGTTTGTAAGGAGTGTATTCGATTAAGGGACGCGCGAGCTTGCATGACTGACCATTTTCGCTCAAGTCGCTTGCTCGAGAGCTGAAAGTCTGGCAGAGTCTCGAGCATCCGAACATCCTCTACCTCTTTGGATTTTATCTCAGCGAAGACAAGACCGAAGCTCGGCTTATATCGCCTTTCATCGAACTCGGGCACATCAAGGGGTTTATACATGACAAGAATCCTGACCTAGCAAAGTGTGTCGATCTGGTCAGTTTCAGACTCCGCCTGGAGGTGCGCTGCAAAAGCTCACTTGGAATTTCCAGGCCTTGGATGTGGCCAGCGGGCTCGACTACCTTCACACTCTTAAGCCTCCGATATGCCACGGGGATATTAAAACGGTGAGAGCGTCCCCGCCGTCAGGTAACTTGGTTCCCCCGTACTAACCTCAGTCTATATTTTGTCTGAAGGGAAACATACTAGTCAATGAAGAGCTTCGTGCAGTGATTTGTGACTTTGGTGAGATCTTTTGACTGTTTGGCTTATCGCTTGCAGAGGTCGGCTGACCTCGAGTTGGCATGACAGGTGTGGCAAAAGCGTTGGACGATCCAGAGTCGCCTAGCGGGCTTACAACGACCGATACCTTCAAGGGATCCGTTCGTTATAACAGCTACGAGCTGGTAATGGAAGACCCCCCTAGAAAAAGCCTCAAGAGTGATATTTGGGCGTACGGTTGCGTGCTGCTCGAGGCAAGTTCGATCGAAACGGTTTCGCCAACCCCTTCTGAACTCGTCCCGTGAACTTCCTTCTTGCAGATTTTCTTCCAGAAAGTGCCATATGCTTGGTGTATCAATCCGTCTCTGGTGTATATTACCATTTCCAAAGGGGTGCCACCCGCTAAGGTGGAGACCTTGGATCCACTGCCCTTTGAGTCGCTGCGATGGATCCTCGGTCAATGTTGGCAGTTGAACCCGGAGCTCCGACCCAGCGCTCGGGATATAATTCTCCCCCTTAATCAAGCTTCGGGACAGCTTAGGTCAGCCTGGTCGAGCGCAGACACAACCCCCAGGCTCGGTGGAAGTTCCTCATTGCCATCGTCCGAAGTACGTAGTCTAACAGTCATTTAAACCCAAATTAGCCCGTTAGCTAACTCACTACACCTGCTAGTCCATTTCTCTTCCCGCGTCGCCCGACCCTCAGCCCGGGGCCATTCGCGGCGTTCTGACGTTCACCCAATTCGACGCTCTCCAGCAACCAAGGGAATGCCAGATCCACACCCTCGTACGGTGTTCCATCAGCAATCTTCAGTGAGTCGCGCGCAGCCATTGAAAAAAAGCTTTCTTAACCAAACACGGCTAACCGTCTCTCCCCTCAACAGCATCAACGTCGCATGGCCGACTGTGCTGAACATCCGCCCAGCGGACTACAAGCTCATACCTGAAGACGGAGTCTCCTCGCTCTTTCCCTCTGGAACCCGGCCCGTCTTCGCCGTGGAGGTTGACTCGCAATTCGATCTACTCGATCCGTACGATCATACAAAGGATACCGGGCCTATCCACTTCCAGGACCTTTGGGAGACGTTGGCTAGGAATAACATCGTATGTTTCCCTCTTTTTTAACCACTAAAGACCATTACGAGCTGACTCTGACTGGCTGCGCACGACCTTTATAGTACGCGGTTGCGTCCCCTACCACAAAGAAAAAATGGCTCGAGGCTGTATTCGTACAACCTTCTTCCAAGACGGATCCCCCAACTCCTGAAGATCGTCGGAGCCTTGTGTCTTCTCCGAGAAGAAGGGGAGACTCATGGTCGTTGTAGACCCTCACCATCAAATCTCGAAAAGTTATAGATGGAATTTTTATAATTGCTACTCGAAAGGAGACGATACATAGAAATACACAGACTTGACTGGCGCAGAGCGCGAAAATGCAGGGTGGGTGGGTGTCGAAGAGCGCGATACAAGAGACGAGACGAGAAACGAATACCATCACCGGTCACAGCATGCTCCTCCTGCTTACGAAACCACCATCTCCGCCTTCGAGGTAGCCCATGAGATCCACGGTGAGGAACTCGCTGGCACGTTCCTTCCTGACTTGTTCGCTGAGGTAGCGCGAGGCGATCTCGACGTGCTCGTTGTTGACACCCGCGATGGTCTTGGTGATACCGGGTGCAGTGGACTTGATAAACGCGTCGATGTACTCGGGAGTGATGGTCTTGCCGGTGTCCTGCAAAGATGTATAAAGGATCAGCTTTATGAACTTCGAATTAGAGTGGGGGAAAGGGAGGGGACTAACCAAAGAAGCACCGTGGTACACCCACTGCCACAACTGCATCCTCGCAATCTCAGCGGTCGCAGCATCCTCCATCAAATGATTAATCGGCACACAACCATTCCCAGACAACCACGCAGCGCAATACGAAAGCGCAGCCTCGACGTTGCCCCTCACACCTTCCTCCGTGATCTTGCCACCGCGAATCGTGGGGTTCAACAAATCCGCGGCCCTGACCTCGACCTCCTCGCGACGGACGTGATACTGATTGGGTCCGTGCATGTGCTCGTCGAAAATGTCCATGGCGATTTTGCGGATCAATGGGTGCGCGATCCACGTTCCGTCGTGGCCGGCGGTGACTTCGCGGAGCTTGTCGGCGCGGACTTTGGCCATGGCGGCTTCGTTGGCTTTTTCGTCGTTCTTGATGGGGATTTGAGCGGACATGCCTCCCATGGCAGCGACTTTACGCCTAGATAAAGTAGGGGGGGCGGATTATCGTCAGAGTCCTTTCGACTTATAAAAAACCGGCCCGCAACCTACCTATGGCAAGTCTTGATCAACAGCTTGACGTACGACTCCATGAAGCCGACTTCCATCGTCACGTCCTTGCGATCGGGAAGGACCGCGTTCCTGTCCTCTCGCCTCCTCTTGATGAAGCTGAAGATGTAATCCCAACGACCGCAGTTCAACCCGCTCGAATGGGCCCTCAACTCCCACAGGATCTCGTCCATCTGGAACGCAGCTGGCAGCGTCTCGATCAGGACGGTCGCGCGGATGCTTCCCGTGGGGATGCCGCAGTAGGACTGGCTGAAGTAGAAGATGTCGGACCACAGGCGGGCTTCGAGGTGGTGTTCCATTTTGGGGAGGTAGAAGTATGGGCCGCGGCCGTTGGCGAGGAGGTAAGCGGCGTTGTGGAAGAAGAAGAGGGCAAAGTCGAAGATAGAGCCGGACATGGGTTGGTTGTCGACCAGGACGCGAGGTTCGTCGAGGTGCCATCCGCGGGGGCTAACCAATAAGACCGCAGTTAGTATCCAAGTCCTTTAAGGAAGGATATCCAAGGTCTTACCGGACGATCAACGTAGCGGGCTTCTCAACAAGCTTGTACTGCTTGCCCTTGAGCTCAAAGTCGATCTGGTGGCGGACGGCGTCGCGAAGGTTTACTTGACCGTTGACCATGTTGGCCCATGTTGGACAGTTGGAGTCCTGCGTCGCCGACAAAGATTCAATTTAGTTGGCTAATGCAACAGAACGAAGCTCGAACGAACCTCAAAGTCAGCCATGAAAGTCTTGGCGCCCGAGTTGAGGGCGTTGACGACCATCTTGCGGTCCGTGGGGCCCGTGATCTCCACTCGACGGTCTTCGAGACCCGGTGCGGGGGGAGCACATGTCCACGATGGGTCGTTGCGGATGTGTTCGGTTTCAGGGAGGAAGCCAAGTTGACTTCCGCTATCAAGTCGTCTTTGGACGGCGTGACGCGCATCGAGCAGCTAAAGACGTCATCCCGTCGCAAAAGATAAGGAAACTCGTCAGTTCAGATCCGTATACGTCTTTTTTTGACTAAGAAATGAATGCAATAAGACGTACAGATAGACGGGTTGCGTTGAAGGTTCGATGTAAAGCAGCGAGGAACTTGAGGGCCTCTGGGGTGATGATTTCTTGTTGGGCACCTAGACGTCCACAACGATGAGACCCAGTTAGACGAAGACTGTGGCACGAGTACGTTGACCTGAAGACTACTCACCCTGCACTTTGCCTGTAGCGTTGGTGGGTGTACGAGAGGTAGAGATGGTGGAGAGAGGCAAAAAAGTTTGTTTAAGCCCGGACTGATTTCGGCAGTCGCGATGCACTCTCACTTACCGAGAACTTGGACACCTTCTGGGACTTGGGTCATCGTTGATGCGTAACTTTTTGATTTGAGGACGAGGAGAAAAGGGAGATGGAGAGAAAAGATGATGAATCTGGCAGTTGATGCAAACAGGACGTTAAATAGGTGTTGAAGAAATGAATGCAGACGACCGGGTACTGAAAGTGAGTGGAGGGGGGACACGTGAATTTGACGGACTCCCGCAACGGACTGCCTTAACTCCAGTCCCAACGACATCCCAACCCCTGAGGTAAATCTCCTCAAGCTAGCTCCGGGGGTCCCGCGCATCATCTGCCCACCTCTCAATCCCGACAACCATCGAACGCTGCCATGGTCGTGACCACACCACACCGCGGAGCTCCAACGTCCCCTTTTAGGCTAACCCACCAGATAAGATAGCGCTCAACCCTCCACTCGGACATCCGACGCTGGCGAATGACCTCCACTTTCCCCAAGTTCACAAACGCAAATCAAAGGATTTTTTTTGGTCGTGATGACACAAGACAAAAAACTACAAAAAAAATTAGACGACGAGTAGCGGCGGGCGGCGGCACAGAATGGGACCAGGAGACGGGGAGCGGGGAGACGCGCTTGCCGGTGGAGCTTTGGAAAACCCACTGGGACCACCAAGAACCAAAAGGATGTTGAACCAAGTCTTAGTTCAAGTCATCGAGATCCTTTCCCTCTTCCTTCTTCTCCTCTTCCTTCTTCTCCTCTTCCTTCTTCTCCTCCTCCTTCTCCTCCTTCTCCTCCTCTTTGCCCTCAGCAGCGGCCTCTTCCGGCTTTGGAGCATCATCCCCAGGCTCGAAGGTCTCCACCAGGTCCGGTACATCATCATCGTCCTCCTCACCGTCGGCCTTGGGCTCTCCATCACCTGCACCGTTAGCCCCTGCTGCAGCGGCGGCCGCGGCGGCAGCAGCAGCGGTCTGGCTCTGGTACTGAGCTGCGAGTTTTCGTAGCGATGCGAGCGAGTCGGGTCCAAGTTGGCCCAGGATGCCAGGGACGAGGTCGGTGAGCTCTTTTACTTGACCTGCACCGTACACGGCGATGGTGTTGGATGTAAGAGCAGCGTGGACTGTATGCGAAGAGAGAAGCAAGATTGCGAAATTAAGCATGAAATCACTTGACCACCCTAGAAGCCGTAAAGTGCATACCCTTGGGAGCCTGGAAGTGCAACACATTGCCATCATCTTGGAACATGTTCACCTCCTCCACGGCGGTGATCGGTTGCAAGTTAAGCTTCTTGAGAGCTCCTTGTAGCTTTTGGTCGTTGCCCGCACCGGTGACCGCCGCCTTCTTGATGACCTTCCGTCGAGGTGTGCCCTTTCCACCTGATCATCCCATTCCGTCGACACAGAGAGAGCGTTGCGTATTTCGAGTTGTTTCCGATGACCGTAGTTGTTATGTACCCAAGAAGTGAAGAGGAAATCGATTAGTATTGCATTCTGCTTGGGTTATTACCCCACTGCCTAATTAAGGATATACCGCCAGTGCTGGTGACTCGCGTTACGAGCGCACGACGACGGCAAAGAGCACGCGATATCTAACGTCTCGTCCACTAGCCCTCTACGCGTGTTCCAAGCAAGTGGGGTTTGTTGTCTGGTTAAGGACTCTCCATCACCCACCTAACCGAGAAACATTCTGAGCCTTGAGCTTGGCCAACTTTGCGGGGTCCAGAGGCATGTCGAAATCAAAGCAGGACCCTTGTTATACACTTGAAATAGGAAAGAATTATAAGCCCTTAAAGCTGTGGGGGGTGGAGGGATTGCTCGACTGGAGGTTAGAATGAGTCGTCGATCGACTAAAGAACAGAGCATTTCCATCGGCAGACAGAATTACGACTTCTCACGGTCAAGAGGCCGTTGAAAATTTGTCTGGAAGGGTAATTTATACTAGAATAGCTATTCTATAGCACTGGGATCGTATTATACAGGGTATATACTAACAGTAGATAGGGATGTTCACGGCAGCGACCAGACAATCAAGCCGGCAGCACGCCTATGCAGTGCATGCGGGGAGAGGGACACCACTTTCTGTCATGGTCGCGGCAATCTCACGGGTTACGCTTATCTCAGCACCGGGGGTTGGTTCCGTACTTCCAGCTTATGTAATAGCGTTCTACTTTGATCAAATGTGTCTCGTGTACACTCATTCCGATAGTACTGTATTTGCATGACTCAAAAATACGTTTACTTTGGATCAGATGAGAAAGTATTGGGGATCTTCCTGGCCGACCCTGCCCTGCGATTTGCGAACAAACTCCAACAACCCTTTGGCACGTGATTTCAATCGGTACCTCGAAAAAGCACTCGATATCAACTCACTGTTGTAGCTAGGGACCAACACGCTGATTGGAACTGGTGAATTATGTGTGAAAGCGGCGAGGCAAGTCAGAGATGGACGGTATCAGGGGTATACCGGGTAGCCCTGCCGTACTTCTGGAGATCTAACCTTGCCCCAACCCAGTGGGCAACCGCCCTACCCGCCCATCTGACCTTCCTACGCGAGAGTCCTTCCGTCCTGACTTTTGGATCCAACCTGTCACCCAAAATCGGGTGATTTCCGCCCTACGTTGGACTCCACAACCTCTGACACAGCTTTCCGGGGTCCTCGTACACAACGGACTCGAGGCGGTTCCACCGCGCTCGTCCGTACACCACGAGTCATACTTCCGTCTTCTATTCTCACTGCTCCTCCTCAGCCCGCTCGACTCTCAACAAGATCGAATAGACGAAATACCTCAAATCTTTGTTTAATGCGGAAAAGTGTCTTGAGGTTCCTCGAGCCAGCTCGCAATCCCCGGGTTCGGATCCCGACTTCGGGGTCTCACACCCCCACGACGACTGAAAATATCGACCAAGGCCATGTCCTAGGTGGACACGAAGACGCTGTACATGAAGTCGCTGAAGCATCAGCACCGAAGAAACAGTCTGGAGTGAGTTGTACATATCTATCGTTCTCAAGTGTTCCCGACACTGACAAGAATACCGCAGCGGGACAGACTGGATGGTCTCTCGAGCTCCAGAATTTCGCCAAGCGCAATCACCTTTCCTTCAGCGATATTCGGTGGAAGTGGTGGCAAGGCCGACGTGGCCAAAGCGACATTCAAACGACACATATGGAGCCGCAAAGAGGCCGTGGCGGTGAAAAAGCTCCGACTCGGCGACGCGAGAACACAACCAAAGGTTTCCAGGGTAGGAAGAACAATACCTATCGCTCGCTATACAGCGCTTACGATTTTCACCTAGGAGTTTGTCCATGAAGTAGGGGTGATGGCTGGGCTGTCGCATGATAATATCGTCCGATTGATCGGGTTTGTCGAAGACCTCGAAAACGGAAAGGCCTGGATAGTCATGTCTTGGGAACCGAATGGAAACATTAGCGAATTCCTTGCCACCGGAGAGTGGGAAATTCCGGAACGCGTTTCACTTGTAAGCGAAACTCGTTGATGCAGGAGATCCAGGAACAGCCAACCGCGTGTTTATTCCAGATCAAGGATACGTTCGAGGGTATCAAGTACCTACATACCCGCCAACCACCGATCTGCCACGGCGACCTTAAATCGGTTAGTTGGTCGATCTACCCTCGTTTATGGCTTGTTGTCTCACCGAACGTTGCCTTAGTTCAACATTCTAGTCAGCTCGTCCTATCGCGCAGTCATTACCGACTTTGGATCAGCCCGTGCTATCACTGAGCCAGAAGAAGAGGCCATGGACGAAGGGATTGGCCGAGAGGTCCAAGGAAATGATCCGGCCACGGAGCAAGATTGCCCGCAAATACACGTCGGTGCCACTGGGAACCAGTTAACCTTGACAGGGCCGGCATTCTCCCTCCGCTGGGCGCCTCCTGAGGTTGTGAACGGGAGACGTCCCCGTTTATCGAGTGATATCTGGGCAGGCAGCTGGATCTGCTGGGAGGTAGGTTCACCCACAGGTGTTCGGGATTCGACTTGTAGTTGCTGAATCCCATCAACTGGTCCTTGCTAGGTCATAACAGACAAACTTCCATTCGCCGAACTCGAGTCAGCGGGCGCTATAACAATGATGGTGATCCAAGGAGACGTTCCTTCGGCTCGCGAAGATGCTCAACTGGGGCAGATCGTCAAACTTTGCAGTCTGATGAAGAATTGTTGGGCGTTCAATCCCAAGGCCAGACCTACCGTTGCTCAGTGCTGCACTGAGCTAAAACGGATCGTGAGTCCCCCACTGATCTCGATGACAACATGATTAACGTGCATTTCCTTTCAGCCGTCAACTCCCCCATCAAGTGGGAAGCCTTCGGGTTCCGGAGTCCCGCCGGTCGAGCTTTTAATGGCGTCGGGTTCCCTGCAACTCAACCAGAACAACTATGAAAATGCTGCCTCGTTGTTTCAGCAAGCACTGTCTGTCGCGAGGTCCTCGGCCCGCCAACGAATAACTGCAAAGGCGTTGAAAAAATTGGGAGTCGTCTACCGTTGTCAATCCAAATACACCCAGGCCGAAGAGTCGTTCATCCAAGCGCAAAAAATATACACTCGCATCGGTTCAGATTTGGGTCGAGCAAAGACGTTGAAAGGCCTGGGAATCCTCTACCGTCTTCAATCCAAATACACCCAGGCCGAAGACTCGTTCATCCAAGCGCAAGAAATATACACTCGCATCGGTTCAGATTCGGGCCGAGCGCACACGTTGGATGGCCTGGGAATCCTCTACCGTCTTCAATCCAGATACACCCAGGCCGAAGAGTCGTTCATCCAAGCGCAAGAAATATACACTCGCATCGGTTCAGATTCGGGTCGAGCGAAGGCGTTGAATGGCCTGGGAGTCGTCTACCGTCTTCAATCCAAATACACCCAGGCCGAAGACTCGTTCATCCAAGCGCAAGAAATATGCACTCGCATCGGTGATGACCAGGGCCGAGCGAACACGCTGGACGGTCTGGGAATCGTCTACCGTCTTCAATCCAAATACACCCAGGCCGAAGAGTCGTTCATCCAAGCGCAAGAAATATACACTCGCATTGGTTCAGATTCGGGCCGAGGGAACACGTTGAATAGCCTGGGAATCGTCTATCGTCTTCAATCCAAATACACCCAGGCCGAAGAGTCGTTCATCCAGGCACAAGAAATATACACTCGCATCGGTTCAGATTCGGGCCGAGCGAACATGTTGGATGGCCTGGGATTCGTCTACCGTCTTCAATTCAAATACACCCAGGCCGAAGAGTCGTTCATCCAAGCGCAAGAAATGTACACTCGCATCGGTGATGACCAGGGCCGAGCGGACACGCTGGACGGTCTGGGAATCGTCTACCGTCTTCAATCCAAATACACCCAGGCCGAAGAGTCGTTCATCCAAGCGCAAGAAATATACACTCGCATTGGTTCAGATTCGGGCCGAGGGAACACGTTGAATAGCCTGGGAATCGTCTATCGTCTTCAATCCAAATACACCCAGGCCGAAGAGTCGTTCATCCAGGCACAAGAAATATACACTCGCATCGGTTCAGATTCGGGCCGAGCGAACATGTTGGATGGCCTGGGAATCGTCTACCGTCTTCAATTCAAATACACCCAGGCCGAAGAGTCGTTCATCCAAGCGCAAGAAATGTACACTCGCATCGGTGATGACCAGGGCCGAGCGAACACGCTGGACGGTCTGGGAATCGTCTACCGTCTTCAATCCAAATACACCCAGGCCGAAGAGTCGTTCATCCAAGCGCAAGAAATATACACTCGCATCGGTTCAGATTCGGGCCGTGCGGACACGTTGAAAGTCCTGGGAATCGTCTACCGTCGTCAATCTAAATACACCCAGGCCGAAGAATTGTTCATCCAAGCGCAAGAAATATACACTCGCATCGGTTCAGATTCGGGCCGAGCGGACACGTTGGATGACCTGGGAATCCTCTACCGTCTTCAATCCAAATACACCCAGGCCGAAGAGTCGTTCATCCAAGCGCAAGAAATATACA
>WSUB01000066.1:150133-204062 GCA_019633425.1 Tulasnella sp. 424 | reverse complement strand
CGACGTTGTGCTCAGTAGTCACCTGAAGGGTACGAAGCCCCGCTGAGGTGATTGGCAATGCCTCGAAGAGGTGAGGGCCATACGTCGGGACCCTCATTGACAGAGAGCGGAGGTTCGGGAGTAAGCTTGGGCCACATGAGGATGTTTGCAGTTTATAGTTCAAGTGGTCGATGACCTCCGGAGTGTAAATCCCGTTGCACGCTTCGACTGTCCGAACGCGCTGGGCATATGCCCAGAAGACATCCCATCGCCCACCGCCTGAGATATCCTGGAACTTCCAAAGAGCAGACTAAGCATTTTCGAGATGATTAGAGGCTACGGCGCAAAACCTGATGACAGTTGAAAACAATCAACTCACTTGGCCCGCCATCCAGCCCCACTGCACAAGCGGACTGTACGTGCCAACGAGATATCTAAGTTCCGGAATTTTCTCCCATATAATGTCCAAAGCAAGGGTGCTCCAAAACCGACAGACGCGGGCTACGCTAGTCAGATTGGCATGCGACAGCCATGAGAAAACTGCCGCGAGTAGCTCGGGCACACGGAGGGCTTTGTGAACTAAGTCACAGGGAACTTTGAATCGAATCGCTTAGCCCATGATGAGTAAATTTAAAATAATTGCCGCGAAACGCTCACCAACTGACTTGTATTCGAATCGGGCTTCAGGGATTATCAATGACTCGGACTCCATCTCTGGGCGTCAATAGCTCCGCTCAAGGAAGCCGTGGTCCCTGTGTAATCTCTAGCCTAGAGATTATCTGAGCTGGGTTATATTGATACAGCGGTCCCCTGTTGTTCTTGTGGTTGGGGCTTGGTCAGGATGGTTATGGAAGCAGGACCTTCACGCCATCAAAGTTTGTTGGAGCTTGGCTGCTGTGGCGTCGCAACCGGAGGTCAAGTGTGGCCACAATGGCCCACTTCTAACACTGTAAGGCCAGTTTTGAATCGGCAAAGGAATAATGGGGTTGGTGACCCTCCCAGCGTGGCAAGTGGTTGTGATGATGGGTATCCGGAGTGGTTCTTTTACGCACATCCCGCCGGGCATAATCACCAAGTCCCTTCAATATTCTCCCACCAAGTGACTAGGAGATAAAAATACTGTTGTGCTATTGAATGAAATGTAGCGAGAGTGAGAGTCGAGGGAGGGGTGCCTGATTTACGTGTGACTTGCAAACGAGGTTTTCATCGAGACGCACGCTATATTCTGCCCCTCCATTTACGGAGTGCTGTGCAAGCTTATCCCAGTGTTAGTCATTGTGTCTGCGGGGGTGGAATAGGCTATCTCCTTCATTCCTCTCCAATTCAGATTAATCGTCATCAAGCAATGGGCGGTCGGAAATCGCCATCGAGCATGTCATTTATCGGGCTCGGTGTCCGGTTTGGATCCCAAAGCTTCCACTACTTGTTTGAAAGTGGGTACTATGTGTGTTCCTTATTCAATTTAGATTATTACTAGTGTACCCTACAGGCTACTAGTTAGATTCATGGTACAGTTACACAGTCGTCTGATTATGTAGCCCAAGCTGCGTTGACCCGGTCCTTCACTAACCCCCAACGATCGTAGTTACTCCCAGCCGGGGCCTTGAACGACATAATGTTCAATTGTCGCGGTGAAACCGCTTTCAGGAACTCGACTACGTCGTCCATGTCCCGCTCGTGGAGGAGGGACCGCCCGACAGACAACATCTCCAGCTTGTCGAACTTGAACCTGACGGAGGAAGAGCCGGGCAAAGGCATTGCGGTGTCAAACAACATCACCATCCTGTGAAGGGTTCGGGACCAAACTTGCGCGAAATCCTCTAATATTCCAAGGGGTGTCGCGACTTGGTCCGGATGGTATTCCGCTTGATGAAGGGAGAACACCTCCATTTCTGGCCATCGATGCCCGAGCTCGCGAACGTCTTGCTTCGTAAGTGATTTCCAGCGATGGCTTGCCAAATAGATGCTCTGCAGCTCCCGACATGGCTCCAAGCCTCCAATTACATCCATCGAAACATCTTCCCTGATCGTCCGGTCCAACATAACCATAATTGCGCGAAGGGAAGGGAACGAGGAGCCGATCACTCCGAAAAACTTGCTCAGCTGGATTGACGTCCCCTGTTGCTCCAAAGCTAGTTTTGTGACTCCTGAGAAGCTCCCAATGTGCTCCAAGTCCTCGTGCGTAAGTGGGAACATTGAGAGGTTGAGGTGTGCCAACGTCGAACGATTTTGTTGGAGGAACGTAGCGCGACAAAGGGACAGGGAAGCAGAGTAGATGCGGTCGCCTCCACGGAATTTGACGTCCACCAGTTGATCCAAAGGAACATCTGTCAGGTGTTTGAATAATCTTTGGATAGCCGATGAACCGACGTTGCGCTCGGTTGTCACCTCTAGGGTACGAAGCCCCGCTGGGATGATTGGGAATGCCTCGAAGAGGTAAGGACCATAATTCGGGACCGTCATTGACAGAGAGCGGAGGTTTGGGAGTAAACTTGGACCACATGAGGACGTTTGGAGTTTATGGTTCCAGTGGTCGATGACCTCCCGAGTGTAAAGCCCATTGCAAGCTTCAACTGTCCGAACACGCTGGGCATATGCCCAGAAGACATCCCATCGGCCACCACTTGAGATATTTTGGAACATCCAAACCATAGTCTAAATATGTTCGAGATGATTAGATACTATGGCGCAAAACCTGATGGCAGTTGAAAAACAAGCAACTCACCCCGGCCTGCGTCATGTCCAAAAGCACAAGCGGACTGTACGTGCCAACGAGATGACTGAGTTCTGGAATTTTCTCCCATAGTATGTCCAAAGCAAGGGCGCTCCAAAACCGACAGACGCGGGCTACTCTAGTCAGATCGGCCCGCAGTAGCAAGGTGAAAATTTCTCCAAGTAGCTCGGGCACACGGAGGGCTTTGTGAACTGGGTCACAGGGAACTTTAAATTGGATCGCTTAGACCATGATTGAAAACGCTCACCAACTGACTTGTCTTCGAATCGGGCTTCAGGGATTATCAATGACTCGGCCTCCATTTCTGGGCGTCAATGTCTCCGCTTCAAGGAAGCAGCGGTGCCTGCGAAATCTCTGGCCTAGAAAGTCTCTGAGCTGGGTTCTATTGATACAGCGGGCTCCTGTCGTTCCGGTGGTTGGGGCTTGGTCGAGGTAGTTATGGAAGCAGGACCGTTTGGTTGAGCTGGCTGCTGTGGCGTCGCATTCGAGGTCATGTGGGGCCACAATGGTCCACTTCCAAGACTGGAAGGGCAATTTTGAGTCAACAAAAAATATGGGGAGTTGATGGCACTCCCAGCGACAAGTGTTTGTGATGATGGGTGTCCGGAGTAGTTCTTTCAACCACAAAACCGCCGGGGGGTATATTAATCACCAAGCCCCTTCAATATTCTTCCACCAAAGTGCAGCAAAAGTAGGAATCAAGGGAGGAATGCTTGGGAAGGTTGAGGTGGGCGCCGCGCAAGGCGCAAAGTGAATTCAACCTCGGACGATCCCTATACAGTAGTGGGTTCCTTACTAAACTCAGATCATTACCGGTGTACTCTACAGCCTAATAGTTTTATATTCATGGTACAGTTACGCATACATCTAATTATGCAGCCCAAGCTGCGTTGATCCGGTCCTTCACTACTCCCCAACGATAACCACTATTCCCATCCCCAGCGTAGAAAGACACCACGTACAGTGGCCGCGATGAAACCGCTTTCAGAAACTCGGCAACGTCGTCGACGTCCCTCTTTTGGAGAAGGGAACACCCGACCCACAACGTCCGCAACTTGTCGAACTTGAACTTTACGGAAGAAGAGCCAGGCAAAGGGGCTGCAGTGTCAAACACCATCACAATCTTCCGGAGGGTTTGGGACCAAATTTGTGCGAAATCCTGTAGTATTCCGAGGGGTGTCGTCATCTGGTCGGGATGGTATCCCGCCTGATAAAGGGAGAACTCCTCCATTCCTGGCCATCGACGCCCGAGCTCGCGAACGTCTTGCTCCGTGAGTGATTTCCAGCGATGGCTTGCCAAGTAGATGCTTTGCAGCTCCCGACATGGCTCCAAGCCTCTAATTACATCCATCGAAACGTCGTCCCTTATCGCACTGTCGTCCAACGTAACATCTATTCCACGAAGGGAAGGGAATAAGAAGCCGATCACTTCGAAAAACTTGCTCAGCTGGATTGACGTCCCCCGTTGTTTCAAAACTAGTTTTGTGACGCCCGGGAAGCTCCCGATGTGCTCCAAGTCCTCGTTCGTAAGTGGGAAGATTGAGAGGTTGAGGTGTGCCAGTGTCGACCGATTTTGTTGAAGGAATGTAGCGCGACAAAGGGACAGGGAAGCATCGGAGTCAATGCGGCCGCGTCTACCGAATTCGACGTCCATCAGTTGATCCAACGGAACAGCCGTAAGGTGCTTCAATAATCTCTGGGCGGTCGATGAGCCGACGTTGAGCTCGATCGACAAGTGGACGGTACGAAGCCCCGCTGGGATGATTGGCAATGTCTCGACAAGGTGCGGGCCATCCGTAAGGACCCTCATTGACAGAGAGCGGAGCTTCGGGAGTAAGCTTGGACCACATGAGGATGTTTGCAGTGTATACTTCAAGTGGTCGATGACCTCCGGAGTATAAAGCCCGTTGCACGCTTCAACCGTCCGAACACGCTGGGCATATGCCCAGAAGACGTCCCATCGGCCACCACCAGAGATATCTCTGAATTTCCAAACCCTGGTCTAAATATATTAAGAGTTTTAGATTCTGCTTATTGCAAACCTGGTGAGAGTTTCATGGAGAAAAGCAACTAACTCACTCCCTCGGTAGTCAAGCCCCACTGAATGAGTGGACTATACACGTTGATGAGATATTTAAGCTCGGGAATCTTTTGCCAGATTACATCTAAGGCGAGGGAGCTCCAAAGATGACAGACGCGGGCAACCCTCGTCAAATCCGCTTGTGATAGCCATGAGAAAATCTCAGCTAATAACTCAGGCAGATCGGGCATATTTTGGGTAGGGTGGTGAAGAGCTTTGAAGCAGGGTCAATTATCTCTTGAGAGCCTACGTCGAGAGACTGCGGAACACTACTCACCAAATGCCGGATCTTCGAACGGAGCTTGCAGCGCCGACTGCATCTCCATCTCGGATCGTTCAGTATTACGGGATTATGAAGCCGTCGTTGATCTTCGACCTTGAGGGCACCTGACCAAAGTAAAACGAAAGGTCGTTGAAGGTCTTTCGGTTCTGTGGTTGGCTGCGGGAACAGAAGTCCCACGCCGCTGCAGCCTCCCGCAGCCTGACGAAGGCACTGCGTACTAATTGGCGGACCGTTGCCATTTAATCTTCAGTGCCGACTCCCACTAACACGCCCCTAAAGATTTGACTCATCGACTGCGAATACCATCTCCGGCTTCAGTGCGAATAAGGGTTGCCTTCCGGACAAGGGCACTGCGTTCCACCATTAATGGCGAGCCCGCAAAGCGCCACGAACTAGGGGACGGATGTTTCAGAAGTTAAACAGCTGGGATTTTCCAACCAGCTTCTGAGACTCAAGGGACCACGCTGCCCCCCATCGCTCTGCCCCCCTGGTCGATCCGAGAATAGTACTAATTTGATAGTGGGCGATATATCAGTGGCAGCAGAAACCGCCTCGGGTATCCCAAAGACAGCTACAGTCCACCTTTGGCAGCTCAACGATCTGCGAAATACGAATGTGATTCGCTGCAGCTAAGTGAATGAAACCGAGGAGTCTGTCTTCGCGGTGCGGATCAATTCGAGATTCGGAAGCAATCCGGGGCCACATGAAGGCTTTCCAATTAAGACTTATAATATCGAATCCAGGTTGTAAAGTCCATTGGTCACCTCAGGCTTTTGGACGGAGGCATTTCGGACTTGGCACCGCCAAGTGAGAAATTAAAAACCTTCTCCGGGTCTCGGCTATTCAGGAGGTTATGGAAGTATACTATGTTATTTACACAAAGTCATCGTAGGATGGGGTAAACGACTCCAGATGTGGAGTCAAGACATAGGGAAGAAATATGGCAGAGAGTGATGATGGCAGGTCGATCTTTGGACTCCTGGACGGGGAGTGAGGGAGCAGGGAGAATACCAATAGCGAGGTGGTGTACAGCAGGCGTAAACCACAACAAGATAGAAATATTTTGCGACGCTACAGTGATACGTATCCGCGGTTGGGCAATGCAGGTTTTGCTCTAGTAAGGGAATGCCAGTCAGTCAAGGAGAGATGCCAATGGACGGAAGGTTCACCTGCGACAACAAGTTCTTCTCACGGAGTCTCTCTGTACTAGTGAGGTGATACTACGCGAAGACTTTTGAGACTAACTGTTGCACAGTCTCCCAACAATCCTCGGAGCTGTAGTTCCCAGGCCGGCTCGAGTGGAAGTCGATGGAAGGAGGGTCTGTGCACAATGCAGCTATGAATTCAGCAACGGGCATGACTCGATCCTTGTGAAGAGCGGTATAGTTCAGGAAGAGCGTGACCTCCCGTTTGAGCCTCCCCCGTATCGTGGTCGCCCGTGGTAATTCCTGACTAGTATCGAACACGAGGGAGAGCGTGGAGAGTGTTTCGGACCAAGCAAGAGCTATGTCCTCCAATATTGCAAGGGGTGCTCCTGGGAGGGTTGATGGAGCATCAACAGGATCAAAGTAAAGCTCCTCGAGCTTAGGCCAGTAACGAGCAAGGGTCCGAATCGCTTCCGCAGTGACAGCTTGCGGTAAAGCACATCTCAGACTTACCTCTCGAAGCTCATGGCATGGAGCCAGCCCTTCCATCACCATCATATCAGTCGGCATCCGCATATCCTCCTCAAGAGATATCCTCTGAAGATTTAGGAACAGTTTCCCAATCGTTGCGAACGCCTCTCGCAGTTCCCGAACGGATCTGCCTTGATGATGAATGCGCAATTCGGTGAGATGAGGGAGCTCTCCGATGTTTTGCAGGTCCTCCGTGGTTAGAGCAAGCGACGACAGGTGTATGCGCTCCAGGAACTTCTGTTGGTGAAGGACGTTCGTGCAAGCCCGTCTCAGTGCCTCCGAAGTCGGAGGCAAATAGGACAGCTCAACAACTTTGAGGCGTTCCACAGGGGATTCCTCAAGTGCTTGATTCAGTTTTAACATTGTTGACAATGCGATGGCTTCAGAGCAGTCTATACTGAGACTCTCTAACCCAGATGGGATCAGCGAGAAGATGGAGAGTGATTGGACGTCCCATAACCATGTTCTGAAGCATATATCACGGATTTTGGGAAGAAAAGTCTGTCCAGAATCCGAGTTTTTGACCTGGCGAAGGAGGTGCGGGATGACGCCGGGTCCGTACTCCTGGCGGCAGCGCAATACTGTTCGGACTCGGCATGCATGGGACCAGAATTTGTCCCAACGACCTCCGTTAAAAACATCCTCGAAGTGGAGAAGCTAAAGGAAACCGGAAAGCGATTACTGAGTACTTCAGGTGCGGATCGCCTGGCTGCCAGCAACTTACTGCATCCTCGCCACGCTTCAGCCGACTGTAGACGTTGATAAGACGATCAATATCCGGAATACACTCCCAAAGTCGATCGAGGGCTACAGAACTCCAGAGTTGACAGACTCTTGCTGCTCGAGCGAGATCGGCTGCCTCGAGGCTGGAAAAGATTATGGACAAGAGCTCCGGCAAACCAACGACGCGATGAATGGTTTGGTACAGGTCTGGAAATACAAAAATAGCGTCAGAGGGTTGTGATGTAAAGAAAGTTTCAGCAGAATGCTTTACCGGTTGTCCCTCGGTTGATCGGAGAATCTTCGACGGTGGTACAGGAACTCATGCTCGTAACGACTGGGAGTTGGGGCAGACTTCTAGCTTTGGTATGGGAAGGGTTTTCAAGCACGACGATGAACGCTTGGAAAGTCCGTCCCCTTCCTTACTTGAGATGAAGAGGTGGAGCGGAGAGGAAGTTCGATGCGAGTCAGACGTTTACGTATGTTTGGCCTCTCGCTCGAGCACGCAGCGTTGTAAAAATATCGTACGACGCATCGGACGTGGATTCATGACATAGTGAAAAGATATGGTAGAGAATAATGACGGGCAGGTCAGCGTTTGGACCCCGGGATGGAGAGTGAGAATACCAACATCGAGGTGGTTTACAACAGGTATAAACCACAACAAAAGAAAAAAGAGATAAAAAGTGTACGACGCTACAGTGATACGTATCCGCGGTTGGGCAATGCAGGTTTGCTCTGGTAAGGCAATGCCAGTCACTCAAGGAAAGCATGGGGAACATGCGAAAGGACGGAGGGTTCACCTGCGACGACATGTTCCTCTCCTGGAGTCTCTCTGTCACGAGCTGATGAAGGATTTTGTGACTAACTTTTGCACAGACTCCCAACAACCCCTGGAGTTGTGGTCTCCGGGCCGGCTCACGTTGAAGCAGATGTCAGGAGCCTGGTCCGCGCCTAATGTCGTTATGAATTCAGCAACAGGTATGACTTGATCCTTGTGAAGGACGGTATAGTCCAGATCGAGCGAGACCTTTTGTTTGAACCTCCCCCGTACCGCGCTCGTCTGTGGTAGTTCCTGACTAGTATCGCACACGAAGGAGAGCGTGAGGAATGTTTCGGACCAGGCCAACGCTACGTCCTCCAATATTG
Organism: Tulasnella sp. 424; assembly: GCA_019633425.1. Lineage (NCBI taxonomy): Eukaryota > Fungi > Basidiomycota > Agaricomycetes > Cantharellales > Tulasnellaceae > Tulasnella > Tulasnella sp. 424. Next base: position 195,441 of record WSUB01000066.1, on the reverse strand, counting down.
CAAGGGGTGCTCCTACGAGGTTTGACGGGGGATGGAACGAGTCGAAGGCAAGCTTTTCGAGCTTAGGCCAGTAACAAGCTAGGGTCCGAATCGCTTCCGCAGTGACAGGTTGTGGCAAAGCACACTTCAGAGTTACTGCTCGAAGCTCATGACATGAAGCCAGCCCCTCCATTACCATGATATCGACCCGCAACTGCATACCATCCACAAGACATATGCTCCGAAGATTAGGGAACAGTTTCCCAATTGTTGCGAACGCCTCTCGCAGTTCCTGAACGGATCCACCTTGATGATGTAGGTACAAATCGGTGAGATGAGGGAGGTCTCCGATGTTTTGTACCTCCTCCGTAGTAAGAGCAAGCGACGACAGCTGTAGGCGCTCCAGGAACTTCTGTTGGTGCAGGATGTTTGTGCAAGTCCGCGTCAGTGCCTCCGAAGTGGGCACATTGTGAAGGTCAAGGCTTTTGAGGCGTTCCACAGAGGATTCCGTAAGTGCTTGGTTCAGTTTTGGGACTGCTGACAATGCGAAGGTCGGGGAACATCTGAAACTGAGAGCCTCCAGCCCAGATGGGATTACCGAGAAGATGGAGAGCGCTTGGTCGTCCCATGACACTGCTCTGAAGCATATTTTACGAAGGTTGGGAAGAAATGTTTGTCCGGAATCCAAGTTTTTGACCTGGCGAAGGAGATGCGGCACGCGCCCAGAACTGGTCCCAATGACCTCCGTTGGAAACATCCTCGAAGTGGAGAAGCTAAAGGAGGCCATTGGTGAGTGCTTCAGGTGCGGATCGCCTAGCTGCCAGCAACTTACTTCATCCTCGTCACGCTTTAGCTGACTGTAGACATTGATAAGACCATCAATATCCGGAATGCACTCCCACAGCCAGTCAAGAGCTACAAAACTCCAGAGTTGGCAGACTTTTTCTGCCCGAGCGAGATCTGCCCGATTAAGGTTGGAAAAGATTACAGACACGAGCTCCGGCAAACTAAGAGCACGATGAATCGTTTGACATAGCTCTAAAATATAAACATTAGCGTTCGAGGATGCTGACGGGTAACGTAGTCTCAGCGGAATGCTCACGAGTTGCGCCTCGGTTGGTTCGAGAATCATCGATGGTGGTGCAAGAACTCATGCTCCGAACGATTGGGAATTTGGGGCGGACTTCCGGCCTTGATATGGTGAAGATTCACGAGCGCCAAGTTAAAGACGGCGCGCTAGGAAATTCCGCTCTGCCGCTTACTTGAGATGAGGAGGTTGAGCGGGGAGGAATCCGGAAGACTCGAGTCAGACCCTCGTTTACGTATGTTTGGCCTTTTGCTCGAGCACGCAGAATTAACGTCATTAAAATATCGTACGACGCACCGGGCGTAAAGTCATGACATAGTGAAGAGACATGGCAGAGAGTGATGACGGGCTGGTCGGCGTTTGGACCCCCGGCCTGAGAGTGAGGGAACAAGGAGAATACCAACAGGGGAGGCGGTGTACAATAGGCATAAACCATGACGAGAGAAAAGGAGAAAAAAATCGTTTGTGACGCTGCAGTGATACGTATCCGTGGCTAGGCAATGTAGGTTCTGCTCTAGTAAGGGAATGCCAATCAGTCAAGGAAAGCATGGGGAAAATGCGAATGGACGGGAGGTTCACCTTCGGCTCGCGACGAGTTCCTCTCATGGGAGTCTCTCTGTTGCGAGTTAATACTACGCGAAGAATTTGGTGACTAACTTTTGCACGGTCTTCCAACAATCCGCGGAGTTGTCATCCCAAGCTGGGCCAAGGTAGAAGATGTAAGGAAGGGCTGTGCACGCTGCCGCTATGAATTCGGCAACGGGCGTGACTTGATCCTTGTGAAAGACGGAATAGCCCATATAGAGCACGACCTTCTGTTTGAACCTCCATCGTACCGCGGTCGCCTGTGGTATTTCCTGACTAGTATCCCACACGAGGGAGAGCCTGACGAGTGTTTCGGGCCAGGCCAACGCTACGTCCTCCAATATTGCGAGGGGGGCTCCTGCGAGGTTTGACGCAGGATCGAACGGGTGGAAGCCAAGCTCCTCGAGCTTAGGCCAGTAACGAGCAAGGGTCCGAATCGCTTCCGCAGTAACAGGTTGTGGCCGAGCGCACCACAAAGTTACCTCTCGAAGCTCATGGTATGGAGCCAACCCCTCCATTACCATGATATCCGTCCGCTTCCGCGTACCTCCCTGGAGCCGTATCCTTTGAAGATTAGGAAACAGTTTCCCAATCGTTTCGAACGCTTCTCGCAGTTTCCCACCTTGATGATCAAGGTGCAGTTCGGTGAGATGAAGAAGCTCTCCGATGTTTTGTACGTCCTCCGTCTTTAGAGGCGACGATAGGTGTAGGCACTCCAGGAACTTCTGTTGGTGAAGGATGTTTTTGCAACTTGTCCGTTTCAGTGCCTCCGAACTTTCTCGAGACCAATTGTCCAGCTTAAGAACTTTGAGGCGTTCCACAGAGGATTTCGCAAGTGCTTTGTTCAGTTTTAAGAGTGTTGACGATCCGAAGTCCTCGTCGCATTCGAGAGTGAGAGCCTCCAGCCCGGATGGGATCAACGAGAAAATGGAGAGTGTTTGGGCCTCCGAGAACCATACAATGAAGCATATTTCACGAAGGTTGGGAAGGAACGTTTTCCCGGAACCCGAGTTTTTAATCTGGCGAAGGAGGTGCGGGATGACGTCGGGTCCGTACTCCTCCTCGCATTGCGATACTTTTCGGACTCGACATGCACGCGCCCAGAATTTGTCCCAATGACCTCCGTTGGAAACATCTTCGAAGTGGAGAAGCTAAAGGAGACCGGAAAGCGATTAGTGAGTCCTCCGGGTGCGGATTGCCTGGCTGCCAGCAACTTACCCCATACACGTCCCGCTTCAATGGACTGTAAAGTTCGATAAGATGATCAATATCAGGAATGCACTCCCAAAGCTGATCGAGAGCTACAGAACTCCAGAGTTGACAGACTCTTGCTGCTCGAGCGAGATCGGCCCGCTTGAGGCTGGAAAAGATTATGAACAAGAGCTCCGGCAAACCAACGACGCGATGAATCGTTTGGCACAGGTCTGGGAGTACAAAAATAGCGTCAGAGGATGTTGTGACGTAAAGAAGTTTCAGCAGAATGCTTTACCGGTTGTCCCTCGGTTGATTAGAGAATCTTCGACGGTGGTACAGGAACTCATCCTCCTAACGACTGGGAGTTGGGGCTGACTTCCGGCTTTGGTATGGAGAAGGGTTTCGAGCACCAAGTTCGGGGCGGCGAACGCTTGGAAAGTCCGTCACCCTGCTTACTTGAGATGAGTTCGTAGACGAACCGAACTTGTTCGGGCGGAGGTCGGAGATAAGATTGGCTAGCGGAGAGGAAGTCAAACCTCCGTTTACGTATGTTTGGACCTTTGGTCCTGGACCGAAAGTTGGTTCGGCATGCTTGGGCCAAGCATGCCGAACAACTGTATAAAATGTCGTTCAGCGCGCCAGGTCATGAAACGAAGGGTCAATCAGGGTCAAGCAGATGAGTGTAGAATTAGGCCGAATGGTCAAGTAACCATCTCCTCGGGCTTCCCGTGTTTCAAGCGGTCCCCAACGGAACGACGTCGCCTCCCCGTCGCTTCACCGGTACCGTCCCGGTCCAGCCGCAAAAAAAGAAAAAAAAAAAAAGGTTGAGAATGATCGGTCTTGACGGCCAAGACCGCCGGCAGCAAAGGCCTCAATTTCGGGGAACCATCGGCAACTTTGACATATTTTGCGAAAAAGGGTATTATGACGTCACAGGCGCGTCAGACGTGATTCGTTTGGTATTGTTTCAAAAAACCAAGGGCGGGGTATCTATGACAGGAGAACTGAGAGGGGTGGGTCACCATGAGATAGGCAACAACATCAGATGTGGAGTTTCGTCGACGTCGCGGAGATGTACGTATGTAAGAAAAGGCGATGACGGGCGAGTTTGGAGTGCGGGGATGCAAGGGGGAACGATGGGGGAAGAGAAAACAATCGATGTAATGTACAACAGACGCGAGTCTCAACGACGAAAAGAAGGAAAAAAAGAGTTCGTGATGCGGGGATGATATACGTCCGCGGCGTGGAATGCAGCAAAAGAAATAACTTAGGCCGTCAAAAAGGATGAGAGGGCAGGTGTTGAGGCCGCACAGCGAACGAACACAAAAAGTGATCAGGGGAAAAAGGAGGAAAGAACGCTGAGAGTTTCGGGGATCGTTAAAGTTGTAGTTCTCGCGATCAGCTCCCTCTCCGAATCTTCATGTTGAATTGGCCGTTGGCGTTGAGCAGGCCTGGGGGGATGGGTCCCTCCTTCACCAGCTTTGCGGACATCTTGTTGGCGGGACTGTCTGGGCGACCTTGTGCGGACGCCATGACAGCGCTGACGACGGAGCCCGTCGGTGATGGTGTAGCCGAGGACGGCTGGTATGGTGGTGATGGTAGAGGAGGTGTCGGGAATGGGTATCTGCAAGGGGGGGGGGGGATATGAGGTTAGAATCTGGACTGAGAGACGAAGGGTGAGCTAGCCCACGTACTCGAAGGCACCGTTCTCGTTCTTGAATGGTGTACCGACAAGAGGCATATTTTCAGAGTTGGAAGAGGAGTCGGTTGGAGGTGCAGATGCTGTTGATGCCATTGTTGGCGGAGGGTGAGCGTCTGCGATGAGTGTGAACGGGATCCGAGTGTGCGTACGCAAGGGACGAGCTTTAAAAGAGTTACTGCTGTAACGTGGAGAGCAGAACGACGCGTTGAAGAAGAGGAAGATGCGATGGTTCGAGCAGGGACGAGTTTGCGAGAAAAGGCAGGTGGTTGGAGGGGGTTTGGTTACTCGGAGGTGGGCCTTCTTATATGAATGAAAAACGCGGTGGAGGGAAGTGGGAGGGGTTGGGTGGAGTGAATGGATGGGAAGATGCAGCTCGGTATTTGTACGTGAGACGTGATAGATTATCAACGCGACAAGAAAAAAGAAGGAAGCTCTTGTGTGCTTAGCGGCGGACTTTGTGTGTGCGGTTTCAATCACCGATCGTTCTTCTTTCTCTTGTGGTGGTGACGTCGACGCGACTTCTTCCCCAATCTCACACAGCCCTGTAGGGATTAACCTCCCATGTCGCTGGCTACTTTGCGCTTACCGAGTAGACGGCGCAGCAAATTTGTGGCAGCAGGTGAGCGTTGCTCCCCACACCCCGAGGAGGGTCGAGCTTATTCCGAGAAGGGGAATCAAACTCGGAAGCTCCAAACCCATTCCAAATTTACATAATCCTCTATCCGGAACTAATTGCATTTCCCTTTCTCGTCCATATATCGAAATGCCTCGCTTTACCGGCTCCGAGCTGGATTCAAACGCCCAAAGCTGATGGGCGCACTTAGATTGATCCCGGATTTAGCTCGCGAAGGCGATGCCTATTGGACGGGATGCCGGGCATAGACCTGTAGTATAGTGGAGAAAGAGAGGGAGTTGCTTGGTGGAAACGTGCAGAACGGCGTGGTATGGCTGCGGGATCGGATGGAGAGGTGCTGCGGGACATGCCGAGCGAAGGTGGGTCGCTTCAGATCTGCGGCACCTACTGCCAGCCAGGGATCTGGTTGACCGCTAGCACCTGATGCACCTCTTTGGTACAGTGCAGCTCATCCCCCAGATCTCAACTCTCCTCGGACACTTGGGATCAACTAGCTGGTAGGGAGCCGATATCGGGAGGGGGGGGGGTAAATCAAATCAGAGCTCTCCGCGGTCGTCATTGGGGGAGGGCTCGTGGTGCTAGACAACGGTCCGCCACATCAGCGTCACCGATGATGCGCATGAACGTACGCGTGGGACGAAGAAAGATCGACTTGGACAACGACAGCTCCGCCGATGGGCAACGTCATTCAGAAAAAATAAAATATCCAATAAATTTGATTTGTGTAGCATGCGCAGCGAAGCTCCCCGGGCAGCAAGTTAGCGACGAACGGCGAGCTGTCATCGCTGCCCACACGGCGTTCTCAAGACAATTGCACAGCATTTTAGCCCACAGCACCCACGATTGATTTCGATTGTGTGGCGTTTTAGGCCTTATTCGTTTGGTAGCGTGGGTGAGCCCATGGGTGACGTCAAGCCCCCCCCGATCACGAACCCCTCCTTTCGTTCACCGGAACATTTCGCGAGTCACGTTGAGCGTGCAAGAGTTGTCTACGGTGTTCTTTGTCGCGCACTGTAACCCTCTTTTTTACGTTCTGAACTAGCCGTTCACCGCCGGCGATAGCAGATTAAGAAGAAAAGAGTCACATCCGATCAGCATGCTTTCCAACCACCGCTTCGGTGATCATCGGACCCCTCTTCACCTCGGGATTTCGAAACCCCCTTTAAGCGATAAATTGGAGATCTTCCCTAATGCCGCAATATTCTCATTAGGTTCATCTTGTACAACCCACGATTTCGTTATCATTATCACAGACTGCCATTCATGGGTACTTGGCGTGCGCACCGCGCGTTAGCCGGAAATGCCCACTTGACGGGATCTCCTTTCTGCCAAAAAGCGAACCCGAAACCAGCGGAGAACCCGCCACCGGAGATCAGCAACTTCTCCTACGAGAATCTCATCCTACCGGCGGTGGTGCATTCTCGGAGTACTTGCAGTTTCATGTAACGCGAACCTCAACGTGCGAAACCCGCGCGAGACCGGGCCGATACTCGGTATTTTATTCCCATTTTATCGTCCCTCGCGTTCACCATCCCATGCACAATCTTCGCCATTCGAAGTCGAACGAAATAAACGTAAAAAAGAGAGAAAACAATCTACTCCCCTTTCGTCTCATCGGACTCGTCGCACGTTCATTCTCGCTAAACCTCAGCCCTAGCTCGGCGTTCTCCGCGGCGCCGATTTCGACCTGTCGACTGCTGGATCCGTTGTCGTTCCGTCCATAAAACTCTGGTCTCGTGCTCTGTGTTAGTGTTGTGCCCTCGAAAACTCTTTCTCGTAGATATCACCCTGCACGCGGAATAAGATCCTTTGCCAAGATGATTTTGATTGCTTTCCCTGCTGGTGTCCTTCTCCGAGCTTCGATGTCCCCGGCCTCGAGGCATGTTAACACCCCCCACCCCCCTCGTGAGCACACCTCATCTCACTCGCACCTTAATTAAAGCACTTCACTAACAAAAAGCCCCCCAAACCGAAGGAGACAAAACGAAAAGAAAAACGAAAAACCAACGGGGGTCCTTTTCGACTCTCATAGGTTTCCATTTTTGGGATAATCGATGTCGTCACAGGTGACGCGTTCGTGGGCTTCGCGCGTCAAGGAACAAGACACACGTCGATGGGCTCTCGCGAACTCGTTAGTTACGATAGAGACATTGAACCTGTAGATCAACTGGGCGAGAACGAAGATTCGGTGGGCTGAGCGTGTCTGGCGCGACTTATCAGGCCTGAAAATCGGGTTCGATCAGCCCTAACGCTTGATCGAGCTTCGCCACCCTCTAAAGACCCGGGCGGGCGGGTCGATGATAAGGGAAAGGAAGGGCAACCACTCATGAATAGGAGGTCCGACTCGTCCAGGCTTCTCTCGCGCGGCGCTCGATCGTCTGTCGCTTCTCATCGACGTCCATCCGCTCCACCGAAGTCGAACCACTTCTATTACCTTTCGGAGACCAAGAGGAGTTAACACGAGCATCGAGAATAGTAACCTATAAAGACACTGTTTGGTCGCATCTGCGGGAAACTCGACGAGGTAAAGTAATCTATCTCTTCTCCTAAACGAGTCTCAAAATCTTTACGTACTTATTCGAACCTCCTCCCCATTCCGCAGGGGGCATTCTCGACTCTAATAATAGTCGCGATCAAATGAATGGGCGATTCGGGGATTTCGGATGCCCCACTCGAAGATATTTGAAGAAAAAGGTAAACGGTCGTTCGGGGGGTCTCTCTATCTGCGTCTAACGTGCAACTCCGGTCTTGCGCTTCGGACAGTGATTCCGGATCGTGGGCCGTAAATGATGTCAGAGGAGATTCCGTTTATTAGTTGGCTCTGTCAATTAGCGACGGCGAGTTTCGAGTTTGGTCCGGACATCGGTCCGGTTTGGATGAATGTCGCGCAAGAGGGAGAGTTCACAATTGAGTAACAACGGAAGAGCTCAGTAGTGACTTTTCTGTCTCATTGTTGGCATGAGCCCTCAGGGAGATTCATCTTCATTCTCATCAAATGTAGTTTAAGAGAATCAGACTGCCAAGAATGGGGAAGGCACCTTGGAGGAATCATTCATTTGCGAGTTCTTCAAATGTATGTATTGACACCCCCTACCCCTTTTCTTCCAATATACAGGATTGCTGGGCATTTTGTACTTGAAAGCTGCACATTGAAGAAATTGGAAAACAGGATAAGGAGGGCAATGCCTGATTAGCTTTGCATGACATAAGTGAGAGCTTGTCTACTGAGCCCTGGCATCTACTTCAAGCATCACATAATGCAAAGACATCAACACCAAGGTGAGGAGCGTCATCACAACTTTTAAGGAGTGGTACACTCATAGGTACTTGGATCAAGGGCAGTGTTACAGGACACAGGATGAGAGGCGAATTCAAGAGTCTCCTTTGAATGTAAGTGTATATACAAAACCAAAGCACAGTATAGATAAGAAAATATGAGGCAAGCATGAGATGTAGAGTGTCACAACCACCAGAGCCAACTAAAACTCACCCTAAGTCCGCTAAACCTGCCAAAACTTGAAAACACCCAATCTCACAGATTACATCAGCCACTTACATAAGCCAACCCTGATTATGGAATCAACTCTGTCAGACCAATGCGGAGATATTCCTGTTTAGGGCATGGCATTAATCATACCGAAACCTTTCCCCTTTTGGTAACAGGACCAATTATGCCGTGCCAAGGCTTCCCTGCAGTAGTAACCATATGGACACCATGCTTCTGTCTTACTTGGCAATGTAATAATAGCAATGACCACGTCAGCGTCTCGGACGTCTTATGCTATGTGGGGTAGATCCATACCTTTGGTTCTTCTTGCTTCTTATCACACATGAGGCAGCCGAATTCGGATCACATGGTCAGGGCTCGGTTACACAAGGTGCCCAAGGGAACCAATCATAAAAAAGATGGGGGCGATTTTGGTTTTTATGTTGCAATGATTGCACCATCATTGCCTAATGCCAAGTGGCTTGGGTTGCTGAATGGAGAAACCCCACAAACCAACATTACGTGTTCTGAGGCATCAACTCAGTTGGGAGTTGTGGGTTCTTATCTTCATGGGAAAAGAAGTGTGGAGCCATGTGACGCCATGGACCGGATGACTCATTGGTGGAGCATGCCCCACAACTCCACCTGCTGACAAAGCAACATCTTAAGGGTATATATACTCCTCCTCTATGCACCTTTTTCGACCTCCCTCCTTTTGCAGTAGTAACACACAGATATACTAGTTGCCCCCTACCCTCATATAACACAGGGAACCCCCCCCCCCCCACACACACACATACACAAAGCCCCTAGAATGAGGCACTTCTTGCTTGCAGTAGATGTCCCTGACCCTTTAAGGACACTGTATTTCCCAGACCTACCTGGGAGAGGAGGAGCTGCAAGTGCGGTGTTGGACTACAGTGACCATGAAGGATACAGGAGAGTGGAAGATCATGAACCAAGAGGCGTTTACTGGAGAGGCGTTGTTGGAACATTCATTGCTGAACACCTAGGATACAATAGTAAGCAATCTTGCCAATTGTGGAGTGGGCATCCTAGCTGATGGGCATTTCACATGTAGTTGACAAGGCTTGGCACGTAAATACTTGGGTAAGAAATTGGTGTGAATCTGGTCATCCAAGCAGTATTCTTACGAATTTTCTCGTTTTCCTATAGCCTAAAGGGTATGCTCTGTGGATGAAAGAGAGAAGAAATGCAAAACAAGTTGACACATATTTGTATGGGTTTGGTACGTATTGCTCACGTCATTGTAAAAGCTGGTACACTGACAGACATGCTTTTAGGTTGGAGGAAACATTTCAGAACCCCAAGAGAATTCGGCTTTCATGCAGTCTGGCTATATGATGATGATTATTTTGATGCTGGTGATGAAGCCTGTCAATGCACCCTTCATACTGGCCGGCCTCAGGGAGTGATCAATGAGGAGTGGATTTATGATGAACGGAGGCGATCCTCAAACTCCCACGCTGCGGGGGAAAGAAGTCAAAGCGGCGGAACCGGCGGCGGTCATGGAGGTACAGAGGGTGACATAGAGGATGCCAGCGATGATGAACATTCACCGACTGTCAAGCCCATCATCCGTTGGAATCGATCAAAGAGGATGCTCCTGGAAGCAACTGGCGGTCCTACACTTAACCCTCAATGGCGTCCACCGCTCCTCACCGCAGCGGTCCGCAGCCACCAAGTTGCTCATACACCTCTGTCACGGCATCGTCCTCAAGAGCTTGTCTGGGTCTCAATTGATCCGTTGGACCCATGGATCCCGGGAGAGCAGCCGATCCGCTTGTGGCCGGCGTTAATCAAACCGAACGATCCAGGACAGTTGCCGAACACCTCCAAGGTCCAACTCCTCGGAGTGGATACCCATCACATGGTTCACCAAATCCAAATTCGTACGTGGCAAAGTCAGCCTCTACCGCAAGACTTCCTTCAAAGACCACTTCCACACCTTGGGGGACCGCGAATGCGGCCGGCCGACGAGTTAAACCGGTTTCGCCCTCTCCCTGTTTCCCTTGACCCTCTCCCAAATCCCGTCCCCCGTCAGTACGACCTAGCGATCCTCCCCTACTCCATCGCCCTCCGACAAGCTTTCATTCTCGCCGGGCAATACGCGCCTTTTGAACTCGTTCAACAGGCAGACGGGAGCCTCGGGTATAAGGGGCTCTATTATGGACCTGAACGAATCCAATTGGGAGACTTGGTCCGGTTGGTACCAGATCGTCGAGAGTTCGAGAGACTAAGAATTGGGAGGAGGTGGCTTCAAGCTTCGGATGGAGCGTCCGAGCGATCGCTGTTTGGCTTCATCCTGCATATCGGTGAGACCGAACACCGGGCAGGCTTGCGATTCTCCGCAAAGGTCTTCGAACTTCAGTCGGTTCCTAGACACAGCCAACAAAGTGGAAACGGCAACCTGCCGGACGCGCCAGACGGATACCGCTTTAGGGAGGTCACGACGTCTCCAGCTCAGGACTTGCCAATTCGCTATATCGCATGCAGGTACGACCCGAACGACGAAGCTGTTTTACGCCCCTCCGCGAACGGAAGAACGGAACCCAGGCGTCGATCCACCACTCCGCCCCAAGGAGCCTCTGGACGAGTGGGAGAGGCACGGAACCGCCGCCCTCGGGGGATCGAGATGTCCGAGCCAGACGCGTCGGCGACGGGCGGGATTCAAGAAATGGAGTGGATCGGAAGTCGGGAACAGGGAATCGAGCTGGCTCGTTCAGGGGCGTTGAGAAGCTTTTATGATGAAAATTGACGTTCGAAAAGGGTGATATGAGGATGGGGACGAAAATCTGGAGCTTCGTCGACAGAGGGATGGCATTGAGCCAAGCGACGAAGTGAAACACAAATGGTCCGGACTGAGCTTTCTTACTATGCCCTTTCAAGTGTAAAAAATAGTTTGCTTCGATATGGCTAGGCGAATCCAATGCACTTACGTTCCAAGCAGGGTACCGAAATCGCGCCAGTTCACATTCAAATTCGGTCGACGGAGGCTTTAAATGCTGTAGGAATACCAGTCTCTCGTTGTAGAAAAGCGTTTGTTGGAGCGACACGATACCGGAAAGCTGAACGCTACGTTCAGGCGTGGTCGCGTGATGTTTGTGCTTGAAGGAGGGTAAATGGCGCCGATTGATGCGCGTCCAACTCCCTCAATGAACCATAAACACCACTCCTCCCAAACCAAGAGCAAAAACAGCTCGCGCCCCCCGCCTGCCACATGAATATGGAGCTCGTGAAGGCGGCGGCACGACGCCCGATAATCAGCTCTGAGGTCTCTTGCCGATGATCGGAGTTAGAAAGCGCGCCACTGTCGCCCGGTGGCCGTTGGGCAGCACAGAGATCCAGCCAGACCGGCTCGTAATTCCACTCTCGCCTGCTACATCCGCATACTCACCCAGTCTAAACATTCCGTCGGACCGCAGGTTGCTTGATCATCGACCAACCTTCCAGCGCCCCATATAAAACTAAATCCAGCGCATTCCGTGCGTCCTTATCTCGCCCCCACTCCATCCTCTTTCACGACCTCATTGACGACCCGCTATCCACGCCATGCTCTCTCGCATTTCTCGTTCAGCTACCGGCCTCTTCTCTTCATCCCCCTCGGGTCGCATCACCGAGTACAAAATCTCGGAGAAGCCGCCAGTTGTCGACATCGCAGCACCTCCCGAGACCACGACCATTCCCGAGGAACCATCCCCTACCGTCGTAGTTCACACTCTCGAAGAAGAGCTAGTCACCGAGCAAACTATCGTGCCAGCACCCGAACCGATCGCGAATCCCGCCCCCGCGACCGAGCCAGAGGTCCAAGTTGCTCGCGAAGCAACCCCCGCTCCCATCGAACCCATACCGACCCCTTCTCCATCGTTCATGCAAGTTGCTCCCGAGAAGTCAGAGAAACTCGCCCCTGTCGATCCCGCTCCTCATGACGTCACCCCATACTCTGACGCCAAGCACATCCCTTATCCGCCTCTCGAAGACAGTCGCCCCGAATCGCCTTCCAACGAGTCCAGCGCTGCGACAAACCCAAATGCAGTCTCGACTTTTGCGGCAGGTGCGGCCACATCGACCGGTCAGAAAACGGTCGATGCGACGCTTCATCGGAGAGCTGCGACTGCCGAGAATGTGTTGACTAACGAGGAAAAGGCGAAGATCGAGAAAACGGAAGGTACGTGGTTGCTGCAAGCCTCCGGATGACCATAGATAGCTGACTATCCACTCATTCAGCCAAGGACGCTAAACAGCTGTCAAAGATTATCCAAAACGAAGGCAAAGTGGAAGACAAGGTAGCCGTAGCTCATTTTCAACTCACTTCGAGTTGAATACTGATTAATCGGTTCTCTTTCTCTAGCTCCTCAAGACGTCGATCAAGGAACTCGCGCGTCTGCAGAAGATTCAGAAAACAGCAGTTTCCGACGAAGCCAATGCCATCACTGCGCATGCGAAAGCTGTCAAGCTTGAGCAGAAGTTGAACAAGGTGGGTATCTTCGCTATATTACGTCGCGAGAGTAGCACTCTGATCCGATTCGACACAGGCTTATCTTGAAGCGAAAGCCAAGTGGGAGTCGGCTATTGTAGACCTCAAATCCAGGGAGGAGAAGCTTGGGTCGGCACGCGAGCATGGTCAGACTCAGACCGCGTTGGTCAAGGAGAAGATACTCGAGGTTGAAGCACTTAGGGCTCAAAAGGCTACGGATGATGTGAGTGTAATTTTTGGGAAGCGTCTTGCACAGTGAGCTGACTTCAAGGACCGGTCACGCAGCGCGAACGTCAAGCCAAACTTGCTTCTTTGAAGAACCCAGCTTTGACAACCACCGCCCTCTGATCGCCTTAATTTTCACGACTCTCTTCGATACATTTCTCGCTCTGAATTACCTCTCTACGTCCTTACGATATTTCTTTAATGCCCTTAATATTCAGTCCCTCCCCATTACCATACCGTCATGTATGGTCCTCATCTTGGGTGCACATATGACTATTACATTCTGCCGCTAACTGAAAATTGATATACCATCCCGGACTTGAATTCCGAGTCCGTGGATATTGAACCGATAAAAGCCCAAACCATCTACAACTCGCTCTTAACTGCGGGCTTTTCAGCCAATAGTCTCTCGATCTCCGTATTCAGCGAGTCGGGTGACGAGGTGGATATGTAACGACTGACAACTTTGCCGTTTCGGTCGACAAGGAATTTCTAGACAAACATCCATCACCGCTGTTAGCACCACAGTTGACCCGAGACGACGAGGACCATACGCACCTCAAAGTTCCATTTGATCCTACTCAAGCCAAACTGCGATTTCTGGCTCTTGAGGTACTTGTAAACAGGGTTCGTACCGTCGCCGTTCACGTCCGACTTCTTCATGAGCTGGAAGGTAACGCCATGGTTGATGGTGCAGAACTGGCCGAACAGAATCAGCCGTCGTTCGTTGCAGCATAGACTTGCCACTCTTACCTCAGAGATCTGTTCATCAGATCCTGGTTCTTGAGCCCCGAACTGATTGGAAGGGAAGCCGAGGATAACGAGACCTTCGTCCTTGTACTTATCGTGCAAGCGTTGCAAGCCAGCATATTGGGGAGTGAAGCCGCTAAGAACAGCAGAAGAGATATGGCGTCAGCGGGTCTCCGTAAGCGCCATCGGCTTCCTACCGACCATTGCGAAGCCGTGTTCACGACCAAAACCACCTTGTCTTTGAGCTGTGAGAAATCGAACTCCTCGCCCTTGGTAGTGGGGAACTGAAGTCGGATACGAAATGTTAGTCAAAGCTCTATGATCCCCGGAAGAGATGGTCGTGGTGCTTACTTTCAAGTTGTAGAATTCTGAGGCCATTCGGGGGAGGAGGGTGTGGATACGACGAAGGATAGCTGTAAAGGAATCCACAAACGTTACAACACATCCGTTACTAACCAGAGTCAGTCGACGAACAACTCACTGAAAAGTGTTGGTTGAAGAAACAGAGCGTTGGTCAGATAGGAGAGTCGGGATGGGGGGTCTAGGTGCTCGGGGGGTCTTGAGTATTTATATGAGCATGTGAACATCGATCACGTGGAATAAATGACGCCATGGGTGGCTCAATTCGGAAGAAATTAGGCCGAGCTTCCCGATCATTGTCTGCCTGATAAGGAAACTGTTGCAAGGGTAGCCGACTTGAGGTAATTACGAAGACAACCCGGGGAGACCCGGACCTCCAACAATCGCAGTTCGCAGGTCATCGCCGATCTCACGAGAGTCGGACCGGTTGACGCCGCCACGAGGCATTTCAAAGCTGCCGCAGTTCGACGGCGGCCGCGTTCCTGGGGCAGATCGATTTTATGAGCTTGGACTCGAATAGTCGACCCATTTTCAGAGCGTGGACGCTTTGGAATTCAAGCCACCCGGCCGCTGCCCGACCATGGGCGCGCAGATGCCAATCAAAGAACGACGTTAAAGAAATACTACTGTGGGCGGGATATCAGCGACACAGACCGGAGGGTCGTCGTTCCGCCTTACCATATAATAATTTACGCAGCAGGATAGCCAACCTCAATACTGCAGGCCCGCCAAATTTGCCCACCCATCTCTCACGATCGCTTTTATCTGCGCCATTTGGAGTTTGGTCCTGGGAGAGATTGTTTTCGAGTCCAGCTTCTTCTGGATCCCTTCCAACACAAGAACGTATAGCGTTCGCTTCCTACTGAGGACGAGGTCGAACGCTTTATATCCCAGCCAGATGAACAGTTCGCGTTGGATTGAGAATGTTGCACCGTTCTCTTTTGCGAGGCGGTCATTTGCCTTTCGTCGAATACTAGCGAAAGAGCTGTATATGGAAGCTTCGATCGTCGCTATAAAAACAATTTTTTAGTCAATCACTGGCTTGGAACCAGATCATCGCTCACCAAGAATAAACCTCGTCATTTGAACAATCCCTCCATCTGTTCTCCAACTCTTGAGATAGCAGTGCATCTTCATTGCTGTGAGAGCAAAGTTCTGAAATATGTTCAAGTATACAACTTTGCGCCCATTGAACGAGGTGTCGTTAAAGATGACGAGGTTTCGTATTTTCGCCGCACTTCAAGGGTTGGGTGTACATGGTCAACGTCCAGCTTGACGCGCTATGGATAGCAACTTACTGGATTATTCTTTGTCTGAATGCAGCTCCCGGTTTCCGACCTCTCTGAACGGTCAAAGTCATCGACAAATCTGCTCAAATGCAAGGCTCTTAGTATCTCCAACGTTTGGACGCAGGCTCCCACTTACGGATGTCCTCCAGTCTCGTGTAGTCTGCACTAACGCACAACTTCTGCATGTCGATCCTCACTCCGCACCACGGAAACCCGCCTCTCTTTCCCTCTTTTGGCAATACCACATTCGGGTTGTGTTCGTTGCAGTCGAAGTTGGTCAGAGTCTTTTCCGGTGCTATGAAACAACCGTATTCCGGGTGGCCTTTGCTCATAATGTCCAAGAATTTACGAGCCATCGAAAGGCGTGTGGTGATGAAAAGATAGTCGTCGACGTAGCGTAGGAGAAGGTTTCGAAGGTCTTTGCAGAAGTCGAAGTGCTTTCGCTCAAGGTCACCGTAGAAGAATGAGCAGAGAAGCGTGGAAAGTACCGATCCTTGTGGTATCCCGACCTTCTGGCGGTATAAGTCTGAACCAATCTATGGATGAGTCGATTGGTTAGCCTAGGTGAGGTGGAGTGGGCTTTCCATCCGCCTTACTTTGACGAGGTTTTGCTGAATATGCTCTTCCAGCAACTTCAAGATCTCATCCTTGTCCGCCGATGGGTAATGTACCTTGAATAAGGAAGCTTATTACGCGAACCTTTACCTGACGCAAACGAGAGGAATTACCTGGTCAATGTATATTGCATTGTGCATGACTTTTGCCAAGGTCTCAGCGAAACGAGAAAACTGAGGCTCCTCCCCTACAAGATTGACCAAGTTCGTCAGACTGCAGATCAAAGAAGCAGGAGCGCTCGGATGCTGACACTGCGGCTTCGCCTTTTTCATGTACCTCCTTCGAGCATCTTTCCCCCCTTCCATAATGTTAACCTCGCTCCAGCGCCGGACATTGTAATCCTCCTGGCAGCCGACCCCGACCGTGTTTGTAAGTATCGCACCGACAACTAGAAAAGGACATCCTGACGTACCGTGCTCAGTAATTCATGAAGTATGTTTACCAACTTGACTTGGTCGATGGTATCAAAAGCCGCCCGAACGTCAACCTTGACAAAGTACAGCTTTGGCCTGAGAGCGATAATAATGATCAATGGGGCGTCTTACGCCTCAGATCCACGCTCACAAGGTTTGGTTCGGTAAAAGGTTTCTCTTTCGAAATGCCTTGAGCTTCGCATACACCTCGTTCAGACCGAAGACTGAGGCGCCTAGTAGGTCAGGTTGATTGGTCTACGAAGCAGGTTGGCCCGTTAGCTTCCTTCAGCAAGGACATGCTAGCTTCGTACCTTCTCATATGAAAGGATCTGAAAGGCATTCTGCAATACTCGATTGATAGAGAGACCCGCTTTCGGTTTCCGGCGAAGGTTCACAATAGGACGGACACCGGTGTCTTTGGGTAAAAGGCGAATGTACGAGTAGCCAAGTTGACGGGATCTCATAACATTGTCCGCTACTTGCTGTAAGCGACGTCAGAATTTTGGCATAGAATGCACTTGGATCCCATCCGCACAAACTTTTGAATATCCCAGCTTAGTGAAGGTTCCTTCGCTCAGCCGATCGAATAAGGGTGCACAGAGCTTGGTCCAGTCGTCCTGCCGGAAATAAAGCACCTGATTCCGGTACGCGCCCGAGTCGGTGATGTAGAATGTATTCTGCGAAATAGTTTTCATGGTAGTCAGCACGCTAATAGTTCATCGGAAATAAGCTTGGCCAAGAGCTCGAACCTTAAGAAGGGGTAACACGAAAGAATCAAAGAACCAGTAAATAAACTCGTTCAGGAGTTCCCTTTTCTTCAGGTCGTCAGATACCGAGGGTCGCCGAGCCTGAGCGTTCGGAGAGTCCGGTATGAGCCAATCGCAGTCGGCGATGCTAAAGCCTTGCAAAAAGCTGTGTAAAGTCGGCGCCTCAAAGCGTCGGCAGGAAATAAAAGTAACGATGTCTGCAGACGATGTTAAATAGAAGGGTTGGGGGGGAGTAGACGGGCGGACGCACGAGATAAGATAGACTTCATATTCTTATTGCTCCCCCAGAACCCTCTCGGGATTACTGTGAGAACGACAGAGGCTACGAACCGGTATACCTAAGGCGACTGTATTTAGCTGGTGAGGTCAGGAAGCGCAGTTGACTTATCACGTACCTCAGCATGACTGCAAGCGAAATCTACAAAGCGTGGTTTTGCTTGGGCATGGCGTTTGGCTTGAGAGGCGCCATGAGGTACGATCAAGCTTGCATGTGATACCTCGATCGAGGTGTCCATCCCTGCCTGAGTCAAGAATAGTTGATTTATGGGTTGCATATGCTGTCCCTCCGCAGCTTGAACTTCGGTGAGAAGGTCCTAAAGCCGGCAACTGTTAGCAAGGATGTCAACCCCGATCCTAACACTCCAACCCACCAGGATTCCATTCGGTTCGAGAATGTCGGAGGTTGATCCTTGTTTAAGCTGAACGAAAACGGTGGGGTCAGGCTTCAAGTTGGCTCGACCCGACTCTGAGGCAGACCTTGGAAGGGCATGTGAAATTACAAAGCTTGCTATACGTCGTTCGACCATGCAGCTTGACCAGCCTTTCGAGTAATGAAATGATCGGCTTCAACCGTTTCGGGGTCTTGCAGTGGCCTTTGAACTGTCATAAGGTTGGGCGGTCAGAACTTCAGCAGAGTTTCATGGAGCGGGACGTTCGGCGTACCAGAATATCGTCTTCACGATCGTCAAATACAGGGAAAGGGTTGAGAGATTTTTTGTCTTTCGGACACGTAAAGACATTTTTGAGGTCGTATTGACGGGGGAATATATATTTCGATAGGTGACGGGCAGCGGCTTCGAGTTTTTTCTGAGCCGAATCAGGGGTATCTTGCGCTGTTCGATCAGGTTGTACTTTGTTAAGGATATCTTAAGAAATAGCTATTAGCAAATGTGCCTCTCGATGAAGACTTGGAGGCACACACGAGATGATGGTATTCCAAGACGGACCCTATTCGGACCGACAAGTTGAGGCCGACTGTAAAATATTCGGTTCCTCGCAAATGGTATGTCTGCGGGTGTGTTACTGACGAAAGCAAAGGTCAGAGCGGTTTCAATCCCTGAGTAAATATCTTACATCTGTTTGGTGTGCGAAGCGACGCCGCCATGCCCCACTCGCTGACGCTTCTCCGGAGGACCCCCCTCGGCGTCAGCAATCTGACCGCGCTTCTTGCCTTTATGAATATTTTTATCGGATGATAAAACATCTGAGAGGGGTGTTCCGCAAAGTTGAACATGGCAGTCGTTTCCGATGGGCTCGAAGATGCTGCAGGTTGTGAGAATATGAAGCATCGGCCCTTCGCCGATCCTGACAGACGAAATATTATCCTATTCAGTGACTGTATGATTTAAATATGTCGAGGGAGCGCGCACCGTTCCAAGAGCATTCGCCACAGGCGGTCCTTCAGCTTCTCAACATTAGTGTTTACCGCGAAGCAGACAACCCTTTCATTAGAGTTATTGTCCCGGTCATCTGCCTACAGTCACGGTCAACTTCAAATCCGAATCGTAGAGCTAGTGAGCTTACTATTCGAGTCCCGAGGCACAGGACGTTGGTTCGGTCGCGAGACTGGAGGAGTTTGAACTGCGCGCGTCTGATCAACTAAACGACGCGTTAGAGACTCCGACTGTATGCTCAAAAGCTTGCCACCTGTCTTACCTCCGATTGACTCAGACCAGGTTCATAGTAGTTGAACCTCGGTTCTGCGTCTGTTGTCGGTTTGCCCCGAGCGATGATCCAATTGTTCAGAAAAGCAACAAACTCTGGAGGGTCATCCGGAAGTTCCACAAAGATTTCGGGAATTAGTTGATCGGCATAGTCTCCAAGCGTGTCAACGGCATAATACGTGTGCGAGAGCAGGTTATAAGTGGTCTGTGGTAACATTCATGAGTATTCGAAGGAGGGGGCAGGTGGCAGAGCTAAAGGGATGGCGTTTGTCCTTTTGTTTGTTTTTCCAAGTGGCGGTTCCTCACTCGGCAACCATCCCCGAATCCACTGAGAGGCCATTAATTCCCCAGATTCATCAGTACTCTCAAGTATGTACACATATATCTAGGGCTCCAGGTTTCATTGTATTCAAGAGAGAAGGTGGCTTATGTCTCCTCGGTGAAGAAATATCGACGGTTGTTTGACTTTGCCCCTGGGTATGATTTGCTACTTCTTTCGTACAGATATCCGTGCCTCCTCGGTTCTGATGTGACTCTCGTCTCCCACTGATTTGTCAGGAATGAGCACTGTTTTATAGCAAGCTTCCTCCTGGAGGTGTCGGGGCGCTCCAAACATGAAACAAAGCGGCCATGCGGAAACCTGGGATTTAGCCGGCCGAAGCCTTTCTATCATCTCGCTTACAAACCGGATACGCTCTAAAGAGCCCTTAAAGATTCTTCCCCCAGCATCGATTGTGTAGCTCCTTGTAAGGTCCGGAGAGTGCACGTCTAGTCACCTGCCTCTCACAAATTCTTACCCCAGACTCCGGAGGTGTTTTACGCGCTCTTCCGACCCCGTCGTGTCGTAATACAAGGACCAAGCAAACAACTCGACACGCTTATATCAACCACGTCGTATTTTGAAGGTAGCATTACTCATCTCACATCCACCCTCTCCATCTCACCTGTCTCAGTGGCAGCAACGGCAACCACCATGGCGGAAACCCAATCGGCGATAACACCGCTCCCTCTCAGCAACTTGAAGACTACGTTGATCGTCACGTCTGTATCAGGAGTTACATTGTTGGGATCATTTTTGTCAGGAGCGTTGACCATAGCGTTGCCGTCAGTGGCGGAGGATTTGGGGATCTCGGCTGCTAACCTTCAGTGGCCGGTGTCCATGTATTCGTGAGTGATCCCAGTCCAAAATTGATCCAAATCGTCGCCCACTGACCCTTGGTGGTTTTCAGTCTCGTGAATGGTGTCTTTCTATTAGTAGCTGGCGGACTCGCAGATACCCTTGGCCGCAAGACACTCTTCCTCGTTGGGACCGCAGCCTTTGCGATCATCTCACTTGGAGTCTCGTTCGCTCGAACATCATTCTCATTCATTATTCTCATGAGTCTGCTGGGTCTTGGACCTGCCATTCTCTCGCCAGCTGGGGCCGGTATTCTCGGAGCTACGTTCCCGCCTGGCTCACGAATTCGGACCATAGCGTTCGCCTCATTGGGAGCAGGCCAGCCGATTGGTTTCATCACTGGTCTTGTCTCCGGTGGTATTCTGTCTTCAAAATGGTGGGTTCAGTACTGTTAAGATTATAGTGACGTCACAGCTGAGAAATCGTATATCACCCTTTCAGGCGATCAGTTTACTGGCTCCTCTGCGGATTATCGACTGGGCTTGGGATCACCGCAGTTTACTCCTTGCCGCCGGATGTCCATCTCACTAGATCGAGAATGATGTCACAGCTAAAAGAGTTCGATTGGATCGGGGCGCTCCTCAGTTCCATCGGAGCTACTTCGCTCATCTTTGCTCTTTCGGACGCGGAATCCGCTCCGGATGGGTGGTCGACGCCATACATTCCAGCGCTTCTTCCAACAGCTGCAACCTTCCTTGTTAGTTTCCTTTGGTGGGAAGAAAAGCGAGAACAAAACCACAAGCACGTTCTCATGCCGCTGTCAATTTGGAGAGCGAAGGGCCTCGGAACAATGATTGCCATGATATTTTGTGCATGGGCTGGTGAGTTTCTCCTTTCTTCGTCGGCATAGTCCGGGACGTCTTCTGACACGGAAGGCTTTGCAGCATTCAACAGCATGCAGTACCTTTCTACTTTGATGTATCAACAAGTTCAGCGAATTTCACCTCTCCGAACTGCCATCTATTTCCTTCCTATGGCTGGTTCTGGTACGTACATCGCATGCATATTGGAATGTTCTCTAAACCCTCTCTCCCCAGGCTTTCTCTTGAAGTAAGAAGAAACGTGCTGCTAAACCTCCTGTCATGGCCGTTCTGACGATCCAAATTGTCCAGTGTTCTTGCTGGAAAGCTCACAGGGCAGGTTTCGGCTCTCAAGCTTATTTGTGCGGGATTGGCGCTAAGCATGGTCAGTATCTCTTGAAAGATTGGGCGAATCGGGAACGTCCATTTTGACAGGGTTTTCTCTTCCAGGGCGCCGCTCTCGCTTTCTGCTTAGTACGTGTTCCCATTCAAGCAAATATTGCGAGCGTCCTAAAACTGATATCTTGGACTGTAGCTGAATCCCGATGCTAACTACGGCTTTGGGATGCTTTGGGTCATGCTGCTGTCTGTTGGACCCGATCTCTTGTGGGTTGACATCTGGCAACCACCGCCCGGATCCGACTTTCGACTAACGAAGAATTCTCTCTCCAGTTTCTCAGCAGCCAACCTTCATATCCAAAATAGCGTTGGAGAGGACAAGCAAGCCCTTGCTGGATCCCTCTTCATGATTGCTACCCGCGTACGTCTTCTCGATCTTCCTCGGCACGACCCCATTGACCTTGGACTGTAACAACCTGGTAGTATGCAACTGCTCTTGGTCTAGCTGTCTGCTCGGCCATCTCAACGGCCGAGGCTCGCAAATATACACTGCGAACGCCCTCGACCTCCTTCAATGGATTCAATTCGACGTCAATCGCAACAGCTTCAAGCGACGAGACCTCATTTTCGCCGGATGCCCTCCTCCAAGGCCTCAGAGCAGCAGGCTGGGCATGCTTTGCATTCACGATTCTCGCGTTTGCCATTGCGATTTTTGGGCTTCGTGGCACGGACATCATCGAGAAGAAGTCGGGTGACGAGGAACCCAGCGACGATATAGAGTTACCAGAATTGAGGGCGCCAACAATTCAATTGGAAGATATTTCGAGGCCAGAGAAGGTCGCTTTCGATGGTGCGGATGCAGAGTTTTCGAGGGATTCGACGGTATACGGGAGCTCATTTAGAAGTCGAATGAATCCAACGGATGCAGACTCGATCGGTAGTGACGGGCCTGTCGCACAGCTGTAATATCTACATTTACCCTAACCACAGTCCATAGCACTGTATCGCAATTGTACATAATTATATTGCTTGGATCCTACCGAACGCGCTTTTGACTCGTTACTTTTTCATCGCAAGCTTCTTCCTGGATGTCTTTGGTAAAACAAAGCGGCCCACGCAGAAACGATTTAGCCGACCGAAGCCTCTCCCCCATCTCGCTTACAAATTCAAACCGAACACGTTCCTAAAGAGTCACTGATAGTTCTTCTCCCAACATCGATTGTAGCTCTTTGTAAGGCCCGGAGAGGGTGAGTCTAGCCGACTCACCCGTCACACACAAATTCTCACCCCAGACTCTGGAGGTGTTTTAATAATTTATGCGCTCTTCCGATCCGTGTCGTAATTACGATACAAGGACAAATCTACACGCTTATATCAATCGCGTCGTATTCGCAAGATAGCACTACTCATCTCGCCATCTTCCACCCAACCCTCGTCCATCCCACCCGTCTGCGTGCGTCCTCGACGACAACCAAGATGGCGGAACCCCGGTCAACGACAACACCGCTCCCTCTCAGCAACTTGAAAACTACTTTGATAGTCATGTCTGTATCAGGGGTTACCATGCTGGAAACCTTTTTGTCAGGAGCGTTGACCATAGCTTTACCGTCAGTGGCAAAGGATTTGGGTATCTCGGCTGCTAACCTTCAGTGGCCGGTATCCATGTATTCGTGAGTGATCTCAGTCCACAATTAATTCAAATCGTCGCTCACTGTACCTTGCGGTTAATTACTCGGTCCCAGTCTCGTGAACGGTGTCTTTCTACTAGTAGCTGGGGGACTTGCGGATACCCTTGGGCGCAAGACATTCTTCCTCGTTGGGACTGCAGCCTTTGCTATCATCTCACTTGGAGTCTCATTCGCTCAAACATCATTCTCATTCATTATTCTCATGAGTTTGTTGGGTCTTGGACCTGCCATTCTCTCGCCGGCTGGAGCGGGTATTCTCGGTGCTACGTTCCCGCCTGGCTCACGAATTCGAACCATAGCGTTCGCCTCATTGGGAGCAGGCCAGCCGATTGGCTACATCGTTGGCCTGGTTTCCGGCGGTATTTTGTCTTCAAAATGGTAGGTTTGGTACCGCCAAGATTATAATGACGTCACAGCTGAAGAATCGCAAATAAACTTTCTAGGCGGTCACTGTACTGGCTTCTCAGCGGACTATCGGCTGGGCTTGGGATCACGGCACTTTACTCTTTACCACCGGATGTGCATCTCACCAGATCGAGAATGATCTCACAACTAAAAGAGTTCGATTGGATTGGGTCACTCCTCAGTTCCATCGGAGCCACTTCTCTGATCTTTGCCCTTTCGGACGCGGAATCTGCTCCCGACGGGTGGTCGACGCCATACATTCCGGCACTCTTACCAACAGCTGCAACCTTCCTCGTTAGCTTCCTTTGGTGGGAGGAAAAGCGGGAGCGAAACCAGAAGCACGTTCTCCTGCCGCTGTCTATTTGGAAAGCGAAGGGCCTCGGAACCATGATTGCCCTGATATTTTGTGCATGGGCTGGCGAGTCTCTCCTGACTTATTCAGAGTAGTCTTCACTGTATTCTAATGTGGAGGGCTTTGCAGCATTCAACAGCATAGATTACCTCTCTACTTTAATGTACCAGCAAGTTCAACGAATCTCACCTATTCGAACTGCCATCTATTTCCTTCCTATGGCTGGTTCTGGTAAGTCGTCACCTGCATGGTGAAATACTCGACTTCTCTAATCTTTTCTTTCCGTCAGGTTTTCTCATAAAGTAAGGATAAAACGTGTTGCTGAACCTCCTCCCGTCGTGGATGTTTTTTGACGATCCTATCTGTTCAGTGTCCTTGCTGGAAAGATCACAGGGCAGGTTTCAACTCTAAAGCTCATCTGTGTAGGATTGGCGCTAAGCATGGTTAGTGTTTCTCGGACGGGTGATCGAATCAGGAATGGTGATATTGACATGGTATTCCTTTCCAGGGCGCCGCTCTCGCGTTCTGCTTGGTGCGTGTTCTCATTCGAGCCAGCATTGTGAAGCGTCCTAATACAGATATACTTGCACGAAGATGAATCCGAATGCTAACTATGGACTTGGGATGCTTTGGGTTATGCTTCTTGCTGTTGGACCCGATCTCTTGTGAGTTGACGCCGGACGGCACTTGGAAGCGACCCCTCACTAACGAAAAATAAACTCTATTCAGTTTCTCAGCAGCGAACCTCCATATTCAAAATAGCGTTGGGGAGGATAAACAAGCCCTTGCTGGATCCCTCTTCATGATTGCTACCCGTGTACGTTTTCTCGATCCTCGTCTGCACGATCCCACTGACCTTAGACGGGGATAACCCGGCAGTATGCAGCTGCTTTTGGTCTAGCTGTCTGCTCAGCCATCTCTACTGCTGAGGCCCGTAAATATACGCAGCGAACGCTTTCGACCTCCTTCAATGGCTTCAATTCCACGTCAATTGCAACAGCATCGGGCGACAAGTCCTCATTTTCGCCGGATGCACTTCTGCAAGGCCTCAGAGCAGCGGGTTGGGCGTGTCTTGCGTTCAATATTTTCGCGCTTGCCATTGCGATATTTGGGCTTCGTGGCACGGACATCATCGAGAAGAAGTCAAGTGACGAGGAACCCAGTGACGAAATTGAGTTACCCGAATTGAGGGCGCCTACAGTTCAATTGGAGGATCTTTCGAGAGCGGATAAGGTGGCTTTTGATGGCGCAGATGCAGAGTTTTCGAGAGATCCGACGGTGTATGGGAGCTCGTTTAGAAGTCGGATGCATCCGACGGATGCGGACTCGATCGGTAGTGACGGGCCAGTCGCGCAGCTGTAATATAATTTACCATGTATATCCGCTCTAATACTAATCCACCAGACTGTATCACCAGCACAAATAGTTACTGCATGGGTTTTCAGAGCGCATATTGGCCTGGTGCGAGGCAAAATCCACGAGGCGTGATGAACGCGCTGCTTGCCGGTGTTTGTCCAAGAGGGCGCTCAGTAAGCTAGACGCGTCACCCCTGCCACTTTCGACATTTCTAACCATCCACACCTCTTTCACTTCGTATCATGGTATGTTGAGTAGTTGGTCGTACTGAGTGGTTCGCTGACGACTCTTCACAGGGAAACGCTCCTTCTGGTCTCCCTCCCGCTGACGGCAAAGACGGCAAAGACAAGGTGGGCCAGTCTGTGCTTAAACTACCTTCAATGCGATCCCAATGTCGCTGACACACCCTCCACAACTATAGAAAGACGCACAGAAGAAGAAATGGGAGCCCCCACTACCTACTCGCGTAGGCAAGAAGAAGAAGCGCGGACCCGACGCCGCCAGTAAACTCCCCCCCGTCTTCCCAACAACTCGATGTCGCTTAAAGCTCCTCAAAATGGAACGCATCAAGGATTACCTCCTCCTTGAAGAAGAGTTTGTTGTCAATCAGGAACGATTGAAGCCTGAGGCGGCGCGTGAGGACAAGAACGAGGAGGAGCGGACGCGAGTGGACGACTTGCGCGGTAGTCCGATGACGGTGGGGACGCTGGAGGAGATCATTGACGATGACCACGCCATCATCTCCACTCCCTCTGGGCCAGAGTACTACGTCTCGATCATGAGCTTTGTGGACAAGGACTTGTTGGAGCCTGGGTGCACGGTTCTGTTACACCACAAAGCGCATTCGATCATTGGTGTGTTGTCGGACGATGCCGACCCCATGGTGAGCGTGATGAAGCTCGACAAGGCACCGACGGAGAGCTATGCGGACGTTGGTGGACTGGAGCAGCAGATTCAGGAGATTAAGGTACCCGTGCGGTTTCTAGCTTTGTGCGTTGGTTACTGAGCGGCAATCGGACGGGGTGTATCACTAGGAATCCGTCGAACTGCCTTTAACGCATCCAGAACTATACGAGGAGATGGGTATCAAGCCTCCAAAAGGTGTTATTCTATACGGTGTCCCCGGTACTGGCAAGACTCTTCTCGCAAAAGCTGTCGCCAACCAAACGTCGGCCACTTTCTTGCGTATCGTGGGCTCGGAGCTGATCCAGAAGTACCTCGGAGACGGTCCGAAACTCGTACGAGAACTGTTTAGGGTGGCGGAGGAGCATGCTCCGAGTATTGTGTTCATTGATGAGATTGACGCTATTGGCACGAAACGGTACTGCGTCTGCCCCTGGATTTCTCGCGTGCGCGGTGGCTGACTGAGGAGAAACGCTGTATATTGCAGATACGATTCAACGTCTGGTGGTGAACGCGAAATCCAACGGACGATGTTGGAACTGCTCAACCAGCTGGATGGTTTCGACACTCGGGGCGACGTCAAGGTCATCATGGCCACTAACCGTATCGAGTCTCTCGACCCCGCCCTCATCCGACCCGGTCGAATTGATCGCAAGATCGAGTTCCCGTTACCGGACGTCAAGACCAAGCGACACATCTTCCGTCTACACACGAGCCGCATGAGTTTAGCTCCTGATGTGGATTTGGAAGAGTATGTGATGGCAAAGGACGATTTGAGCGGAGCTGATATCAAGGCGGTGTGCACCGAGGCGGGTCTCTTGGCGTTGCGAGAGAGACGGATGATGGTCACGAAGACGGATTTCACGACGGCACGAGAGAAGGTAAGAAGCGGTTCTCTCATATTTATGTTTAGGGGTAATTCGCTCACAGTCATACCCGTCTATCAGGTGTTGTACCGCAAGAACGAAGGTACCCCCGAAGGCCTTTATCTGTAGATTGTTCCCCATCCCTTATATTGTATTGTTTTTGCTGCGCACTTATATCGCTTTTCATCTCGTGATCGCTACCGACCACCGCGAGAAACTCGCCTATGATATCGATGGCAACTTGAAAGACCACCGAGTCCGCTTTGGCCGATGGTGGTGGGTCTCTCTCATCTTCATTTCACATGTATCTACCCGTCGCATGGGACTCCGATTGGAGCGCATGCGAAAGTGTCGCGTGGCCGAGGACGTGTGGGAAAAGGATCTCGATTTGGGCAATCTGCATCTGGGTGGGGTCGTCGGTCCCTTTGGGCCTTCCAGATCTGGGAAGCGTGTGGCTTGCAGGCTGCTGGGAAGGCCGACCTCTCGAGTCCGTGGCGGGCGGATTATGCCGGTGGCTGGGAATGAGGTCATAGGTGACCGGAACGTGTTGAGAGCTGCTTTTTTATCATATCTACTACGAAGGTGGGGGTGCAAGGGTGCGAGGGCAAGAGGGTTTGGGTGAAAGTGTAAATATGTACAAGGAAGGAAGGGGGAAGGGGGAAACAGGAAAAAAAGACCTCTCTCTCTTGTTTGCGAAAAGGAGTTGCGACGGCGTTTTCCGCGCTGGAAAAGGGGAGGTTTCGGTGCTGTAGGTGGTAGGTTTCTCTTTGCCACTGGAAAGTTTTTTTCCTTTGCTTGTTGCGGTGCGGTTGAGGCGTGTGCGATGGAAGGAAAAGTTGGGGTTGGGGCGTAATAAACTTCAGCTTTTTGGGCCAGAACTGTGTTCAACGCACGTTTCTATCTGCTGATAAGATAGCGAATTGAATGAAGATAATAAAAAATAGGGAATTTTAGGCCGATATTTTTCCCCTAAGGAAAGCTGTGTGGATTGCCAAGATACACAAACACAAGCAGTGAATCGCTGCCCGCGGTTGGAATGCAATGCAAGGAGGATGACGGCCTAATTGTCGCCGGACACCGGGCGAGGGACAAGAGTGCCGTTTAACCTCCGAAAGAGATATCGAGCGTCAAAACCACGGGACAGGTTGAGAGAGACACCTTCCAGAAATGGGGGACGGAGGCTGTGTGTGTGTCCAAGTCCGTGGTACGCAGAAAAAGGAGTCAAGTGACTTTTTACAAGTCCCATATGCCTTACTGTCTTCCCAAATGCGCATATAGGGGACATCCGTATTCTCCCGGTTACGCGCAGTCCAGAGCGTCAATCGGAGGATCTGCGTTATATTGCAATTGATTGGGCTGCGCATTGAAGGGGCTATGATGACGACAGCGGGCGCGTTGGCTCGGTTCGGGGAAGTTGCAACGAATCCCGAAGTTGATAAATGTAAACCCGAAAGTAGTGCACTGGAGGTGGCAAAGATGGATCGAATCTGCTGTTTTGCGTTTCGGATTTGTTCTTTCGGAATTTCATCTTGTCTCTCTCTCGTTTCCTTACGGAACATTTTGGCAACGGGCTCCGGGAGGTTTCGGTGGCCATGGGTTGTTGTACAAATGCACTTGTGAAATAAAAAAAGAAAATGTCGGAGTCAGAGGGGGGATCCGGTGAAAAAATGTGAGTCCTCGGCAATTGGGCTATTTCGGCTTGCGTGAAGGCGGGGACGAGCGGGGCCTGAACGATGGCCGAGGAGCTAGACTAGCGAAAAGCGTCGACAACGTTCGAGTGTGCCGCGGTGAGAGGACGAGGAGTTCCGCGGGTAGTCTCCGGAAGTGGGTTATGAGGGAAGGCTGGTCATGGGAGGGAGACGAGAAACGACGCTCGGAGATCGGAAGCAGAGGTGCGAAGTAAATGTCTCTTAGTGAGGGACTTTTTGTACCTGAAGATGGTATTCGAAGTGTAATCTAGAAGTTAGTGTCACGCTGGGTGCTCTACGGCCGAATGTCGGTGGTCGGTGGTCGGCGGGGGGCGGGGGGTCACGGTTTACTTGAGCGAGGGCTGTAGAGACATGGAGGGACTTGTAATATATATTTATACAATTATAAAATATACAAATTTTTTTGGTAGTAATTCAAAGGCAGGAGGCATGAGATGAGTCGAGATGGGATGGAAGGAAGAGGGGGGGGGAAAGGAAACGGTAAACGCTGAGAGAGGGAGAAGCCGATTGTCTATGGAGTGTTTGATTTGAGAGCACTCCGTCCACTCAACCTACTACCATCTCCCTCCCTCTCCCCTCCCCTCCCGCACCGCCAGCGACAGCGTCCCCCAGGCCACCGCGTTCCCTCAGGCCCAGCTGTTCCAAGAGCGTCCTTGCAAGGTCGACGTTGGCTTCACCCTCACCCATCTCAACTACACTCCATCTCTACTTGACGACCGACACACACAGCGAATCAACTACCACACGCCAAACCACCAAACTCCCCCCCTCCAGCCCCGCCAATCACCCACCCCTTCCGTCACCTCTCCCCACATCCCGCTCGACCCAGTAATGGCAGACGGCGGCTTCAACATTCCAAACGGCTTCAATCTCGGTATTCCGGGTCAGCACCACAACCCCAACCAGCCCCAGCAGCAGTCGCACATCCCACCAGGCGTAACCTCTCCTCAGAACGGCGCTCTCTGGAACGAGCTTCAACAGCGATATGTAAATCAAGTTCAACACACCCAGCAGCTTAATCAGAACGCTGTAAGTTTTGATTTGTTCCTCCCCTCTTGCCTAGGTTTCGATGGGGACTGGTGAGGCAAGTGGCTCCTCATGCCTTGGCCCACCTTTTCCCTCGCCCATTGTGTCCAAAACACTTCCCTGTTCATACCAACTATCCCTGCACATCTCCCGTGATCCTTGGGGGTCTGTGCAGCTGGGATCTCGTCGCCATCACATTCGCGCGCGGGGGACTTGTTGTTATTCGCTTTTCCCTTCCTTCGACTCTTTACTCGATTATTGTTATTTGCCCTATACACGTTTTCGCTCATCACTCACCTCTTTCTCTCTCTCTCCCCCATCCCCTCCCCGCTTGCTCCTCCGGGGCAACCCTAATAGACCAAGATGCTCTATCAGGCTCAAGCTCCACATCTACAGCAAAGTCTACAACCGAACCAACTTCCCAATGGAAACCCCCTAAACATGCAGCAATTCCGCCTCAACCCACAAGCTGCTGCCGCCGCCGTTGCTGCTGCTAGACAGAATCAACAAGGTGGTGCTGGTCTCAATCCTGGTCTCCTGGGCGTTGGTGGTGGAGGTGGTGGTCCCGCTCCCACTGGTGCGAACGGCAACCCGTATAACCTAGCGACGGGACAAGTACCAGCTCATCTTGGTAGAGAAGTAAGTTACGACGTTCCATAGCTCATCACCAGACCCCCTACTATCATAGTCGCCCGCGGACGTGCTTGCGTATCCCATCAGTGAGACTTGGTGTGCTCGGAGATGCGGCATTACCATCGTAAATCCGATGGAAGGGCCGAGCCCGCGTTCGCCCCTGCCATTTGGCTTTTGTGCAACGTTGCAAGGAACATTTTGTCCTACGCGTTGGTTCCGGCCTTCCTCTCGCGTCCGATCTCGTTTTTATTTTCCACCACCCCCTTCCTCCTTCGCCTTCCATTTTTCTTGTTCCCTTGCGAATTTTCTTTCGAATTATGGATGCTCCGGTTCGAAAGGAGCAGTTTGCTGACTCCTTTTCCTCGTCTTGGCAGTTTGCTGCTCTGAGTCGTGCCAAACCGGACACGCGGATTTTCCAAGGTCCCAACGCACCCCCCAACGGTCCCCAACAACAGCAGCAGTCGCAACCTGGCGTTCCCGGTCTTCCGGGTCTCGGACTTGCAAGCGGTGGTGTCGGGAATGGTGGCGGTGGCGGCGGCCCGGTCGAAGCTCTTCAGAACCAGAACCAGAACTCCCTGCTACAATTCGCTGCCCAGCGTCTCAATGGCCTCACACCCCAGCAGGTCGCCAACATGAACCCTCAGCAGCGGGAACAGTTACGGCAGCTGATCGAGAATCAGCAGCAGCAGCAGGCGTTCGCCCAAGCCCAGGCCCAGCATCAGCTGCAACAGCAGCAACAGCAACAGCAACAGCAGCAGCAGCAGCAAGCGTCGCAACAGTCACAACAACAGCAGAACCAGCTGCAGTTCAATCCTGGTCAGGGCCAACAGCAGCAGCCTTCTCTTGGCTCTCAGATCCCGGGACTGGGACAGATGGGACAGTCGTCAACAGGAGGGTTCCAGAATGGCCAGCAACAGCCGCCGGCGCAGGGTCCTCCTCAGTCTAATGGGATGGACGGTGCAGCGTTCCTCGAGCAGTTCGTCAACCTTCCGATCGAGGCCTTTAGGAACCAGCTTGTCAACTTCAAGAACAAGATCAAGGCGCTCGAGGAGCAGAGGGATAGACTTCTCCAGCTCAAGACGCCCCAGATGATCGGAGAGGCTCAGCGGGTTCAGGCCCAGATGAACGGCTTGCAGAACGTGATGCAGCAGCTGACCGAAGCGTACACGAGGCGTCAAGCTATGGGTCTTCAGCAGGCGGCAGCGGGTGGTCCTTCGGGACAGCAGGGTGGACAGCCCCCGGGTATGGGAGGTCAAGGTGCTTCGAACGCTGTTCAGAATCGTCCTGGCATGCCCCAAGGTCCTCAAGACGCCCTCGCTGGTCAGCACGGTCTTCCCTGGTCACCGGCGAACCTTACTCCCCAGATCGCTCAGCAACTCGGCCGCGAAAGACTTCAGGCTATGGTCAATGCTCGTGCCGTCCAGCAGCAGCAGCAACAACAGCAGCAGCAGCAACGCGAGCAGCAACAGCAGCAGCAACAGCAACAGCAGCAGCAGCAACGCGAGCAACAGCAGCAGCGAGAGCAGCAACAGCAACAGCAGCAAGCCTCAGCTCCTCCCCGAGTCCCTTCAACCCAGCCGCTTCAGACGTCACCTCAGCAGCAATCTCAGCCTGGTCCATCCAACAGGCAGATGCAGTTCCACGAGTTTTTCACCAACGCGTTCAACCAGTGGTTGTCCCAGCGACAGCTTACCTTGGATCCCCCACGCGTCGATGGGAAGGAGGTCGAGCTGCACAAGCTTTTCCTGATGGTCGGAGCCCTTGGTGGATGCCGCGCTGTACGTCGACCTGTTCTCATTTCTATTCGTCCGACCTCGTGACTGATAATTCTTATTTTGAATACAGGTGTTTGAGAAGAAGTTGTGGCCGGTCGTTGGAGCGAAGATTGGGTTTCCTTATTTCAATGGCACCATCCCGTACTCGAAGCCAGAGGTGGCTGAGCAGCTGTCCAAGATCTATCAGAAGATTCTCGCCGACTTTGAAGTTCACTGGCATAACTCGCTCAGGCCTCGCGATCCGAACTCCATCTTCCCTCTCCCAGCTCAACTCCAGTATCTTCATCCGGAAATCGAGAGGCTCGCGACCGCCCAGTTCCCGTTACCGCAGCCCCAGCAGACCCAACAACGTCCTTTGGGAACAGGGCCCCAGCAACCGCCAGATGGCAACGCGGGAAGAGGTACTCCAAGCCAGATGACTCAGCAGACGCCGCAGATGAACCCCGCTCAGGCTGCTAATCATCAGCAAGAGGCTATCATGCGGAATCAGCAGCCTGGTATGGCGTTCCCGTCTCAGCCTGGTAACTCGGGTCAAGGTGGGCCCATGGCCGGATTAAACAATCTTCCGCCGTTGCCTCCTCAACTTCAACAACTCTTTAATAACCCCGAAGTCATGAAGCTCAGCCCAGAGGAGCTGAAAAGGAGAGGACTTAGCGACGACATCGTAAGTGGAACGCCGCGACTTTGCGATCGCCATACCGACCATTTCTTTGTTCCTTTTACACAGGTCCAAACAGTGATGGTATATCGCCAGGCGTAAGTGTTCGTGGTAGTTGAAGCGGGCCACTGAGGCTGACAGGGCTTTCTTCTTTGTCCGTTGCTTAGTTGGATCGCCAAACAAATGCAGAATCGTCGAGAGCAGGAGAATCTATTGCAGCAAAGACAGATTCAGGTGCAACAAGCACAGGCGGCAGCAGCACAACAAGCTGCGAACCTTCTTAACGTTAAGAAGGAGAATACACAAATGGCTCCTGGCAATCGACCCCCTTCAGGTTTGGGAGGTGCACAACAACCACCTGGACTCGGTCCCGCAGTTGGCAACTCGCTCCAGCCGTCAGCTCTTCCTCAACAACCTGGTGGCCCTCAGCTCCCAGCTACCGTCGCCGGCCTGAACGTTTCTCCAGAGCAGCTCGCCAAAGCGCAAGAGAAAGTCAGAGCTGCTATTGGCCTCTTCCACAATAAGCGTATGTTCTGTTCGTTACGAATCGTCCGTGGCTTCGCTCTAACCCTCCCTCGACGCATTTCTAGGTGACTATTCGTCGATCAACCTCTCGCACGAGCAAGGGATTCTGTTGGAGCAGAGCATTCAACAAACTCAAAGCCTGCTGAAACAAGTTGCGCAGAACCTCGTCGCGTTTGTTGTCCTCGCTCCCAACGACGAGCGTGAGTTGAATCAGGTCGCTCAAACGGTAAGTTTGGATTTATCGCGTTCATTTGGTTTTCGTCTTGCTGACTTGACATCCTCTGTCAGGTGGTTACGCTCTCCGACCAAGCTCAGATCCTCCAGAAGCAGCCTCCAGAGAAGCGGTTCATTTTCGGGCTCGGTGACTTGAACCAGTACAGGAATCACCTCACGACGTTCCTCATGCGCGTTAAGGGGCTTCAAAGTCAGGCAATGGCTATGCAGGGCCAGCAGGGCTCTGGTGCTCTCCCACCTGGCCCACCTCCTCCGCCAGTCGTCCAGCAGGAACCCGCTGCTCTACCGCAGCCTCCCGTTCAAGTCCCGATCCGGCCTCCGACTGCTGAGCCCCCCCGACAACCGATTCCTGCGCCTCCTATGGCTCAGCCTCAACAGCCCCAGCAACACTCTGTGGCCGGATTTCAGAAGCCGGGTTTGGCTCCTCAAGCTCCGAAGCAACCTATTCGGAAGCCAATGCCACCTACCTCGGGTCCAGCCGTTTCGTCCCCGTCCCCCGCCGCATCTACTCCTGTCAATCAACCTCAGACTCCTGCACCTAACGACTCTCCGAATACCCCGAAATCCCCTGCCATCAACTCCAAGGTCGCTCCTGGCAAGAAGCCCGTCCCGAAACCCAAGATCCCCCCGAAGCGAGGGACGACGAAACCGACTCCGAAGATTCCTCCAGCAGAGGTTCCTGGCATCAGCCGACCCGAACCCGAACGTCCGCAATCAACGAAGAGGGAAC
The DNA here is from genome assembly GCA_019633425.1 of Tulasnella sp. 424. NCBI lineage: Eukaryota > Fungi > Basidiomycota > Agaricomycetes > Cantharellales > Tulasnellaceae > Tulasnella > Tulasnella sp. 424. Next base: position 160,737 of record WSUB01000066.1, on the reverse strand, counting down.
GTGAGGATGACGTCACCGGCCCCGATGGGTCTGCTGGTCCCTCTGGCTCACCAAAGCGTGTGAGAACAGATCCTCAGGAAGACTTGGATGCCAAGCGCGCTGCAGACCTGGCGGCTGCGAAACAATTCACGATCGAGGGCAGTCTGGACTTCTTGGAGAAGACGACCAAGGAATACGAGAAGGTTATCAATGATGCCGCCGCGACCGCTGAGAATGGCGCCACCGAACAGAATTCAGCTGCGAGTCCCACACTCGAATCGCTACTCCAGATGCTCGACCAAGGCGCACTTTACGACTTCGCCATTCCTGGATTAGCACCAGCTCCGTCTCAAGACGCTTCTGCACTTGGTGTGAAGCCGGAAGAGGAAGAAACTGATTGGTTATGGGCTATCGACTCAAGTCAATGGGCAACCGAAGACCCAGCTGTCGTTGAGACTCCCGAACTGGTTCAATCTGTTTCAAGCCAGGGTCCCACACCCAACTCGGATGGCGAACCTGACACGCATACGGCTTCTGTTGGCGTCACTGCTTCAGCTCCTATCGTTCCGAAAGTGGAAGCATCTGTCACGGAAGGCCACGAGTTCTGGGCATCGATTGGCGCTCCAGATGGCCGATATTACTCGGATGATACGGACTGGAAGTGGGATGGCAAGATGGAGACCAATGGGGATTGGCCAATCAGTTACCCCGCTGTTTAGCTTTTCGGTTCTATGTATGTACTTTGTCTCTTATTTCTCATAGGTTTAGTCTTTTTTTTTTTTTTTCCATTTCATCCCTCTTACTATCTTCCTTGTGTATCCACCTTTCCATTATCCTCCTGCTCTCGATCTCGCTGTGTTGTCTTATGCGTTTGCTTTTTTCCCCATTTTTCACCCGCCCTTGCTTCTTTTTCTCTGGTCATCACGTACTCACATTCCGTCGCCTCTTCGTTCCCCTCGATTTCGTCTGGTTTTCCGTTCTCCGTCCGACCTGTATGCTATACCCTGTATAGGCTATCGTTCGTACATATATTCTCGCCTTGTTCGTTCATTGGATATGCCTTCTGAGGCTCGACGTTGGTTCCCTGAAGCGTTCCCAAAGCTAGTTGCGAATAACAAGGTGTCAGGGGTGAGGCTGAGGACAATTATAACATGCAACATTAGGCTCGGCAAGCATTCCCAATAAGATTATTCTTTCGTAGAACGTCCCACCGTTTCCCCATCCCCGGCGTCTCTTTCCCTGACCGACCTAACCCTTGCCCATCTGACTGATGTTCCAAATTCCGTCTTCTGTACTTTGGGTGGAAGTATAAGGTGGAATTATTAAGGGTTATTCAGAAGACGAACAAGCGTACTTTGTGGACTTGTGGAATTCAAGCCTCTCCCCTGCACTCCGAGACAACCAGAGCCTTGTACCTTAAGTCTATTTACATCAATCAATATCGATTCGGTCGCTATTGGCTTCAAATGCTTTCTGTGTCTCGGATGACAGAGCAAGAAGACATGTCATTGCTCAGCGCACCGTTACCTTCGCGTCTGAAGCCGCGATTCGCCTCCGAACAGAATTCACTGAGCTTTGTTATCCTCTACACGTCTCAGGATCTTCTACTCCTGTAAATCTTTTCTTTGCCTCCACCTTGTACATTAACGTCGGTCTCAGGACTCATAAAGATCGAGACTTTGCAGATTCCCATCTCGTCAGAGCGACGACCCTACAAACCCTCAAGACTGTTCATCTAGTCAGCTCATGAATTCTTCAGGTACGAGATGCTCAGACTTATTTGGATTGAGACACTCTGACGATGTATAAGTGGCATAGCTCTTCGCATGGAGGCAGATACAGCCCCATCGTTCCCTCCTAACCATCCGAAGCATAGAGAAAGCAAGCCATACCAACGAAACCATCCCTAGCAAACATTCGCACTTTAAACGCCACCGCAAGCTGGACCTATTGACCAACTGCGGTCTTTGTTAGTGGGACATCCTGGATCGGCGAGGCTACCGTCAGGGCTTTCACCAGCGCAGCAAAAGGTGAACGAGGGGTTTTATCCGTTCCTGCAGAGCACGGTTAACCTATCCATTGCATCGCTTAGGACATGCCCAAATCATCATAATCGCTCGTTCGCGTGACCGTGCTGAGGCTATCTTCAATACCTTACCTCGAACCCCTGACTCGTCCTATGATTTCATTCAATCCGATGTCTCAGAAATGAGAAACGTAGTCGCCGCTACCGAAGAACTCACCTCAAAAATCGTCGATATGAAGATCAACTACTTGGTCCTAACACAGGGGATCTACCCTTTGGGAGCCTATCAGCCGTCAATGAATGGAATCGACCTCCGTGTCGTGCTAGATTTCTACTCAAGGTGGAAGGTAAGCTATGCAATCTCCTACATCAAGTTTTTCTCAACACTGATATATGGTCTTCATGAAGTTCGTGGACGAGTTGATGCCTCTGCTGGAGAATGCAGCTGCAAGAAGCGCGCATACTAACTGCAAAGAACCCTTTTGTCGACGTTGACTTGGACTCCGAGGATCTCGGGTTCCGGAGCAAGCGTTCCGCCCTAGAACTGACCGAGGTGGGCAGCATCTGATGGTCGAGGTACGCCTCTATGCCAACGATCGGCAGACTCTGTTCTAAGCACGTTGTGACTTTTTGTCCCTGCAGGAATACTCAAAACTTCACCCGAACATATCATTCTGCCATATATTTTCTGGACTCTTTAGCACTCCGGGCTTTGATGCAGCGCCATGGTGGTCGCAGCCATTGATCAAGGTGGCAAGGCTGCTAGTTATGGCGTCACCGGAAGAGTGGCCAGCGTGTGCTCTACACGCTCCTTCGTCCGGAGTTTAAGAAAAGGAGGCTTTTATCTTGATCAGTATGGCAGCCCTGAGGAAGCACCATGAGAAACTCAAGACTTCAGAACCATGCTTCTCGAGCATTATAAGCAAGAGGTTGCTGTTTGAGTCTCTATCTGTCGATCCCGAGGGATGAACCCTACATTTGTGGTACCGCGCGCTCAAAACCTGGAATACTATATGACATCTGACGCTGAGGGCTGAAGAGTTGTGCGAACGAGCCCGTGGAATGGCGTGAACTTTGTAAAAAAGTCGAAACATAAATCACCGCAACTGGAGACCTTGTTCGAAACCCCGGAATAGGATTAATCGAGGTGAAAATAGCGCAAGAAAGCTACCCAGGTAAATGTATTGGGCCCTCACTATATATGGCTTAGCCATTTCTTCTGGCTGGGAGCGACGTCGGGAAGTTGACGGAGCTATCGGGCAATAACGACTGCTCTTGTTGATCAAGTGTCACCTCAACCGCCCCCACACAAAATCAATGGGTCCCGGCCTATCACTTTCAAATCCAGATTGCGTCAGAAACCAAAGCCTATAACATACTCGAAGCACTAATGGGTTTGCTTGGCATATTTTCGTGGTCAGCATTTGGGCCGCTTGGCTTTTCCAGTGAGCAGGCGTACTTAGGATGGTAACGACAGGCTCCACCGGAAGAGAGGTATAAGTAGCATCTATAAATGGACGGACTGGTATTGCTACATCAGTACTGCTTATCGTCTAACACAACTCCCAACTCCCAATGTCTTCGAAGCCATCCCTAGCTCAAGTCCAAGCATCTAACGCGACGGCTACGTGGTCTTATCGGCCCATTGCGATATTTGTCGGAGGAATCTCTGGTTTCGGGGAAGCTGCTGCCAAGGCATTTACTCAGGCAACCAAAGGTCTTGATTCTAAGAGACGCAACGCGTTGGAGCTCGCACTGACCTTGTCCATCGACTAGGGATAAACTATCTGGCCCTCAGCCAAGGTGGATATCCCTTCGGGGAATAGGAAGCCAGAGCAAAGCCAATCAAAAGACAATCTCAATCCGGACCAAAGTTGATCTGGGTAGAGTTGCTTGCGTGGTTTGGCAACTTAACTCGTTTTATATTGCAACCGTTTGTTTGTGCGAGATGTTGACTCACGCGGCTGAACCTTATCGTTGTCCGAACTCGCTGAGAACAGGTCTAGGCACTCTCTACAGCAGGCCTACTACCCTCATAATCCTTCATCCCGATCAGGACGATAGAGGGGACGTCTTTTTATACCCTCTCGCCACCCCAATCCCCTTCAAACCATCGACTCGTGTCCTCCTCTCCGGCGAGCTCCTTCCTGACCGTCGTCCCATACACTTAAGCAACGCCACCCGTCATTTGATGCAAGGAAACGAAGCCCACGAGGCCGACCCTCAGTCGTCCGGGTCCGGTCAAAATCCCCATCATGAGTTCCAGCTTAGCGCCAAGCTAGTGCGTTCAGTGCGGGTCTCGACGAGTGGTTGCAGCGAATCGCTGACAGGGTTTTGTGTTTATAGCGGGCCAAGCTCGAGAAGCTTGTCCAGTGGCGACTCGATCCCTCCTTGCTTGAATTCCCTGGAGACGCCCAAGAGTTTCGTGGAGGATACGCAACAGTTTCACGGGCACATCTCGCTTCGCCTTCCGGCGGTCAAAGTTCCGAGCCGAAGGTTTTGTGGCAATAACCTCATTGCCGGCAGAGCTAATGGTTGACCGAGACGTCTGCTCCAACAGGTTGTGGCAGTCAAGATGCTGAAAGTAGAACGTGATGCGGATCTGGAACGGGTGTTAGGGGTAAGAATCCCTCCCCCACTTATAGAGCCTAATCGAAATACTAACTTCTCTCAGTTGGCACTCAGAGAATCGGAATTCGTGGGCGGACTTTCGCATCCCCACGTTGTTAGGCTAGAAGGATTCGTCGAAGATGTGTCCAAGAATATGATATGGCTGGTTTTTCCGTGGGAGGAAAACGGAAATTTGAGGGACTTTCTCGTGTCTGGAGAATGGGAAATTCCTGAGCGAATATCGCTGGTACGATCGGCCTCACTTTCCTTGACCTTCTGCTGAGAGGTCGTGGTCCGGATTTACGACGTAGCACAAGGGGTTAACTATCTCCACAGTCAAACTCCACCTATATATCACGGCGACCTTAAATCGGTAGGCGTACACTCTCGCAAATTCGCTTGGTGGAATGGCTAATTCTGCACGCCTGTAGCTCAACATATTGGTTGATCCCCGCTTCCGCGCTGTAATTACGGATTTCGGCTCTGCTCGTCGCCTAGGGACCAAGGACTTCGACCAGGAAGCGAAGAAACCTGACCCTCAGCCAAGACGGGAGCAACCCACGAGCGAGGACAGCATCACGCTCCAAGCAGAGTACTCTGCCTCAACCAACACAATAACCCTCACCTGTAACAAGTTCACCCTTCGCTGGGCCGCTCCTGAGCTGCTGAGGGACGACCCACCAACCCTTGCATGCGATATCTGGGCACTGGGTTGGATCGCTTACGAGGTACGACGAACCACGATGATCAATTACCCTCGATGCTCATAGACTTACTCCTGAATAGGTGATGACCAACACGATTCCATTCCACGATGTCAAAAGGGACGTCGCTGTAGTCGGTCGGGTCGTTCAGGGAAACCTTCCGTCCATCACCGACCATGCCCGCATGTCGTTAATTCAGGCGCTTTGCTCAGTCATGGCCCAATGTTGGAGCATTAACCCGGAAAAGCGACCAACGGCGGCCGATTGTCTGAGGTTAATCAGCTGGATGGTGAGTGAGCGGCGCTAGTAACGGATCGGTGTCATTCATATTTCGTTGTGTTTGACCCGCCATACACTTGATACAGCCGATGATCGTTCCAGCACGTACCCAAGCCGGAGACCCAGAGGCTTCTCAGGCTCGCTACGCTGGACTTCTCCTTCAACTTGGAGAAATGTACAGACTACAAAGCGACTTCGTTCACGCATTGGACTGCTTCACCAAGGCGTTGGATATTTGCGAAACCACCAAGGACACCCGCCGAAAAGCTGACGCTCTATGGGGTCTTGCTGAAGTGCACCGGTTTCAAGCACAGTACGGCAAGGCCGCAGGTTTCTACTCCGAAGCCCTGCAGCTTTATACCGAAATCGGCAGTCACGGTTGGAGAGCGTCTGCTCTATGGGGTCTCGGTGAGGTGCACCGACTCCTAGGCGAGTACACCGAAGCCTCTACGTCGTACTCCGAGGCCCTGCAGATTTCTACTGACATTGGCGAGCATGTCCGGAGAAGTAACGCTCTTTTGGGCCTCGCGGATGTCCATCAGTCACGAGAGGAGTACGACGAGGCTATCAGATTGTACTCCGAAGCCCTCCAAATACGTACGGAAGTGGGACACAGCGTAGGGAGAGCCGGCGTTTTGAGGAGTCTTGGTGAAGTTCATCGATCTCGCGGGGAGTACAGCGAGGCCATCAAGTTCCACTCCGAATCACTCCAGATATACACCGAAATGGGCCACAGAAAAGGAAGAGCCCATGCTCTATGGTACCTCGCTTCGGTTCATCTATCTCGAGAGGAGTACGACGATGCCGCTTCTTTCTACTCCGAAGCCCTGCAGATTTATACCGACATCGGCGATAAAGTCTGGAGAGCCCACTCTCTGCTTGGTCTTGCTCAAACGCACGATCAGGAGGGCCACCGTAGTGAAGCGATATCTTGTTACACGGAAGCGTCTGAAGCCTTTCAAGAGGTTGGAGACTCCCAAAACGTAGCCTGGGCTGTGAAGAAGGCCGCTGATCTCCGCACCGAAGAGGCCGCATGATGGGTTAATGGATATATTCGAGATTAAACTAAGCTCTTTGTTTTCGTCGGAGTAAAATTCCGCTGTATGTGTGGAGTCTAAAACTTCCATGTACTATGTTTCATGAGCCAAAGCGCCTGTATTCCGGTTTCTGTCATCCGTTCGCCACCCCTGCCTGCTGTAGAAGAAATCAACGGTCTCTCGTACCATAGTTCTCTTCCTTCACGTATACTAAGTATTTCTGTACTTTCTTGGGCACGATCAACCCAGCCTATTTGAATAACCGTCTGTGAGGAACGTAAAGCCTGAAGGATCAAGCTGGCGTTATCTGTACGGTGCTAGCTTTTCTGTAGCACTCAATTTCACTACCAGCTTCAAGCGCCGCCACTTGGCTTAGGGCACAGCATTCGCCAAACTCGGTAACGAAGGGATCTTTTCAAAGGGATGCCCGGCAGAGAGGTTTGTCTAGTCCCATTAATGAAGCGCCGTGTGCAACTGAAGGCGCGGGCAAGCGTCGAAGTTCGGTTAGTCCTCCGCCTCGAACCCCCCTGCACGTCTCATATGTCCCTCTTGCTTCGAAAACTTGTGTTTTCACCCCTACGTGCTTACGTATGTTTGTACCTAAGGTCTCAGCCTTAAGCTGGGCCAGATCTTAACGCCCCTAAGGCAGTTTGTTGTGGTCAAATCGACATTCTCTCTCTCTCTGTCCTTGTCCTCCATCATTGTCTGGATCATTCACATGACCATGACATCGTCAATGCAGATATTGTCTCGTTGGTGAGTACCCACACCCTCTCGTCCATCCGTACATATAGAACCATCTTTACCACGCAGCTCTATAAAGGCTCCGCTTACTGCTCTCGCACCACCCCTAAAGGGTTTCAATGTCCTTGATTGTGAACTCATTCACGTCGTCTGTTCCATCGTCCCCTTCGGACCAGCTCAGCCCTGCTTGAACGGTATCAATCGCCGGATGGTCTTGGAGTTTTATTCCCGGTGGAAGGTACGCAAATAGCGCATACTATACTCTACGATGAGCGATTAATGGTCGGTCTCCGGCAAGTTTACCCACGAGTTGCTCCCACGGCTTGAAGCGGCTGCCTCCATGGGAGAAGAAGCTCGAGTATTGATCATTAAGGGGCCGAGTCAGCAGCAGTCCCTCGATATCAACGACCTGGGCTTCAGAAACAACCCCTCGGCCATGGCCCAGACCAGGGCCACGGGCGTCTATAAGAATGTAATGGTCGAGGCTAGCGCCCTCTATGCGATAGTCTAACGACTGTGCTCACCTTTCTTGTATAATGATCACTAGGAATACTCGAAGCGTCACCCAACATTGTCGTTCTGCCACATGTATCCTGGCCTAATCAATACTCCCAGTTATAGGACCGTCCGGTGATGGCTAAAACCTATGGTTTTCTTGGAAAAATACTTTATGATCTCGCCAGAGGAGATTGGGCAGCGATCGCTCGTTGCGCTGCTGCGACCTGGATTCAGGCGAGGATGGTTCTACGTAGATCAGTATGCCGAACCCGCGGAAGCGCCGATGGGGATCCAGGAGGTTAGAGACGCACTCGTGGAGCATTACAAGAAGGAGGTTGCTGTTTAAGTTCGCTTGCTTGGAGTTTTAGGCCTGTCTTACATCTTGGTGATTAATGCGAATTCCACTACTTTTAGTATCTGTCGTCCTCGTCATCAGGTTGAGTGTCTCACCAAAGCTGCGTGTGAGCTCTTTCTGGCTTGATACTCGCGATCTCGATATCATTGCGCGAGATAAATTTGGCTCATACACTAGCAGGCTTCTTTCATCGAAGTTTCGTTCTCTATGGAATCAACAGGGCCCTGGAGAACGATATTGCAACCTCACCGTTGCTCGGCTGGGAACGCCCGGCGGTTGACGGAGCTATCGGGCAAGAGTGACCAGTCTTCAGAGCCGCGACCTCCACCAACCTCCACCGCGACATCGGGCCCCGGGATACCAAATCCAGACTATTTTCAAACCTTTATGACGTCAAATTCCAAGGCTTACAGGATATTCGAAGTATTTTTGGGTCGTCTTGGCGGGTTTTCGTGGTCAGCGTTTAGGGTTGGTTGTGACCGTCTGAAAGGGAGGGCTACTAGATATGGTAATGGCTAGCTACACGAAGAGGGGTATAAGTAGCGTCTGCACATGAACAGATTGGTATTGCTACATCAGTACTGTTTTATCATCCAACACAACTCCCCAATTCGCAATGTCTTCGAAGCCATCTCTAGCTCAAGCTCGAGCGTCTAACGAAACGGCTACGTGGTCCTATCGGCCCACTGCAATATTTGTCGGAGGAACCTCTGGAGTTGGAGAAGCTGCTGCCAAGGCATTTGCTCAGGCTACCCGAGGTCAGTTGATGTAAGAGAGCCAATTCGCTGGAGCTCGCACTGAAGTTATCCATCGACTAGGCTTCGCCCATATCATCATCATCGGTCGCTCCCGCTCTCGTGCCGAGGCGATCATTGGCACATTCCCCCGAGCGTACGACTCGAAATATGAATTTATTTCATGCGACGTATCCGATATGAGAAATATTACTAGCACCTCAAAAGAACTCAAGGAGAAACTTGACATCACCAAGGTCAACTATCTGGCCCTCAGCCAAGGTGGAAACCCCCTCGGACCAAATCACCCGTGCTTGAATGGTATTGATAGACGAATGGTCTTGGAGTTTTACTCAAGGTGGAAGGTACGTCAATAGCTGATAATGTGCGCGCCTCCAATGAGTGATTGACGGTTCGGTCTCCGGCAAGTTTATCGATGAGTTGCTCCCACTACTTGAAGCGGCCGCCTCTATGGGGGAAGAAGCTCGAGTAATGATCATCAAAGGCCCGAACAGGCAGCAATCTCTTGATGTCGACGACTTGGGATTTAGAAAGAACCCCTCGGCCATGGCCCAGACCAAAGCCACGTGCATGTACAACAACATGATGGTTGAGGTATGCACCTTTCATGTAAGAAATTCACTGCCGTACTGACTGTCATGCTGCGATGGCCACTAGGAATACTCGAAGCTCCATCCAACGCTGTCATTCTGCCACATGTATCCTGGACTGGTCAACACTCCCGCCTTTGACACCGTCCAGTGGTGGATGAAGCCTTTGGTGTTCCTGGCAAGGTTGTTTTTCATGCTTTCACCAGAGGAGAGTGGGCAACGATTACTCTTCGGGCTGTTGCGACCTGGATACAAGACAGGAGGATTTTGCGTAGATCAATATGCTGAGCCCACGGAAGCGCCGAAGGGGACCCAGGAGGTCAGAGACGCACTCATGAAGCATTACAAGAAAGAGGTTGCGGTTTAAGTTTGCTTGCTTGTTGTTTGTGGCCTGTCTTACATCTTCGCGGTGAATGAGAATTTCACTACTTTTAGTCACTTTGGTAGCGAGATTATTCGTCGTCCCCATCATCGGGTTGAGTCTTTCATCGAAGTTTCGTGCCCTATGGAATCAACAGTGCCCCAGAGAACGATAATGCGACTTCACCATTGCTCAGCCGTTTGTTTTGGTTGGCAGCAACGCCCGGCGGTTGACGTAGCTATCGGGCAAGAGTGACCAGTCTTCAGAGCCGCGACCTCCACCAACCTCCACCGCGACATCGGGGCCCGAGATACCAAATGTAGACTATTTTCAAATCTATATTTCGTCAAACGCCAGCGCTTACAGGATATTCGAAGTATTTTTGGGTCGTCTTGGCGGATTTTCGTGGTCAGCGCTTGGGGTTGGTTGTGACCGTCCCAAAAGGAGGGCTACTAATGGATAGCTACACGAAGAGGGGTATAAGTAGCGTTTACACATGAACAGACTGGTATTGCTACATCAGTACCGTTTATCATCCAACACAACTCCCCAAATCGCAATGTCTTCGAAGCCATCCCTAGCTCAAGCTCGAGCGTCTAACGAAACGGCTACGTGGTCCTATCGGCCCACTGCAATATTTGTCGGAGGAACCTCTGGAGTTGGAGG
>WSUB01000066.1:94511-150035 GCA_019633425.1 Tulasnella sp. 424 | reverse complement strand
CTCGAGCGTCTAACGAAACGGCTACGTGGTCCTATCGGCCCACTGCAATATTTGTCGGAGGAACCTCTGGAGTTGGAGGAGCTGCTGCAAAGGCATTTGCTCAGGCTACCAGAGGTCAGTCAATGTAGTACTGCCAATTTATTGGAGCTCGCACCGAAGTAGTCCATCAACTAGGCTTCGCCCACATCATCATTATCGGTCGCTCTCGCACTCGTGCCGAGGCTATCATTGCCACATTCCCCCGAGCGTACGACTCGAAATACGAATTTATTTCATGCGACGTATCCGATATGAGAAACATTACCAACACCTCAAAAGAACTCAAGGAGAAACTTAGCATCACCAAGGTCAACTATCTGGCCCTCAGTCAAGGTGGATACCCCTTCGGGCCGGCTCAGCCGTGCTTGAACGGTATCGATTGCCGGATGGTCTTGGAGTTTTATTCCCGGTGGAAGGTATGTAAATAGCGCACTTTACTCTACGATGAGCGATTGATGGTCGGTCTCCGGCAAGTTTATCGACGAGTTGCTCCCACTACTCGAAGCGGCCGCCTCTATGGGGGAAGAAGCTCGAGTAATGATCATTAAAGGCCCGAACGCGCAACAATCTCTTGATGTCGACGACTTGGGGTTTAGAAAGAACACCTCGGCCTTGGCCCAGATCAGAGCCACGTGCATGTACAACAACATGATGGTTGAGGTATATACCATTCATGTAATACATTCACTACCGCACTGACTGTCATGCTGCGATGGCCACTAGGAATACTCGAAGCTCCATCCAACGTTGTCATTCTGCCACATGTATCCTGGACTAGTCAACACTTCCGGTTTTGACGCTGTCCCGTGGTGGCTAAAGCCTTTGGTGTTCCTGGCAAGCTTTTTCATGCTTTCGCCAGCGGAGAGTGGGCAGCGATTACTCTTCGGGCTGTTGCGACCTGGATTCAAGACAGGAGGATTTTGCGTAGATCAATATGCTGAGCCCACGAAAGCTCCGAAGGGGACCCAGGAGGTTAGAGACGCACTCATGGAGCATTACAAGAAGGAGGTTGCTGTATAACTTTGCTCGCTTGTGGCTTCGGACCGGTTTTACATCTTTGCGTTTGATGCGAATTCCACTACTTTTAGTCACTTTGCTAATTTGGGGTAGCGGGAAATTCATTTTCGGTCGAGTCTCTTACCAGCTGTGTGTGAGCTACAGCATTTTTAGCTTAATACCAGCCATGTCCGTACTGTGACTAGTTATAATGCTGCTCAAACGCTGGGGTACCTCTGCGATCGAGCTCATTCATGAGACCTGGGTGTCGTTCAACGTGGACTTAACGGACTCGATTCGTGGCTCGTGCAACGTAGAGTATCCCAACGTCCCTGTCTCTCCCGTCCATCTGGAACGCCGTTCTTCTCAGATTGGCGCATCTATTCAATGCAATAGGCTTTATTTCATCCAATATCGACTTTGAACCGGCCGCGACCCGTATACTTCAAGCCGCGCCACCCCGCCCGACCTCCACCGTGGCTATTTCTCTGACGCGGAAACTTGCATGTAGACTCTGGTGAGCCTATTCTGCCAAAAGGAAGAGGCGCGAGTCGTCCATTCCGCGTCGCTCCTGTTCCCGCCCGGACCTAACGGGCCACCCACGGAGAAAGGAGAGAACAGTGTCTGGACGGCTGGGTTGGAGTCCAGGATGATTTCACTTCGCCCAGCTCAACTCGTCGGTGAGATCTCTACGGCTACACTCCCACGGCATCTCGAGGGTCATATATTTCTTCTATGATGCAATGACCCCTCATACTTGCTTCTATCGCTCCTTTCATTCTACTGGGGTGGGTCAACCCGTTGGCCTTGTGGGACTTTCGGACTATCCCCGAATCCAAGAATTCTTCCGCCCCGCCATACTAGTTGGGAGGTAGAAGAGCTGTGATATAAAATAACATTGGAAGGGTGCGAGCGACTCTGAGACAAAGTAGCCCGAAAGAATCGAGATCTTGAGGTCGAAAACGGTACCAGTATTAATTCCAGCTTTGGTGTACAATAACTTGCTTAGGTGTCTGTTTTCCCTCTAAAGGAATGTTAGCATACACTCATTCTAACCAGGCTGTTACCGATAGCGAGGCAGCAGCAGTCCCCAAACATTCGTTGATATTCCGGTCCTAAATATGCGCCCGAAACCCGGCTCTCAGCCCCTCTCACATTCCTGGAGCTTTAAATTTCTTGAGAACTAAACCGATCAGTGGAAGCTCACCTGGTGAACGGTTGGCTCGACTCGCAGTGACCGGTCACGCCCGGGTAACAGCACTCCGTCACCTCATTCACAGCGCATATTTTGGTTGCTGTTATGGGAGGTCGATGTTCGGTTTACACGATTCGCAATAAAAGGAATACTCAAGAGTCAAAACTGGATCCAACCGTTTCCTTCTGCCACATATTTCCGGGTATGGTGAACACCCCTGGTCGGAACGTGGTACCGTTGCGGAGGAAGCCTCTACTTGCCGTGGGGAAGTTATTCATGGTCGTTTCAGAGGAGGGCGGCCAGCGAATGCTCGCGGTGCTTCTCAAGCCGGAATACAAGTCAGGAGGGCTCCGTCTTGATAATTAGGTCGACGAAGGGGAGACACAGAGGGAAACGCCTGAGGTCAGGAGGCTCCTGGCGGAGCATTATAGGAAGGAGGCCGCTACATAACGTGTTCGTCATGATTGCTCATATGTCGATAGCTTGCGAGTCGAGCTTGTGAAGCATCAAGAGCTTGATGTTTGAGTTCAGACAGACACTTGCAATTGTCGGCCGGCGTGCTGACTAGTAGTTTGGTAATTCACCTCGCACAGTCCTGAAGATCCGAGCCGCAGTAAAGTCTTATTGTATCTTACAAACGTTTCTCAGGATAATATGAATGAAGTGAGTTCGGAGGCGCTGAATGAGCGAATGGTTGGTTGGCCGTGTGGGGAAACACGGCGGCCGAGCTGACCAAGCTTGAGACGCGTAAGCACCTTATCAACCTCCGTGCACGGTGCACCACACTATGACCAAGCTTACAAACCTCAGATCGATGCACCCCACTTTCTTGTACTTCAAGTCGGAAGACGAGCACGTCACCAGCCAGCTGTGGCTTATAAGTCGGCAGGGCAAATCCCCTCTAGCCGTCCCCTAAGCAAGAACATCTCTCCCAACTATCTCATCAACTTGAACAATGCCTTCCAAACCATCTCTCGCCGAAGTCAAGGACGCAAATGCCTCTGCTGCATGGTCGTATAGACCTACCGCCGTGTTTGTCGGAGGGACGTCTGGGATTGGTGAAGCAACCGCAAGAGCGTTTGCGACGGCGACAAAAGGTTCGTGCTAGCATGTATTCTTACTGCCATCCATCTAGAAGTTAACGTTGCGCTCGCCTACTTTGCAGGTCGCGCCCAGATTATTATCGTTGGCCGATCCCGCCCCCGCGCCGAAGCGATTTTTGCCTCCCTCCCCAAAACGACAGAATCGCAGTACGACTTCGTCGAATGCGACGTATCGGATATGAAGAATATCGTCAACGCTGCGAAAGAGATTCAGTCGAAAGCAACCGGCGGCAGCGTGAACTACTTGGTCCTGAGTCAAGGGATCTGGCTCTTCGTTGAACCCAAGCAGAGCCTGAACGGAATTGACCTCCGGCTGGTCCTTAATTTTTACTCTAGGTGGAAGGTAAGGTTGTTAACCATTGCGAAATTTCGGCCAATTACTGATATAACTTACTTGTGCGAATGCAGTTTATCGACGAGCTGATGCCTCTCGTAGAGAAAGCTGCAGAGAAAGGAGAGGAAGCTCGTGTTATGAGCGTCCTCAACCCGGATGGGGGTGGGCCAATCGATACTTCGGACCTTGGAAGGAGAAAAACACCACCGGCCGGCCTAGCTCTGGCTAAAGCCGCTACTGAATACACCAACGTCATGATTGAGGTACGTGAACCCGAGCCTCTCAACGAATATTTTATCTGATACGTCCTTCATTTGATATAGGAATATTCCAAACTTCATCCAAACGTCGGCTTTTCTCACAAATTCCCCGGTGTCGTGAGCACGCCCAACATGGATGCCGGTGCATGGTGGACCAAACCTTTGATCGCCATCGCCAGGAGGCTTATCATGATCCAACCCGAAGAGAGCGGAGAACGAAATCTTTCGGCCCTGCTCAATCCGGAATATAAAAAGGGAGAGTTCTATCTCGATCAATACGCTGTTCAGGTGAATACCGTCACCAGACAAAGCGAGGAGGTCAAAAAGGCCGTGCTTGATCACTACCGAAGCGAAGTTGCGGTCTGAGCGAGCTCGGTTGCAATTGTATGTGCTTATATAATAGCTACGTGTGAATATAATATGTACCCTTCGAAAATATGCCGGCATTACTTTGTGGTGGGGTTTGCCGCTTCTCCGCGTTGTGGGAACCAACTAGGATCAATCGTGGGGTTCACCATGAATACGTATCCCCTCATGGTTCGCGCAGGATCAACTTTGATGCATCATGGCGAAGGTAGCAGTCTCCAGAACATATATCTGTGCCCATTCTGGTGCGGTTTCTTATTTGAGATGTTCAAACAGGGAAAGCCGCTCAGACGGAGATGTTACGCAGAACAGCGCCGACAGAAACCGCACACGGCCGCTCAAATGGCACCAGCCGGAGAAGCAGATCAACTGCTGCTTCCCCAATTTCATTACTACCCCCAGAAATCCTAGACTTAATTTTCGTTGCGTTCATCTGGCGGCACGATGAAAGGAGTTGGAGGATACTCCTCCGCCGCGGACTCGCACCGGTGTGCCGGCTCTGGGAGGCAGGGACTCGTCGCCTTCTACTCCACCGCATCCATATCCTCTTCAAACCAAGCGCCTTTAGGAGAGAGATAGATGCCCTTATTAGGAGAAAGATGGAGGGATTTTGGGCTGCAACTCGATCGCTTCACATCGCCGTACCATTCTTTCACGAACCGCACCGACTTTCAGAGCTCGTTGAGCTCTTCGGGGATACTCTCCAATCACTCACTATATCAGGACATTGGGACCTGATGGAAGGAAAGAATTACGCTGGCCTCCCTTCCCGTCAGGAGAGAAGCGCGGACACGCCGCTTACCTTTCCCGAAATGCGAAGCCTCCACCTTACGGCCGTTCCCGCCCTCGACGCTCTCTCTATCCTCTTGGCATGCGACCTCCAGAAAATCACTCATCTAGAGCT
Organism: Tulasnella sp. 424; assembly: GCA_019633425.1. Taxonomy (NCBI): domain Eukaryota; kingdom Fungi; phylum Basidiomycota; class Agaricomycetes; order Cantharellales; family Tulasnellaceae; genus Tulasnella; species Tulasnella sp. 424. The sequence continues at coordinate 144,838 of WSUB01000066.1, read as the reverse complement.
ATCCGCATTTAGGAGAAATGTTGATGAACCATTCCTCGATGGGGTTGTGCTTCCAAACCTTCGCACTTTCGTGCTTGGCTTCGCATTGGCCGGTCTCGAGTCGACTCGGGAAGACTTTTCAAAAGCAACACCATCCCTGAAATCGCTCCAACTGGTCGTAGCCCCGGATTCACTCGGCTCACTGGCCTCGCATCTCGGCGGTAAGGCTCCGAGACAGCTGGAGGAGCTGACCGTGTGGATATGGGATCCGTCCGAATGGATTAGAGATGCCGAACACCCGGACCTGAAGCCACTTCTAGGGCTGGTCAAGAAGAAGGGCTGGGAAAGTGGATTCACCCTTTCAGGGAGAACCGGGATGTTGTCATGGTAAATTAGACATACAAGCCCAGTGGCCGTGACACTGATGTTCTACCTGGCAGGTCGCTCGTCCAGCCTCCCAGGATCAATGACGTGCAATCGGCACCAGATGCCATTTCATCTGGCTGAGTCGTGCCTGGGTGCAGACTGCGGGGAGAGCAATTTCGCGCCAAGTATTGATAGCGCCATTTGCATGCCATGATGGCATAGCTTGAGGGAGGGGGGGGCTTAATGGCGACACACGATTTACAAAATCAACATTATTCTTTTGATTGTATCCTCAAATAAATCATGTAGTACGATATAATAATATGTGGAATGGGTCAACGGACGCGGAGGTACACCAAGTTCACCGCCGGCTGCTGGGGCATTGCAATCGCGCCGATCATCCAAACAATCCTTTCGGAGCTTTGAAGTTGGATCGCGCTGGAACAGCGTCTCCCTTTCCCCCTTTCGCAACCGGTGAAAGAATATCCGGAATTGCCAATCCCTCCAACGCATCCCCTCCACTACCGCCAAATCCACCCCACGTGAAGTTCCCAATTCCACCGATCTTTCTTTTCTTTTTCAGTTGCTTCGCTTGGCCATCTGCGCCATCTTCGCCTTCCTCCTCATCTTCACCAATCGCCGGCAAGGCTCCCTTTGAGACGCTGCGCTTCTGCGCAACGGCCGCGCTGGCAGGCTTCTTTCCAACCGTTGCCTTCTGAGCGGATCCAGGTGGCCGGAGGTATTGAGGTTCTTCAGAGACTGCCTTTTTCTTCCCTTTGTTCTTCTCAGGGACGACAGAAGCTGAACGCGACTTGCTGGCTGCTTTTAAGCCACGATCCACTTCACCCGCAGATTCCTCGTCATCTCCGGGAACAGTTAGATGCTGTTGAGAAGAGGCGGGTTTTTGTTTGGGCTTGGGTCTCGGACGAGCCTTGGGTTTTTCGGGTGCATCGGTTTCTGGCTCTTCGTTGCGTTGACGTTTCTTCCCTTTCGGAGGGGCTGGAGCAGGGACCGGTGAAGGAGAGCGGGAGGAGGATGGAGATCCGGAAGGTACACGGTCCATAGCCTTTGTGAAATCTTCTGCCTCGTCATCATCCTCCACGACCGGTGCGGGCTTCTTTTTCTGCTTTGTACTTGGCTTCACGGTCGACTGAGTAAGGAAGAACGGTCAGAATGCCACTGTTGAAGATCTACAATCAAGTGAAAGAGACACACCGGTTTCGGTTTCGATTTCGGTTTTGGGACTTCCGCTATTTCTTCATCTTCGTCGGATGGAGGCGAATGACCTTTCAGGGGTTTCCCAGAGGATGCCACCTTCTTTGCCTTCGGTATAACACGTCAGTAATGGCACATTCTTCCAAGCAGTCGTGTAGCATACCCCTTTAGGCGGCCCAACTTTCGTCGCCGAGACGGCGGAAGGACCTGCAGAGTACCCGTAAGCCTTATTCATGACATCCGCTTGCTCTCTGGCAGAACGAAGCTCTTCTAGCTCTTGGCGCAAGTCAGCGATTTCACTGCGCTTCTCGTCGAGTTTAGCACGAGCACGTTGGATTGTGTGGTCGAGCTCTTGGTGTTTTTCAGCAACGTTTTCCTTCGATACACAAAGAATGGTTGGCCTGTGACATGTAGATCAAGCCTCTTCAGCGCCAAACTTACCTTGGCTGCCTCGAGCTCGCTCTCAACCCTGGTCACCTTCTTCCGTTCTTTGTCCACCTCCTTCGCCTTGTTCTCAAGTTCTTCATCCTTCTGTTTGATCTCTTTCTCTAGTCTCTTCACTCTCGCCTCCATCTCCACCTTGACCTTCAGTGCCCTATCCACCTCCTCTCCCTCTCGGGCACCTTCTTTCTCCAGACGTTTGATCTCGGCCTCTCTTGAGGACAAATCGAGGGTCAGACTTTGAACGGATCCTTCAAGTTCAATTATCTTGGCTTTGGAGGCGTCGAGCTCCGCAGTAGTAGTCGACAGACGAAGGGATTGGGTATTGTGCTCCTTTGTAATTTTAGTGAAATCCTTTTTGAGGGTTGCTAGTTCCGTCTAGATGGCAGTCAGTGAATTATACTGATTTATCGGCAGAAGAGACCACACACCTGCATAAGAGCTTTGGCCTTTTGTGCCTCGGAAAGATCAGTCTCCATCTCGTCCAGTCTACCCTTAGCATCTTCTAATTCGTCTTCCAGTTCTCCAAGAGCAAACTCGTGCTCGTCGATGAGCTCGGCTTGATTAGATTCTGCCGTAGCCTGTAAATCGGAAATTTGATCCTAGGGTAAACCAGATGTCAGATAGTCGAAGCCTCAGGGCGAGGGCGGAGACGGCACACCTCCAACTCGGAAATCTGCTGATCGAGTTCCCTTTCTCGAGACTTAAATAAGGCTAGTCGATGATCCCGGACGACCAAGGCCACCTTGCTCCGCCGGAGCTCGCGCGTGGTTTGATGTCTCGCCACCTGCTCTGAAGCCAGTAAACATCGCATACGGAGGTGGAGAAGTTTGTAGAAGGCATGGTACTAAAGGGTGTCGCCTATCAGTTTTGATGAAACCCGTAACTAACAGCACTTCAAACTCACTGCTGTTGCTTCGACCTTGCTCTCAGTCGTATCCATTCTGTATCGGTCGCGGAGGAGTAGTGAGCTCTCTTTCGCTACCCTCAGCTCCTCCTTTTTCTGCTCCAGCTCATCTTTAAGCTGGTCTCGTTCATCTTCCACCTTCCGTACTCGCTCAGCATAGTGTGCAACATGATTTTCCAGTGAGGATACGGCTGTGGCTGCTGGCAAAGTCGACGGAGAGGCAGTTGAGATTGGTTTCGGAGGTGGAAGTGTCTTTTGAACAGTGTTGACCTTGTTAGGAGGTGTTCTCATCATGGTTACTAGAGAGTTGGCGGCGTCCTGCCGCGTTGCTGGAGATCGTGTTCGGGTCAGGTGGTGGTAGAAGGACAAACAAACGGAGGAAGGATCACGTGTGACACGGACATAATGCGGATTTGTTCAGGCACGTGTTTACCTCATCGGACGGTACCTCCTTTTGCGCTAAACCACTTGTCAGCGGCGCGAACCTGCGGCACATCAGCCGATCACAGCATCTACGTATTTAGAAGCACCAAATGTCGCAGATGTTCCAAATTCTTCAGTGGTTGGCATCCTTGCCACGTAGGATGACCAGCAAAACTATCAAGCAGACTGCCCTCGACCAGATGGACACCGGGCACAACACAGACAACCATCTGATGGTATATTCGATCTTTTCATCGCGTTATTTAACGTTTCTGACTCTTATTTGGCTCTCAAGCTCCAATTTTTCGAATGGGAAAGCTTGCCGCCACCAGGTATATCATGGTGGAAACATTTCGAAAACGAGGTCCCGCGTCTGGCGTCCTTAGGCTGCACACAAGTATGGTTACCACGTGAGCGCATTCCAACACTTGACATTGCCTCTAATGTGGTGTCTCACTTCTCTTTGATTAGCCCCCAACAAGGCAATGGTCAAGGTTCGTCTATGCGCTTGATTTCTGGTACTAGGGGTCTAATAAATATCCTTTAGGAAGGAAGGGGCTACGACGCTTACGATCTGTACGTTAAAGTTTACTTTGCCATGTTTGAAAAGAATTGGCTGACATTCTTTCGTGCAGTGTAAGACGCCACCTCCTAGCGCCTCCCTTGATACCAACTTCCGCTGACACTCCGCCAGTGGGACCTAGGCGAATTCGACCAGAAAGGAAACGTAGCAACGAGATGGGGTACGAAAGAAGAATTCCTCAGTTGCATTCGTACGGCGAAATCCCATGGGATCCATATCTTGATTGACGCCGTCCTTAACGTAAGGTACACATGGCTGAGTGTCGATAATCGCTAATTCAGTCTCCACTGCATAGCACAAGCTTGGCGCGGATCGTAAAGAACGCTTTATGGCAGTAGAATGTGACCCAGATAATAGATTGAAAGAAATCGGTCCTGCCAAACAAATCGAAGGCTGGACGGCTTTTGACTTTCATGGACGTGGTGACAAAGTTGGTGATCGAAGTCGGGTACCCCAGACAGAGAGTTAACGCCCAATCGCTCGCCATTGCAGTATAGTACCATGAAATGGAATCACTCTCACTTTACAGGTAGCGGCATACGCCTTGCCCACAGTTTGTCGGACTAACCTGTTTTTATCGAAGGCCTCGACTGGGATGCCTCCGCAAGGAAGAAAGGCATTTTCAAGATCGTTGGTAGAGGTCGTAAGGGGTGGTCGAAGAAGGTAGACACAGAACTCGGGAACTGTTAGTGGTAATCTTCCGTTTCGCCGCTCTGCTGCTGACCAACAGTTCATATGTGACCATCACAACCTAGACGACTACCTTCTCGGTATAGACGTAAGTCTCCCCTACTCCTGCCCTGTATTCATTATGCCGAGCCTGAGACTTTTGATGCAGATCGACTTCCGACATCCAGATGTCAGGAAAGACTTCCTAGCTTGGGGTCCATGGGTTCTACAAGTGAGCAACCCGCAGAACCAATGTTGCCTGGTGCCCTGCCAACTCAACTCCTTTCTCCAAACACCATACTTGGTTTATCGCTGGTTCGTTGCGTTGTTAAGGAAACGGGGGCCGCGGGATTCCGATTAGATGCTTGCAAGCACATCGACCGTGACTTCTTGCGAGAATTTGTCAAGACCGGAAGAAGTACACCAGGCTTTGAGAGAGCATTTGTTGTTGCAGAGTTTTGGATCGATTCGTACGGCGCGTCGCTTGTCCAAGTCTGTGTATTTTACTAACTTGGGTAATTGCCTTACGCAGAGCTCCAACGATCGAAAGGTACATGGGTCTTTTGGACGCACCGGTAAGTACCGGTTCTCGTCGTTTCCTGTTCCGCCGCTTCTGTTCCTGTACTATTGAATCGGTGGAGCGCCGGTCTACCGAACCTCGGTGAATCTCGAATGCTTACCCCTCTTCGATCCTCTCCGTCACACACTCAGGTCTCCATGTTCGATGTACCTCTTCACTACAACTTCCATCGTGCCTACAAGCAAGGTCGATCATATGACCTGCGAACCATCCTCGAAGGCGGCCTTGTCTCTAGCCGACCGAGGGACGCTGTCACGTTCGTCGACAACCACGACACTGCCATCGGGTGCTCTTTGGAAAGCTGGGTGGGTGACCAGTCGCCGTAGCTAAATACAGAGCCAGTTGACTGATCAATTACTGTGACAGGTTGGGAAGGAATTCAAACCAATCGCATATGCGCTGATTCTTCTCAGACCGGAGGGTCACCCGTGAGCCCTTCTCCGTCCCTCTGGAGTGCCCCGCATAACTATCCCTTCTAACGACCCTGTTTCATAATCGGTATATTTGACAGATGCGTCTATCATGCCGACATGTATGGTCCGGAAGCTATCCCCGAGTTACCTACTTTGATGAAAGTTCGACAGCAACAAGCATACGGTGCCTGCACGGATTACTTCAAGGATAACCATAACTGTGTCGCCTTCGTAAGACACGGGGAAGAAGCTCACACGGGTAGCGGCTGTGTGGTCCTGTGTGCAAATGCCAAACCTGGGTATGCCTTTTGTTTCCAGAGACATGCCACATATAGTAAACGCAGGAATCCCATTATAGCGAAAGAGATTTCACCAAGGACATCTCTGTCGGTCAGGAACATGCCGGTACCGTCTGGAAGAACGTGTTTGGAGAAGCGACGATCACACTCGACGATGCCGGGAAAGGCAACTTCAGCTGCCCTTCGCGAGGCGTTTCAGTCTGGATACGAAATATTTAGATTTCACCTCTACGACTACTACTCACGTACAGCACACGCAGCAGCACATTAGAATCAGGACTTAGGAATAACCATTTACAATATATATCCGATGGCTGCTTTCTTCTTTTGGCTTTGTCGACCCTGTGGGGTTGCTATTGTTCTGTTGTTACAGTCCATCCACCCGATCTGCCAAAAATGGAAAGGGGAGCATACGGGGAGGAATACAAAGATGGTACAAGAAAACGCCCAAATGGGAGGAAGCGGCATACCCGATACGGAAGGCCGCCGAAAGGCGAATGGAAAGAGTGGAGAAGGTGATGAAGCGGCGGGGAGTAAAGCGTCAACTAGTACCTGACAGGCACTCGCTTGGATGACGCCCTGCGCGGTCGGGGTGGACTCGTATAGCCGTCGTCGTCGACGTCGTGTTGTTGCCGTTCGTAGTACGCTCGGTCCCAGTCGTAGCCCGACGGAGCGACTGTCTGAGGGCTCATCTCGAATTGCTCTCCATGGTACTTCTCCGATCTCGGAGAGGCACCGTGGTTGTGGGACGAGTCCGACACGATGGACCGATGGCGATAGCCTTCCGCTCCGATTTCTTGGACTTTGAAAGTGTGTTTGCCATCGTCGGGAGTTTCAGGAGTGTGGGGAGATCCGGGTGGGTAACGATGGCCATCGTCGAGCATTTTAGCGACAGAGACAGAGACAGATATGCCAGATGGAGCATAAGAATCATCGACGAGACCGCGAGCGTCTGAGAAACGAGTGAGCTCACGGTCAGTGTCGCGGCCATCACCATCAAACAGCGCCGCCGTCTGTTCGAGCGTTCGGCCCTTGGTCTCCCAGAGGTACATGTAGATGAAGAACAGTTCAAAGGCGAGCCATCCACAGTAGCTACAAGTATCTTTTTATCAGCGAAGCTCAAATTATGGCACGTTTATGAGCTCACAAGAGGTAATACTTCCATCCGAGGGCTTTCAATGCCACGGGATTGACGTATTGGTTGAAAATGAGGGTCACGCTGACGGTAAAGTTCTGGGGGCAGACTCAGTAAGCCAATTTCGACTTTCCCGTGACCAGCACTCACCATGACAGCGAATCCCTTGGCGCGGATAGCAAATGGAAGAATCTCGACTGTATAGGCCACGAGCAAAGGCGAGTAAGCGATGTCGTAGAAGCCGTAGTAGATGAACTATGTGCATCGTGTTAATTGAAAAATAGAGCACGCCCGAGGGCAGCAAGTACACTCACGATCATTGCGATAGTAGCGTTGGCAGCCATCTTGTTTTGCGTCTCTTCCCAAAGTGCTGATGTCATTGTCCACAGTCCGAAGGCTATAGCAAATTCAACTTTCAGTCAACTTGCGGTTGTGATGGTCTTTATCTCACTAACCAACGAGCATTCCGACGTTACTAATCAGGAAAAGAGTTCTCCGACCGATCCGATCAACGTAGATAGCCGAAGTGAGAGCCATGAGGTAGTTGAAAAGTTGGAGGACGGCATTGATGAGTGTCTTGATACTAGCAGCGGTGATTCCAACGTTTTCGAGGACGATGTTGATGTAGTAGCTGACAAGTCCGTTTCCGCTCCATTGAGAGAACTGGATCAGAAATACGTGCCAGAATAGGCAAATTAATGCGGGTCCGAGTCAGCTTCAGTCGGGAAGAAGTCGGAAAGGAAGACAAGGTCACGACGTACGACACCGAGAGCGATGATTACCCGCATTCTCCGGAGATTCCCCTTGGTGCGGAAAAGATACAGGTATGACTGCTGGGACATATCCTTCTCCATTGACATAGCTTCTTTGATTTCGTTGAACTCATACTAGAGAATCAAAGGAAGAGAGGTCAGCGTTGAAGCGGGAGTCAGGGGCGGTGCCTGGGAAAAGGGGGGAGATCGTCGGACGAGGGAAGAAGCACGTACGTGGACGAGTGGGTGGTCGATATTGCCATTACCATGATACTTGCCAAGGACCAACTTTGCTTGGTGGTCCTTCCCTTTCGAGATAAGGTAACGAGGGCTCTCTGGGACGAACCAGACGAAGATCACTTGTAGCAGGGAAGGAAGAGCTTGCAATACTGAAGGGATTCGCCAAGACCAAGTGTTATTCGCCATGCGGAAGGTTCCGAAGGTGGTCCACTATTGTTCCAGAAAAGGAAAGGAGCTTGTCAATATCGACAAATGGCCAAATTGTCGGCCTTGAGCGACGTACTGCGGCGACGATACTCCCAAGGTACCAACTACTATTATAAGAGGCGGTAATGGGACCACGCTGGGTGGGATATGCCAGCTCGGTGATTAAAAGAGGTGCAGAGTTTGTAGCGAACCCGAGTCCCAGGCCAACTGTCAAAGAAGGGCGGGCGCCAATGAGGATGACTGGCGGTGAAGGAGTAAACGCGGCAGGACTTACTCATTCCTCGAGACAGAATGAACTGTTCAATGCTAATAGATTGAGTCTGGAGAGCAACGCCTCCCAGCATAATACAACTACCGATGAATAGCCCCATACGACGTCCAAGCTGGTCGCTCACGATGGGTGCGAAGGGAAGGGCACAGAGCGCTCCTATATTCTGCACGCAGGTCATCAGACCTAGTGTTGAGCCTTGTGGGTCATGGAAATCGCTCCGCCATTGTTCGAGGAGTTGTAGACCAGTCATCATGCTCCCGTCGAAACCCTATAAGGGAAAGGGTGGCATAAGGGGGGCAGGTCCCATCGACGGGTCCAGTATGCACGTACATTGGTGTAGGATGTTATGATAGACAACACAAGACATGCGTTGAGGAGTACGATGCCTATTGAGAAGGGCGAGGCATTTCAGTTTTGACTTTCGCACCAGGAGCAACCTAAACTCCACATCGGCTATTCGAGCGCTTGGAATCCCCCCCATCCACGCGAGCGAGGAGACACGCATGTGCGCCCAACCAGCTGATGAAGAGCTACTCTCCAAACCACACGCACCTCGATTGTGGTACCATGGCCCATGATCTACCAAGTCCGCTACAGTCGGCCACTCCATGATCCTTTCTTCTTCACTTCAAGCTGTCAGGAGAGATTGTAGGCTGGAATAAAACGAAGGGAGATTGGCTGTACAATGTATACAGAAAGAGCGAGGGGCAGGCGGGCTGAACGGAAGAGGAGGAGAGCGGCGATGGGAGGGGAGGGAAGAGGCGTGGATGTTTCTGGGAGGGACGGGGGATATATAGGTTCCTCTGCGGGGCATTAAGAGTGGGGCTAAAAGGTACTTACCGAAAGGGAGCCAGGACTTCGCAGACCCTCGAGTGAAAGAAAGCCGCTTGAGCCAATTATCGCGAGAGGAGGCCTTCGGGAAGTTTCATTCGCTTCCTCCTGCATCCACAACCCAAACTCCAAGAATGGAATAGCCCACGATTACGACGATCGATGCAACCGGGGAAACGTGGACCTGCGCAGGGACAAGAACGGGAGGGCAAAGACAACTGGGGCTTTGGGATCTTGCAGGCCTTGTCGATTGCTATGTAGAGCGGTTTTCTCCGGACGGACTAACCAAGCGGGGTAGTGGTTCAGCGCCGGTGCCTCTCTCCGTTTTCCTCCACTCTCGATTTCAATTCAAATGCCGTTGACCCGCAGAGAAACATGCATGCCATGGGCTCGGTCTGCACCTCGCGTGACCCTTGTTTGCCGTACAGACTGGGCTGCGAGGATTCCCCGCCCCCGGGGATACTGGGCCCTGTCCAGGTTCGCTGGACGAATCGGTGAACTCGGCAAACATTCCCCTTGGGTCTTTAAAACTGTATTGCAGGCGGACCGCCGGGTACTGCTCGGCTCTTGAACCAATTCGAGCACTTCCTAACAAGGTACCTGACCAGAAGTGAGGATGCGACATCGTAGCTCAGAACCTGGAAGTCAACAAGCAAAACAGATCGACAAATTACTTACCTTCCTCGTATCCCGTTGAGGGTAAAGCCGTGGAATGTCTTATCTGCCTCCTCGAGGCCAATGCTGTCGTCACAGCTCACCCCTGTGAACGCGGCTGCCGGTTTGGGCATCGCCAGCTGAATTCTCGGCGAAACCTTTCGTCCGTGAACCGCCCAATCGGTGACACGCACGCTTTGCAATTGGATCGTTTAAAATGCCGATATATCATGCTTAATTTATGAGCGTTTATGACGAGTAGAACCTTGTACATTGTATACGTGCATCAAAGCGCGAAGGCCGAAACTTGAAATGATGATGGTTGGGAGTTGGTAGGATTCGAACATGCGTGTTTCTCACGTTTGTGGCGGCGGATGGAGGAGACATCGCCGTCAAGCCGCTTGTTTACTCCCACCCAAGAAGCTGGAACAGCTTACACCAACAAATCCATGGAAACTATCAAGTGTGGTAAAGATTCTTTGAGCACGGTTTCGAGAACTGATGTGGAGCAACGACCCTGGAGAATCGCCCCCACATTGCGCGGTTTTCAGTAAGCATTTCCAAGCTCCTTGGCGAGCAATTTGCAGTCTAGAACGCATGTGTGTGTGTTGCACTGGAAATTAATTATCAAAATAACGTGTATACGCAGGCCTATAAAGGAAATTAGTTCTCCTTTGACAAGGTACAGTCAGACCCCCAATAATGCATGGGTTCGCTTCTCTGCCTTCTGGGGGGTTGTGCACAATCAGAGAGAGAATCAGTACAAACCATGGATCTGAAATGTCATGCATTACGGGGGGTTATGGATTACTAGGTGGGTCCGAATGTAGGTGAGGAAAGGCTTCACACCTTCATAATTTATAGACCTGCTGGTGTAGCTCGCGATATAACACACTTTTACCGTGAATCGCATTACATAATATACTCGGTCTCCACAGCCGATAACACTATTTAGCCGAGCGAATGAAGTCCAGCAGAGACTAGATACTAATGGCTGCCCGGGTAGACCTCTCGACAGGCACTCGCATATATTTTATTCTACCGCCTTCCCTGCCGAACCCCGTCGTACAGCCCTCCGGCATCATGTTTCTTGGTACCATATATTTTTTTTTGCCAAGGCACAGTGCTCTGGCCCGCTTCCTCGCTCGGGACAAACCCGTCCTCGGTGCGATAACCGACGGTGTCGGAGGTGCGTCCAATCACGCATCGTAACGTCGAAGCAAAGCTCGCTGCTCACCCATGAACATCAGAACTCTTGGGTTAAAGTCCTTGAGTCCGTCGCGAAGCACTTTTTCAAAACACCACGGTACGGAATAGAACCAACCGTCGGGAATCTGAATAGGTTATAACGCGGGGGGGCAGACTGCCGAAAGCGGTCAAGGTGTGCGGGGCCCGACTGCGACCGAGACACCCGCGTACAAGAATACCGACGAGACGACGGGAAAAGAGAAAGAATGCTGCGAAAGCAGCGGATAGTAGGGATCGAAGAAAACAGCAAAGTACACGTCCAAGTCTACAGTCAAAGAACTGGGATCAGGTGATGTGCAATGACTTCATCGGCTGAGCGAGCGTCGCATGTGCTTTTGACAAGTTCAAAATTACTCGGGACCCGTTCCTCCTGGAATTTGTTTCCGAGCTGCTCTGAGCACGTTGATCAAGCCACAGTACTGTATAGCCACACTCGTCAATCTGGTAAATGAACAATCGTCGTCAAGGAATGGGTATGTACACCAACGGACACGATGAGCGGTGCTAAAACTAGAGACAGAGACCAAATGGAGTTCCGAAATCCAAAGTGTCTATACTGGCAAAAAATGGTCGAGAATGGTTGTATTATGCAGCAAACAAAAAGGAGACAGGAGAAATAAGGAAAAAGAAGCGCATAACAAGACTACGTAGGGGAGAGTCGAAAGAACCATGGGAAAGGGACAGTCCAGTTTGAAAGAGGTAAACACAACTCGATGAACCAAATCCCTTCATCGCGTGCATTCGCCACTTGGCTCCAAAGGCGCTTAGAGGAGAGCGGCAACACCAGCAAGGCCGACGAGACCAGCGATGCCCATGGGTTGAAGAGTTGGGGCAGCGTTGTGGCTGGTGGCGGCAGCGGCAGCCGAGGTGGAGATGACGCTAGCGGAAGACTTGACAGAGGAAGCGACGGCGGCGGCGCTCGATCCGGCACTAAATAAGGAAGCGATTAGACAAGCCCAAAACGCAGAGGAGCGAGCAAGCTGCTTACGGAGTGGTGGCGGCAGCTGCCGAGGTTGCAGGGGCAGCGCTGGTCGCGGGGGCAGCACTGGTAGCAGGAGCCGCAGAGGTGGCAGCAGCTGCAGAAGTAGCAGGAGCGGCGCTGGCGCTAGCACTCAAGCAGGTCGCGTCTCCGGGGTTGACGGTGAATGTACCTATTGCCGAGGCATGCCAAGATAATTGGTAAGCAATGGTACATATGGCACAACAGAAGCACGAGAGAAAGCCACGGTTGTCATGAGGGCCAAAGATAACTTGGCTGACAACCGGAGAAAGTCCCCCCGACAGAAAAACACAGCAGGACTTGAAGGCGAGCACTTACCAGATGGGTTGGTGCGGCCTAGAGAGTCACGAATGACGAGGGTGTACGAGCCAGCAGGGAGGTTAGCATTCCATGTGATACTGCAGGTTGGTTATTTTTGGTTCGGGGTGTTCGGTTGAATGCACGTCGGTTCAAATTGAAACGGAAAAGGAGTACCGCGCGGTCAGCCGTCTAGATTCGCCAGTGTCAAACAACACCTCATGAAACTCACGCGTTCGCAGAGGTTGTGCCGACGGTGACGAGAGGAGCGGCACCAGCCTGGCCGGCAGGAACAACAGTGATGATGAACGGAGGGGAAGTTCCCGAGAAAGTCAGTTGAGACTATAATCAAACACAGTTGAAACGGAGGTCAGTACGTTTGGTCCCTTTCACAATTTGAAATGTGGGCAAACTGCGATAGACTTACGGGAAGGCACTCCTGAACACCTGTCGGGGTGTTGATGGATGGATCGGGGGCCTGAGCGAAAGCGCCAACAGCAGCGACGACAGCGAGGAAGATGGAGGAGAGCTGCATTTTTTACTGGAGTTGTGGAAGAAGTGAACTTTCGACAAAGAAGAGGTGGTGCGGTATATAAAGAGTTGTCTCGACGACGCGAAGGGGAGCGAAGAGGGAGGGAAGATAGAGACGAAGGTGATGGAACCGACAGAGGAAAAAGAGGGAGAGCAACGCTGCGGGCTTCCCAAATATACCAATTTTCAAACTCCGACGTGACTTCCCGACTTGGTTGGGAACCAACACTCCCAGGGCCCGTGCAACCAAAACATTCCCCCTTCTTCCCTGCCGCCCGCCGTTTCCCTTTCCCCGTTTCATTCCGCAGCCTTTTTCTCGTTTGCTGCACTACAACAGGCCGGCGGCTGCCTCACTGCAATATTCAAATTCACCTCCCTTTCGCCGTCTCTCTAGGCTAATTGTGCACTGGACTGACGCGCAGCAGCTCGGCAAGTATATCGGCCCACGAGAAAGCCAAGAAAGACGCTCCCCCTGGCAAGCCACGTTCAACAAGGGTCCAATAATTTGCTTCCAGAATCCAACGCCAGGCGGTCATCGAAATCCCACCGCGAATGCCCACAGTTGCCTCGCTCTTCACGTCCCGCAGAGATTGAATATTAATCCTGGAGACATTATTAAAAAGGACGGCAATAATAGGTAACCTATTTTCGGCACGCGAGAAGGTATTTCCCCGGTGGCCATTCTTAGTTACCTTCCCCTTATCGTTGGTCAGCTGCTACCCCTCACTCCCCATGCGATAGCCGTGTTCGGAACCGGGCTTTCCGCGTCCATGAGATCGACACCACAGCCCGCTGCGCAGTGGTTCCTGCTCCGCTCCTCTGAACAATACTCGCATCGGCCGCTGGGCCTCAACAACGTAAGACTTGAACCGATAACGTCGAAGTGATCGGACACGAGACTTGACTCTTGATGCCGAATTTCACAAGGTGGGGCCCAGCGAGGTCTCGAAGAACCATCATTCCACCAAAGTACGTTCCGTCGTGTGATAGACGCGGAGGCCAAGTAAATAGAACCACCAGATAGATATAGAACTAGAAAACCCGAAAGCCAATCAGCACAATCTTGGGAACGATGAGGAACGTGTGACGCAAGTACGTACACTCAATCCCATATGCATCAGGCCATACAGTTCCGAAACTAGCACGATCAGCGTGCCAGAAAGGGTCAACCAAGTGAACGCACGAGCAGATTTCCGGTATTTCCGGCCTCCAACCCACGCCCACGACTTATAGAACGATAAAAGCCCTCGGACTTATCCGGTACCATTGAACCTCGTTCTAGCACTCATGCCGCTCGTACTCAACTTCTACTCGCGATTCTGGCCTCACATCAAGGTCCTCAAGGATCTTCGGCACAGGGACATCGACGTCAGGCCGATAGATCCCCCTCAACCCCGCGAGGCGTCGGCCATATCCTTTGCCCGCCGACGCACCACTCGCACAGGCGTTTGTGCGCTGCTATGGCATCGAGCGACGACATCGAGCGCGTTGCGATCTATGACGCCATCGGCGATAGCGCGTTGAGCGGATCCGGCATTTTGGTAAGTGCAGGATGAAGTTTGAAGTGTGGCCGGGAGGGAAACGAGAGGCTTGTGAATAACAAAAGGTTAACCGTTTCCCGGAAGCGCCTCCGACCATCAAGGCCGAGAAGGGTCTCACGTCGCTTTCTGCTATCCCCGGGCATAATGTCCGAATGACGTCCTCGCGGCAATGAACAAAAAAGGCGTGGAGACGCCGTCTCGTAGATCTGTTGCGGTCGTAAACCCTTGGTCCCTGTTCCAACGCCATCTGAATGGAGGTGACAGGAGAGCAATTCACTGAAACATGAAAAGCAAGGGTCAGAAACGTTTTTTTTGGTTGTGAAAGGGAACACGGCCGGCACAAGAACGAAGGGTCGACTTACCGAGTCTTCACCCACTCAACACGGCAGTCTCCAAACCACAAACTGGCTGTGCTCAGAGTCCGGATTCAACGTCTTCGCATCTGCCTTTGCTCGTTCAATCCCCCCCTTCCAGTTTCTCATCATTTACCGACTCAAGCGTATCCCAGGAGTCGAGTTCCAGGTTGTTGTCCTCGTCGAATTGACCCCTATCCATGTGTTCCGCGATGGAGTAGTCGACGACGATGCTGGGGACAACGCATCGCAGGGTGAATGTTCCCCCATCATCCCAGCTCTCCCACTACTCTCGACCATCACGCTGAGAGCCTTGTCGAACCACCGGTTCAGACCTGAAGATCCGCCAAAGCCCGTGAACTCAACTTGGGCATCTAACCAGGGGCGGGTGCGCTTGGCCGTTGACGAGGTGCGTCCTGTTAATAGTTGGTGACGGAGAGCGAGAGTATGACCATCGAGGGAGAGAGCGAAGGGGGATTTTTCAATGATCGTGATGGTTGAGCGGTTGGTGGCTGGAAGGGTTAAGAGATAAGTACTCGCGGCTCTAATGGAGCGAATGGCCGAGAAACACACTGCGTCAGATCGGATCCGGACCATTACTTAGACGCCAGAGCTGCGGTCTAGAATCATGATCTCACCTCCACTCAGTGATCACGTTT
The DNA here is from genome assembly GCA_019633425.1 of Tulasnella sp. 424. Lineage (NCBI taxonomy): Eukaryota > Fungi > Basidiomycota > Agaricomycetes > Cantharellales > Tulasnellaceae > Tulasnella > Tulasnella sp. 424. Next base: position 129,244 of record WSUB01000066.1, on the reverse strand, counting down.
GTCCGCGCTCAAGATATTGACTTGGGCAGGCCTTTCCCCTTTTGGCCTCTCACCTCTAGACGTACTGTACGACTTCAACGATACGTCGCTCGATGCCGGCAGGTGGCACTGGAGGCCCTTCTTTAATAGATTCAACGCTGTAGATCAGACCCCAATAAATACGATTATCTGGCGGGGATTCGGTGTTGGTGCCCTTGGAGGCTCCGTATTCGGGTCGCATATATATACTCCGGCAAGCGACGAATATCGAATAGTCTACGAGCCGAACGATTAAACCAGGTACCTAAATGTTAGATTTTGGGAAAAGGAAAGGGGGTAAATGATCGAGGCGGACGTACCGCCTTTATGGGTACACTATGACCTATTCGAGATGCATCGGGAGGAATTTCCTGCCTGTGTTGAGGGACGTGAGGGGCATTCGATTTCTGGTCATGATGCGAGCAAATTGGCTATTCTCAAGGCACATGTAGAGAGGTTGCCTGCAGAATTAGCATTGTGAAAAGCGGAAATTCTGACCATCTCAGAGGTTCATGTCTGCTGACGACTCGCGCGCGAAAGGGACAACCGGGTTCGGCTAATAATCAGGCCCGAGAGGAAGAATTTGGGCGCTAAAGCCGGATTTTCAGGTACACTTGGAAAGGTCGAGACTGCGTTGAGCATCATCCTCAAAAGGTGGATACTAGGTGGTCAATACTACGGGCGCCGCCTCAGGGTCAACCGCGAAATTGATATTTTTGGGACACATGCATGTTTTCATTCATAACGGAAAATTACTTTTATAAAGAAAGTCCGGAGGAGGATGGCGGCACGTCCTGATATAAATAGGTGTTTATAAGCACCCAAAGATAGGACGCTACCTATATCGCCCCCACTCGCTTAGATCCACGGAACTACGCAACGCCTCATCTCAAACGCTCGTTGGTGTTGGTGTAGGTGTAGCAATCTGGCAGGTGGGCGTGCCACTGGCGGGGAAGATCACGAACGGAGCTGTCGCCGAGGAATCCCAAGACTATTGGTCAGCAGTAGTACATCATACGGCATACAGAAGCCCGAGGGATAAAATACCCTCGGCACACTGAATGCAGAAGAAAGGTGCGGCGCCCACTACTCACCAGACGGGCCGGTGCGACCAATAGAGTCACGGATGACGGCCGTGTAATTGGCATTAGGAGGGAGGTTAGCAATCCATGTGAGGCTGTAAGTTTGTCGGTTTGATTTTTGGGTGTTCAATTGCACACACGTCGGTCAGATCCAAACAGGAGAAAGAGTAGCGCGCGGTCGGTCGTCGAGTCTATACTTGTATACGTGCGTAGCAAAGCCTGATAACACTCACGAGGTTTGATTGGTAGTGCCGACGGTGGTGAGAGGAGCCGCACCAGGCTCTCCTCCGGGCACAATAGTGATTATGAATGGAGGCTTAGTTCCCGAGAACGTGAGTTGAACCTGCAATCAATATGGGTGGAATGGGCCGATCCGGCGGTAAGTACGTTAAGATCCGTTCGCAATTTGAAATATGGACCCAGCAAGGTTGGAATAAGACTCACGGGAAGGCACTCTATGACACCTGAAGGGGTGTTGATGGATGGATCGGGAACGGCTGGATTGGTGGTTTGAGCGATGCTGGCGGTGGTTTGAGCGGTGCTGGCGGTGGTTTGAGCGAAAGTGCCGACAGTAGCGCCGAAAGCGAGGAAGAAGGAAGAGAGATGCATTTTGGGGGTACCTGGGTAGTGGATAAGAGGACTCTCGACAAAAGAACTGGCGCGGTACTTAAATATTTGCCGCCACGAGGCGTAGGGAGTGAGATTGCATTGCAGAAAAGAAACACGCCCCCCCTGGCACGCCACGTTCAGCAAGGTTTCGTCATTGCTTCTAACGCCAGGCAATCATCAAAATTACACAGCGAAGGTCCAATATCGCATTCATTGCTCTGGCGTCCGCATAAATTGAACACTATTTTCTTGGATATCAAAAGGGCGCAAGTAACTCTAATCGGTGAACTAATTCGGCGGGGGAAAGAATTCAACCGGCGGCCGTTGATATTTTTGGTCACTTCGCCTTATCATTCAGTAGTCAGCTGCTGCATACCATCCGGCCCCTTGCAACAGTCAAGGCCCGGACCCGAGCTTTGAATATGATATCACCGCTTGCTGCGCAGTGCACGTGGTTCCTGTTCCGCTCCCCCAAATAACTCTCGTATCGCACGCACAGGCTCTCCGCAACATGAGCCTTGAACCGATATGTTGAGGTCGTCTGACACGAGGCTTTACTCTTGCTGCCGAAGTTTCAGCTGTGAAAGAGAACACGGGGCGGTAAAAGAATGAGGGTCGACTTGCCGACGGTCTTCATCCGCACCGTAAACCCTGAACCAGAACTGGCTGAGCTCAGAGCCTGCAATCAACGTCTCCCCTTCTAGCGCGCCTCGCCAGGTGAATGTTCGCCCATCATTCCAGCCTCCCGTTACTCTCGACCATCACGCTGAGAGTCTTATCGTACCGTTGGTTCAGACCTGAAGATTCGCCAAAGCCCGTGATGTCAAGATGGGCATGTACCGAGGAGCGGGTGAGCTCGGTCGTCGACGAGGCGGGTCCGGTTGATGGTTGATGACGGGGAGCAAGAGTATGAGCACCGAGGGATAGAGCGAAGGAAGATTCTCAATGATCATGATGGTTGAGCGGCTGTTAAATGAGGGGGTTATATATGGGAGATACTCGCGGTTTTAATGAGATCCAGGCCTTTACTTAGACGCCATAATTGCGGCCTAGAATCATGATTTCATCTTCACCAAGAGATCACGTTCGTCGGCGCTCGAGATATTGACTTGGGCAGGCCTTTCACCTTTGGCCTCTCGATCTCGGGCGTCCTTTACGACTTCAGCTAACGTCGCTCAATGACGGTGGGTGGCACTGAAAACATCCTTCTCAATCATATCAACGCTGTAGATGCCGTCCTTGGCAAATACGTTCATTTTGCGGGCATGCGGTGCTGGGGCCATAGGACCCCGTATTGGGGTCGCATGTATACTCCCGCGAGGGGCAGATATTGAGTAGCCTACGAGCCGAACGGTTTAACTATAGACCCGGATGCTAGAATTTGAGGGCTCAAATGATCAAAGCGGACCGGCCGCGCATATTGGTACTGAACATGCACAAGTGACCTCTTCAATACGAATCGGGATGAATTTTCTGCCTGTGTTGAGGGACGTGCGGGGCATTCGATTTCTGGCCATGATGCGAGCAAATCAGATATTCTCAAGGCACATTTAGAAGGTTGCCCGCATAATTGATATGGTGAAAGGCGGAAACTCTGGCCCTCTCTGAGCTTCATGTCTGCTGACGACTGGGGTACGAAATGGATGACCGGTTTCGGCTAAGAATCAGGCCCGAGAGGGAGAATTTGGGCGCTAAAGCCGGATGTTCCGGTACACTCGGGAAGGTTAAGACTGCGTTGAGCATAATCCTCGAAATAGTGATAACGATATGGTCAATACTCGGGGCACCGCCTCAAGGTCAGCGGCAAAATTGGTATTTTGGGAACATACGCATGTCTCATTCATAACGGAAAATCACATGGGATTTGTATATAGATAAAGTCCGGAGGAGTATGACGGCAAGTCCGATATAAAGAGATGTTTATACGCATCCAAAGATAGGACGCTACCTATATCGCTCCCACTCGCTTGAATCTCATCCTGGCCGCTGGTGGTGGCGGCGGAGGTGATGATGTTGCAGGTGCTGGTGACGATGCAGGTGCTGGTGATGATGCAGGTGCCGGTGATGATGCAGGTGCCGGTGATGATGCAGGTGCCGGTGATGTTGCAGGTGCTGATGTTTGTGGAGGTACTGATTGAATAACCCCGCAGCTGGTGGACGTGCCAGGGTAGATGACGAATGGAGCTATCGCCGAGGAGTGCCAAGACGATTGGTCAGCAATAGTACATTATACCGCATAACAGAGGCACGAGGGGACGCCACGATTGCCATGAGGACCAAAGATGACGATCGGATAAAGTCCCCTCGGCATACTGAATGCAAAATATGAAAAGCGCGGCGACCAGCACTCACCAGATGCGCCGGTACGACCCAGAGAGTCACGGATGACGCAAGTGAGATTGTAATTAGTAGGGAGGTTAGCAACCCATGTCATACTGTAGGTTCGTTGGGTTTGTAGCCAAATTCAAACAGGAGAAAAAGTAGCACGTGCGCGGTCAGCCGTCTAGAGCCCAGCAAAGCTTGATAACACTCACGCAGTTTCAGTGGTATTTCCGACGGTGACGAGAGGTGGGGCACCGGCCTGTCCTCCGGGTTGAATAGTGATGATGAATGGAGGAGAAGTTCCCGAGAAGGTGAGTTGAACCTATCAATACGGGTGGAATGGGCCGATCCAGCGGTAAGTACGCTTGTTCCGTTCGCAACTCGAAATATGGGCCAGCAAGATTGAAATAAGACTCACGGGCTGGCACTGTATGACACCCGAGGGGGTGTTGATGGATGGATCGGGGACGGCTGGACCGGTGGTTTGAGCAGTGCTGGCGGTGGTTTGAGCGAAAGCGCCGACAGTAGCGCCGATAGCGAGGACGATGGAAGAGAGATGCATTTTGGGGGTATTGGGGTAGTAGATGAAAGGACTCTCGACAGAAGAACTGCTGCGGTAGTTAAATAGTTGCCGCAACGAGGCGGAGGGTGCGAAACTGCATGGCAGAAAGAGACCTTGGATGTGATCTCCCCACGGCAAGCCACCACGTTCCACAAGGTTACGTCATTGCATCTAACGCCAGGCAGTCATCAAATTACCCCGCGAAGGACCAATCCTGCAATCATTGCCCTGCTCTTTACGTTTCGCATAAGTTGAACATTGTTTTCTTGGATGTTATGAAAAGGGCGCAAGTAACCATAATCGGTAAAGTAATTCGTCAGGGGAGGAGGAACTCACCCGGCGGCGGTTGATATTTTGGGTCACTTCGCCTTATCATTCAGTAGTCAGCTGCTGCATGCCATCTGCCCTCTCCCGATAGTCAAGACAGCTTGCTGCGCAGTGCAGGTTCCTGCTCCGCTCCCTCAAACGACTCTAGCAACGCACGCGCGGGCTCCCCACAACATGAGTCTTGAACCGATATGTCGAGGTCTCCGGACACGAGACTTTACTCTCGATGCCGAACTTTTAGTCGTGAAAGGCAACATGGCAGAAGGACGAGGGTCGACTCAGCGACGGTCTTCATCCGCAACGTACCCCCCAAACCAGAGCTGGCTGGGCTCAGAGTCCGCAATCAACGCCTTCCTTTGCTCGCGCGATCCTCGCCTACAGGTTTCCATCAGCCATCCAGTCAAGCTTATCTCAGGCTTTCGTTAAACGACTTTCAAGTTACTCTGCAATGGGGTAGTCGACGACGATGCTTGGAATCAACGCATGGCAAGTGAATCATTCCGGCTCCTCCGTTACTCTCGACCGTCACGCTGAGAGCCTTATCGAGCCACCAGTTCAGACCTGAAGATCCGCCAAAGCCCGTGATGTCAACTTGAGCATCTACCGAGGGGCGGATGAGCCTGGTCGTCGACGAGGTGGGTCCTGTTGTTGGCTGGTGACGCGGAGCGAGAGTACGAGCATCGAGGGAGAGAATGAAGGAGGATTCTTTGACGATCGTGATGGTTGAGCGGTTGGTGGGTGAGAGGGTTAAGAGGTACTCGCGGTTTTAAAGGACCGAATGACCGAGGAACACACCACCTTAGATCCAGACCTTTACTTAGACTCCAGAACTGCGGTCTAGAATCATAATTTCATCTTCTCCCAAAGATCTCGTTCGTCGGTGCTCGAGATAATGACTCCGGCAGGCCTTTCACCTTTGGCCTCTCGTTCTCGGACGTCCTTACGACTTCAGCTAACGTCGCTCAATGCCGGCGGGTGGCACTGAAACCCATTCTTCTCAATAATATCAGCGCTGCAGATCCAGTCATTTAAAAATATGATTATTTGTGGGCAGGCGGTTCTGGTGCCAGAGGACTCCGTATTCGGGCCGCATCTATACTCCCTCAGGGGCAGATATCGAATAGCCTACGAGCCGGACGATTAAACCATAGACCTGGATGGTAGAATTTAGGGGAAAGGAAAGGGCTCAAACGATTAAAGCGGACCACTACGCATATTGGTACTGAACAGGCAGAACGGACCTGTTCAAGACGAATCGGGATGAATATCCTGCCTGTGTTGACGGACGTTGGAGGGGAAGGGCATTCGATTCATTGTTAAGATGCGAGCAACGAGTTGGAAGCCACGGCTTGGGGATGACGGTTAACCTGAGGACCCCCCACTCCTCAAGGGTTTACCGGTTTCGGCGAAGAATCAGCCCAGAGAATTTGGGCGCCTAAGTCGGAGTTTCCGGTACTTTCGGAAAGGTTGAGATTACGAAGGTTGGCCGTTTCGGTGGACAGTACTCGGGGCGCCGCCTCAAGGTTAGCCTTGGAATTGACAGTTTTGGGACATATACATGTTTTGTTCATAAGGGAAAATTACATGGTTTTTCTTGTACAGGTAAAGTCCAGGGTCCTGATATAAGTAATAAGCACCGAAAGATAGGAGGCTACCTATATCGTCCCACTCGCTTGGATTCACAGAACTACACAGCTTCTCTTATCTCAAACGCCGATTGGTGTTGGTGTAGATGTAGCCATCTAGCAGGTGGTTGTACCAGGGAAGATCACAAACGGAGCTATCGCCAAGGAAGATTGGTCAGCAATAGTACATACATCTTACGGCACAGCAGAAGCACGAGGGGGATCGCCGTGAGGGCCAAGGATATCTTGGTTGACGATCGGATAAAGTTTCCTTGGCACATCGAAGCAGAAGATGAAAGGCGCGACGACCAGCACTCACCAGATGGGTTGGTGCGACCCACAGAGTCACGGATGAGGGCAGTGTAGTTGGTATTAGGAGGGAGGTTAGGAATCCATGTAAGGCTGCAAGTTTGTGGGTTTTGTTTTGGGGTGTCCGGGTTGCACATGCGTCAGCCAAATTCAAACAGGAGAAAGAGTGGTGCGCAGTCAGCCGTCTAGAGCCTAGCAAAGCCTGATAACACTCACGCATTGCTAGAGGTTGTGCCGACGGTGGTGAGAGGAGCCGCACCAGCCTGTCCTCCGGGCACAATAGTGACAATGAATGGAGGAGAAGTTCCAGAGAAGGTGAGTTGAACCTGCAATCAATCCGGGTGGAATGGGTCGATCCGGCGGTAAGCACGTTTGGCGCCGTTCGTAATTTGAAATATGGGCCAGCAAGGTTGGAATAAGACTCACGGGAAGGCACTGTATGACACCTGAAGGGGTGTTGATGGATGGATCGGGAGCGCCTGTATTGGTGGTTTGAGCGACGCTGGCGGTGGTTTGAGCGAAAGCGCCAACAGCAGCGACGACAGCGAGGAAGATGGAAGAGAGTTGCATTTTGGTTTTGGGGAGTGGAGTAGTGGATGAGAGGACTCTCGACAGACTGATGCGGTATTTAAAGGGTTGCCTCAACGAGGCGGAGGGAGCGAAGCTGCATGCATAAGCAGAAAGAGACGCGGAGGTGATGGAAGAAAGACGCCCCCGAACAAGCCACGTTCCCCAAGGTTCGTCATTGCTTCTAACGCCAGGCGGTCATCAAAAGTACACCGTGAATGCTCAATCCTGCATTTATTGCCCTACTCTTTACGTTTCGCATAAATTAAACTTTGTTTCTTGAATATTAAAAAAGGCCGCAGGTAACTATATTCGGTAAACTGATTCGGCAGGGGAGAAGGAATTCACCCGGCGGCCGTTGATATAAATTTGGTCACTTCGCCTTATCATTCAGTAGTCAGCTGCTGTATACCATCCACCCCCCTTGTAATAGTCAAGGCCTGGGCCCGAGCTTCGAGCGTGGGATCGGTATCACATTGCTGCAAGGTGGTTCCTCCTTCGCTCCCTCAAACAACTCTCACATCGTACGCAGGCCCTCCGCAACATGAGGCTTGAGCCGATATGTCGAGGTCGTCAGACACGAGACTTTACTTTCGATGCCGAACATTCAGTTGTGAAAGGGAACACGGCAAAAGGATCAGGGTCGACTCATCTCCGGTCTTCATCCGCACCATACCTCCCGAACCAGAACTGGCCAGGCTCAGAGTCCGCAATCAACGCGTCCCTTTGCTCGCGCAACCCCCACCTACAGGTTTTCTTCAACCACCCAGTCAAGTTTATCTCGGCCTTTCGTTAAACGACGTTCCAATTTACTCTGCAACGGGGGAGTCGACGATGATGCTTGGAATCGACGCATCGCAAGTGGATTATTCCGGCTCTCCGGTTGCTCTTGACCATCATGCTGAGAGCCATATCGAACAGCCGGTTCAGACCTGAGGATTCACCAAAGCCCATGATGTCAACTTGAGCATCTACCGAGGGGCGGGTGAGCCTGGTCGTCGACGAGGTGGGTCCTGTCGATGATTGGTGACGAGGAGCGAGAGTACGAGCAGTGAGGGAGAGTGAAGGGGATTTTTCAATAATCGTGATGGTTGAGCGGTTGGTGGGTGAGGGGGTTATATATAAGAGATAATCGCGGGTTTAATGGACCGAGGAACGCTCCACCTTAGATCCGGACCTTACTTAGACGCCATAACTGCGTTCTAGAACCATGATTTCATCTTCGCCCAGAGATCTCGTTCTTCGGTGCTCGAGATATTGACTTGGGCAGGCCTTTTACCTTTGGCCTCTCGTTCTCGGACGTCCCTGACGACTTCAGCAAACGTCGGCGTGTGGCACTGAAACCCATCCTTCTCTATAATCTAAATGCTGGAGATCCAATCTATGACAAATATAATGATTTCCCGGGCATGCGGTGCCGGTGCCAAAGGACCCCATACTCGGGTCGCATATATACTCCCGCGAGGGGCCGACATTGAATAGCCTACGAGCCATGTTATTTGGGAAAAAGAAAGGGCTCAAATGATCAAAGCCTCCCAACCGCGCATATTATCGGTACTGAATATTCAGAACGGACCTGTTCAAGACGAATCGGGATGAATTTCCTGCCTGTGTTGACGTTTGGGGGAGCATTCCATTCATCGGTAGGATGGGAGCAACAAGTTGGAAGATAGGGCATTGGTGATGAAGGTTATAACTCCTTAGGATTTTATCGGTTCGGCGAAGAATCGGCCCAGGAGCGAGAATTTGGCGCCAAAGGGTACTTCCGGAATGGTCAAGATTACGACGAGCGTCGTTTTCTTAAAGTGGACAGCAAAGATGGCCGTTTCGGTAGTCAATACTCGGGGTGCCGCCTCAAGGCTAGCCTCGAGATTGGCATTTTTGGGACATATACATGTTTTGGTCATAACGGAAATTTACATGGATTTTTGTACAGGTAAAGTCCAGGGTCGTGACAGGCGTAATAAGCATCGAAAGGTAGGGGGCTACCTATATCGTCCCATTCGCTTGGATCCACGAAACTACGCAGCTAGTCATCTCAAACGCGCGCTGGTGCTGGTGTCGATGCTGGTGTCGATGAAGCCATCTGGCAGCTGGTCGTGCCCGGGTTTATCAAGAACGGAGCTATCGCCGATGAATGCCAAGACGACTGGTCAGCAACGGTGCATCATATCGCATAACGGAGACACGAGGGAACGCCACAATCGCCATGAGGACGAAAGATGACGATCGGATGAAGTTCCCCGGCACACCGAATGCAGGAGAAGAAAGGCGCGGCGACGAGCACTCACCAGATGGGTTGGTGCGACCCATAGAGTCACGGATGACGCAAGTATAATTCTGACCAGCAGGGAGGTTAGCATTCCATGTGATGCTGTAAGTTCGTTGGTTTCATGTTGGAGTGTTCGCGTCGGCCAAATTCAAGAGGAGTGCGCGGTCAGCCGTCTATAGTCCAGCAATGCCTGATAACACTCACCTAGTTCCATTGGAAGCGCCGACGGTCTCGAGAGGTGCAGCACCGGCCTGTCCTGCGGGCACAATAGTGATGATGAATGGAGGAGCAGTTCCCGAGAAGGTGAGTTGAACCTGCAATCAATACGGTTGGAATGGGCCGACCCGGCGGTAAGTACGTTTGGCGCCGTTCGCAATTTGAAATATGGTTGGAATAGACTTACGGGAAGGCACTGTTGAACACCTGAAGGGGTGTTGATGGTTGGATCGGCGACGGCAGCTGGACCGGTGGTTTGAGCGACGCTGGCGGTGGTTTGAGCGAAAGCGCCAACAGCAGCGACGACAGCGAGGAAGATGGAAGAGAATTGCATTTTGTTTTGGGGAGTGGAAGAGTGGAGTAGTAGAGTCGTGAAGTCGTGAAGTAGTGGATGAGAGGACTGTCGACCAACTGGTGCGATATTTAAAGAGTTGCGTCAAGGAGTCGGAGGGCTGCATGCACAGACGCGGATGTGATGGAACGAAAGATGCACCCCTGACAAGCCACGTTCCGCAGGGTTTCGTCATTGCTTCTAACGCGAGGCGGCCATCGGAAATACACCCGTGAATGCCAAATCCTGCTTTCATTGCTCTGCTCCTTACGTCTCGCGTACATTGAACATTGTTTTCTTGGAGATTAAACAGGGCGCAAGTAACTATAATCGGTAAACTATTTCGGCAGGCGAGAAGGAATTCACCCGCCGGCCGTTGATATTCTTAGCTACATCGCCTTGTCATTCAGGAGTCAGCTACGGCATATCATCCACCACCCGCGTAGTAGTCGAGGCCCCAACCCGGGCTTCTCGCACATGACATCACAGCTTGCTACGGGGTTGTTCCTCCTCCGCTCCCTCAAATAACTCTCGCATCGCACGCAAGCTCTCCGTAACATGGGCCTTGAACCGATACGTCGAGGTCGTCGGACACGAGACTTTACTCTCGATGCCGAACTTCACAAGTTGGGGCCCAGCGAGGTCTAGACGAACCGGGGGGACAGCCAAGAACGTTGCGGCCGTGTGATTAGCCGCCGAGGCCAAGCAAAAGGGACCACCCCAGATGGATAGGACGAGCGGAAGTCAGCAATCTTGGAATAATGAGAAACGTGTGATCCCCATGTACGTACAGTTAATGCCATATCCATCAGGCCAAACCGTTCCGAACCTAGCATGAGCAGCGTGCAAAAAAGGGTTAGACAAGTGAAAGACGAGCAAATTTCCTGAATTTCCGGCCTCCACCCCACATGAACCCGGCGCCCCCCCCCCCAAACGTACGAAACGATAAGCACCCGAACTCACCCGGTACCATTAAATCTTGTTCCAGCGCTCAAGCCACTTGTGCTCAGCTTCCACTCACTACTCTTGCTGAACATCGGGTCCTCAAAGATCTTCGGCACAGGGCCATCGACGTCCGGCCGGTACAGCCACCTCAACCCTGCAAGGTGCCGGTCACATCCTTTGCCCACCGACGCATCCCTCGTGTACGCGTTGTGAGCGGTTATTGCATCGAGTAACAATGTCTTGCGGGTCGCAACCTATGACACCATAGTTGGACGGGCGGGTTGAATCGGATCCGGTATTTCGGTTCAAGTACGTGAGTTTGAAGTGAGGTCGGCCAGGGAAAACGGGAGGCTTGTCAAGACAACAGTGGACGTTTCCCGAAAGAGTCGCTGACGCACCGAGGCCGAAGGGTCGCACATCGCTTTCACCCATCTGCTGCTATCAGCGCTTAATGTTCGGATGACTTCTGTTCGGCCATGCGCGAAAAGGCGTGTAGAAGCCGTTTCGTACGTCGCGGTCATATACCCTTGGTCCCTGTACCATGCCAATTGGAGCGCCATCTGGATGTACGCGTCTGGAGAGCACTTCGCTGAAACATTAAAAGCAAGGATAAAAAACGTGTTTTCAGTTGTGAAACGAGCACAGGGCGGCAAACGAACGTGGGTCGACTTACCGACCGCCTTCATCCACTCAGCACCGTACTCTCCGAACCACAACTGACTAGGTTCAGAGTCCGCAATCAACTTCTTCGCATCTTTCTTTGCTCTTTCGATCTCTCCCTCCAGTTTCTCATCAACCACCCACTCAAGCTTGTCCCAGGCTTTCGTTGAGCCGACTTCCAGGTTGTTGTGCTCGCCAAATTGAGCCTTATCCATGTGTTCCGCAATGGCGTAGTCGACGATGATACTGGGTATCAACGCATCACAAGGTGAGTGTTCACCCATCATTCCAGCTCTCCCATTACTTTCAACCATCACGCTGAGAGCCTTGTCGAACCACCGGTTCAGACCTGAAGGACCACCAAAGGCCGTGTTGTAGACTTGGGCATCCACGTCGGGGCGGGTAAGCTTGGTCGTCGACGAGGTGGGTGCAGACGATGGCTGGTCTCGTGGGGCGAGAGTGTGAGCATCGAGGGAGAGAGCGAAGAGGGATTCTTGGATGACTGTGGTGGTTGAACGGTTGGTGGGTGAGAGGGTTAAGAGGTACTCGCGGTTCTGGTGGAGCGAAGGGCCGGAATGCACGACGTCAGCTCCAGACCTTTACTTAGACGCCAGAGCTGCGGTCCCGAAACGTCTCTTACCTTTGCCCAGAGATCACGTTCGTCCGCGCTTAAGATGTTGACTTGGGCAGGCCTTTCACCTCTGGCCTCCCGCTCTCGGACGTCCTTTACGACTTCAGCTAAACGTCTCTCGATACCAGCGGGTGGCACCGGAGTCCCATCCTTTTCAATAACCTCAACGCTGTATATCCAGTCCTTGACAAATACAATTATCTTGCGAGCGTTCGGTGATGATGCCTTGGGAGGTTCCGTATTCAGGTCGCATCCGTACCCCGGTAAGCGGCACATATTGAAGAGCCTGTGAGCCGGACGATTGAACCATAAGCCTATACATTAGAATTTGGGGGAAAGAAAGGGCGTAAATGGATGGAACGGACGTACCGCGTGTACTGGTACATGCAGAACGGACCTGTTCGAGATGAATCGGGATGGATTTCCTGCCTGTGTTGAGATACGTGCGGGGGCAATTCAGTTCATAGTCAGGATGCGAGCCACAAAGTGGAAGATGGGGCTTATGGAAATGAAGGCCGACCTTTCGAGCTTCTCCTTGAAATCGACAAGTCGACGAACAAGCCACGCCGCTCTTCGAACTTGCCATTCGGTGATATCTCCTGAAGACGGAATGGACCTTCTCAGGTCTTCTGGGACGTTCGGATCATCGTGGAACAGAAGCCACCAGTTTGAGTTGACGGGCAACGGGGCTCGCCACTCGTGGTAAGCCTTCTTGAGCCAAAAGTTGTCGTTGAGCCAGTTGTTCGGCGACGCCCGGTCCAAATCTGCGAATTTAGATATGGTCAGCTGAATGTTAGGATTTTTTGTAGCGATGATGGAGTTCGTACCGATGAGTCTCTGCTGCAACGCCTTTCCAAGGCCATTCTCGAACTCCTGAGCCCATTCCTCTCGCGCTCTGAGCGCAGCGTCCTTCTTCTCGCCTCCTGTCTCCTCGTTTTGCTCGAGGACGGGATCGAGGCTCTTCAAGTACCGGTCTAAGCTAGCCCGGAGCGGTGGCACAGGCAGCCGGGGCAAGGAGCGCTGATGGTGAAACGTCGGGAGGCGATCCGACCTTCGCGGTGGGTGCAAGGCGAACATTCTTCGTTGCGAGTTGGTCGAAAGGAAAGTAGCTGAGCGAGACTTCAGCTGATTAGAGGAGACTGATCGTGAAAGCATAAGAGGAAAGGAGAAAGTCCAGCAGCTGCTCCTGAGCGAACCGGGAGATTTGTGGACAGAAGAAGATCACTTGAAATTCAAGTGCGAAACTGGACTGGCGTTCTTCACGTGACTTTCCACTCGGCAAAGCCGACACCCGAAAGCCGTCGCATGCCGGTCCTACGCGTGAGCGGGCAAGGATGAAGGACGTGCAAATTAGAGTGTGAAGTAGTTACTGGGCGACTAACAACGTTAATAAGGTCTGGTGGCATTGCCGGTCGTCAGCAGACCTCAGAGTCACGCCTGCGTAGACCCCTGTGAACTCAAACTTTGACAAACAGAGTGCTTGACACTGGATCGCGTGACGAATTCTGAGATGCTCCGGTAAATACGACTCTGAGTCTCAACAAGATTGGTACTTTATTACCATGCTCTACAGGCTCTTGAACGCAAAACAGCGGTTTGACCAAAAGGTTCGCCGCGGGATCCTTCGGGCGATAACCAGATTTCGGATAGTTAGCTGGGGCTGATTTTCTTCTCTGCGCAAATGGATATTTAAGCGAATATATCACCACCCACCAGCGGTTGACATGGACAAAACGATTAAATTTGGTATGTCCAACTATGGAAGAGTATATACCGTGCAAACAGTCAATCCTCAAAGGCGACAAGGCACGGTCCCGACTAATCGGGGAATCGGTACCACAAGTAGTAACGAAGAGCGAGAAACAAGTAAGCAGAAGTGGGTCTATGGTGCCAAAAGCGATATGGAAGTAGGAGGGGGGGGGAGTGTCAAGACAGAATAACTGTCGCATCCTAACCCCCGCAGAGCCATTAGTCCCCGACGCGGCTGGCGGTCTGGCGCCGTACCTCCATTTTCTCGAGTCGCCGATCCGGTACGGGAACATCAAACCTGAAAACATATTCATTAGTCACGACTTCAAAGCGAATTTAGCTTCACATATCTTATAACGAGCTGGAGCCCACACTGACCAACCCCCCCCCCCCCAAGTTATATGCCTATGTCCCCTCTTAATCCCAGCTACAGCGCGAAGGGTGTGTTTATGCTTGATTATTGCGAAGCTCCTAGGGATGTAGATGCGCTTGGTGGCATTGCCGTTCTGGTGAGTGCCCCCCCCTTCTCAAATCCGCACTAAACCAATCAACCAACACTGATGCAACAATTTCGCGTTGTGCACCCAGGATCCGGTCCCAAGCCCGAATCCCTGAATATTCTCAACCGTGTATTCGACTCACAATATCTGGTGAGAACATGCTATTTGGATTAGGAAACATATGCAGGATTTTGATTGCCAGCGGTCTCTGTTAGCCGAGGTGCGGATATTACAGCTAGATCCCCAACGATTCTGTATGGTTTATGTTCTCTTCCTATGGGTACGAGTGCACACCCCTAAAAACTTGGTCGTCCAGCACCTCCTACTACCCTGGCATCCCAACAGGCTTTTCCGCCACCGCACATCACCCCCTCCCATAGTCTGACACTTTTGGGCTCCAAAACCAACCTGTCTCTCCTTTGTCGCGTTCTTTATATACCACTGGCTACTGTGTATTCAACAGGTGATTTTCGTTCCATATCTTTCTTTCCCTGGCCGAAAAACTCGACGTTGAGCACCCAATAGAGCCAACATTTCTGGAGGGGAGTCCTGGGTGAACCTAGGCCTGTAAATCAACGGTTTCCCTTACTCAGGATTCTGAATTAGCCTCGAGCGGGCCCGGAGTTAGACACACCTGACTTACAGTCGGGGATATACGGCGATACAGCATTCGGGGTCCGAAACGGACCCTGTGGGAACTCCGATAACCGCCCAGCTTTAGCGCCCTTCCAAGAAGGCAAGGAGAGTCAGTCAGAGCTCCAACCACTCCAAGCATTCTATCTTCTCTCTTCCTGGCCAAGATATATCTTAATCCAGGTGGCTAGTCATTCCTGATTCAATGAACCATTCTGAGGCGAGCTCAATCCACCGTGTACAAATTCAGCCCAACCATCATCTCCATCTGCAGTGAAATTTTTACTGCACGACTCAGGTGCCGGTTCAACATAGAGCTGCCTTCAGCTCTCGGGATCATCAACCCCTTACAGGATGACTTCATCAACGCTTCCCGAAGCGCCGTCCACACTTCTCCTTGGTATCCGCAATGGCTTACCGCTTCCCGATCAACTCGAAGGGAGTATCATCTTGTCAGAAAAACCGACCATGTTCGGGGGATACTCAGATATATATGAAGGTCTATGGGGGATTAGTGGAGCGGAAGTTCCCGTGGCCATCAAAGTCCTTCGGAACGCTAGAATTACAAATCCGATCGACGGTTTAAGACCCAAGGAGATTGTCGCGAGGGTTTGTATCTCTCTCATTTACACTGCTCGGCATCCAATTTTCGTTAATCTGGAAACTTGGCTCGTCCGGATAGCGTACCCGTCGCGAAACTTCCATCTGGAATGCTGTCCGCCATGAAAATATCCTCCGGTTTATTGGTTACCAAACTATTGAAGGGGTACCACGGCTTGTCTCACCGCTTTGCAAAAATGGTAACCTACAGAAGTACATCAAAGCCAATCCCGAAATGATATATGCCGAACGACTTGCATTAGTAAGACAGCCTTTAAATGATCGTAAGGGATCAAATCTGAACGTTTCATACACCGTATGTTCCCTAGTTGCGGGATGCCGCTCGAGGCTTGGCCTATCTACATGGTTTCGTGCCTCCTATCGCTCATGGATCAATCCACCCGACCGAGATCCTCGTTACTGATGACTTCAGAGGCGTCCTATGCGACTTTGGCAGCTCGAGAGTTGTAACCAACGTCCAAACAGGCTTCACAACAAGTACTAGTACGATTTCTGGTCGGAAGGGCTTTATGTCCAAGGAATTGATTGACGGAAGCACCATTCCGCCGACGCCTATGGGCGATGTGTATGGACTAGGAGGGACCATCCTTTCCGTACGTTTTCCTATCTCGTCTTGAGGCTCCCCATATGCGAACTGGATTGGTGCACAGGTCATGACAGGGAAAGACCCTTTCTATCAGTTGCGTACACATGCGCAGGCCATGATAGCAGTAGCTTTCGAAGACACCACTCCCAGCCCCACAGACCACTCCGAACTACCAGAGTCAGAC
Source organism: Tulasnella sp. 424 (assembly GCA_019633425.1). Lineage (NCBI taxonomy): Eukaryota > Fungi > Basidiomycota > Agaricomycetes > Cantharellales > Tulasnellaceae > Tulasnella > Tulasnella sp. 424. The sequence goes on along the minus strand of WSUB01000066.1, from coordinate 112,495 downwards.
CCACTATGGAGCTTGATGCGAAAGTGCTGGGACGGCGAGCCAAACCGGCGCCCTTCGACTCCACAGATTATCTACAAAGTGAGTCAACGGTCTTCTTTGTTGATTGCTATGAAAGAGGGTCTGAGGATACGTCCTATTTTTTTTCTTTTCCCTGGAGATCAACCTTATTCTGGACTGCGGAAGCGGTTTAACTGCCCCGTTTAGGCAGAGAATCATTAACACTTCAGCCAACGCCGTGCCAGACTCAGAAGATTCTGTTGTCCAACCAGGAGTTGCAGTGCCTTCCCTTCCTCCTCCGATTCCTGGGGCTCTCGCAATGGTTGAATATGTCGGCGGCGGCGGCTACGGCGAAGTTCATCGGGGTCATTGGACGCCTCCTGGAAAAGAGCCCATTCCAGTTGCAATCAAGCGCCTTAAGATCGGTAACGTCGGGCTAGGCCAAACTCAAGATAATGGAGTATTAATGAGGGTATGAGCTTTAGATTTAGATTCCGTACTATCCAGTTTTCAAAAGGCTGACTCCGAGTTCTTGATTCCACATTGACATACATAGAGGATCCGGAGGGAGACAGTAATATGGAAAGCGGCCGAGCACCCGAACATTCTTCGGTTTTATGGACACCAGCTCGTTGATGGAAACCCTATGCTTGTTTCATCGTGGTGCAAGAACGGAGATTTATGGTCGTTTGTAGCGAGCCATCCAAATTTGGCGCGCAAAGAGAGGTTAAAGCTCGTGAGTAACTGCTAGACCGTTGAAAATTTGAATATGAGATTCAATTCCGTGCCACTGGTTAGCTATGCGGGGCTGGCAAGGGTTTAGCCCACCTACATTCCCTTCATCCTCCCATCTGCCATGGCGACATCAAACCTCAAAACGTTATTATCAGCGACGACATGGAGGCCCTTCTATGTGATTTCGGAATCTCCAGGATTATCACCCACCCTGGAGTAACTGAAATGACGACTTTTGGTGAAGCAACGGGAACGCCTGGGTTTGGAGCGAAGGAGGTACTTGAGGGCTCGGGACCGACGGAGAAGGGTGATGTATATGCCTTTGGGGGACTAATTCTGGCGGTAGGTCTCCGTAAGATCTCGTTCGACTTGCAAGAGAGGCTGAGATGATACGTGTAGACAATGTCGGGGAAGCGTCCTTTCTATACGAAGCCCAACAATAATTTCATTATCTTCGCAATTTTCTCGAACGAACTACCAAACCCAGCCGATTATCCCCAGTTATCCACGGCGGACCCGTTATGGGTCTTGATGAAGAGGTGCTGGGACGGTGAGCCAAGCCAACGACCTTCTATGATCCAAGTTGTAGCCGAGGTGCGTTTTCAGACTCTGAAGCAGAAAGAACGCAAATACTCACTCGGCAGCGTGGTTTATAGCTGCAGGAGGAGATTGGCAGTCTGTCAGCGGTGGACTCGGCGCAAGAAACCAAGTCGCCAGGAGTGTAGCCCTCTGTCCATCGAGTTATCGGTCAAAGCTGCGTCGGGTTTAGGAAGGATTGTTTAGTATATATGGCGCTCATGGGTCTTTGGAATATCGGAATTTCGATAGGTCAAAGAATCGTTGACATTGTTGAGAATTGGACCCTCTCATCGTCTGGGATACACCCTGGGCTCAAGAGGAAATACGTACGATTCGCGAAGACAAGGAATGAGTTAGAGTAATATGTGGATCATGAATTCGAAGGGAATCAAAAGTGGTTCGAGGAATTATGCTGCCGACCAGCCGAAGTTCCTAATATTTGCGGGCACGGGTACACGGGCACTTCTTATAGATTGCATGTCGTACAAAGCGAGTCAATAGTGAGAATTTACTTGAAGATTTACTGGGCATTCTATTGTTCCTTCTATGCGGGTAAAATATACTGAAGGAGCAGTGGATCTCGTAACCGCACAAGAGCGGAAGCTCGGAACACGCCCGAGCCGACAGACCTGAGAAGCCAAAGCGCGTCAGCCACTCTCCATTCCGGCCATTACCTCTCAGAACGTCATCGCCGGCGTTTAATAATCGGAGCTTCTCAGACGCCCAGCCAACGCGGTCAGGGACGGCCATGGTGGGATGGGTGGCAGGAACTTCGGCAGACTTCGGCATACTATGGAAGGTGAACGCTAGGGTTAACAACGTCGAAAGGCAAGTGAAACGATAGTTAGTAATCCGAAGCGTTCTCTCCTTCATGCCATTTCGGTGTGCCCCTAGAATTATCCAGCGGGAATGTCAAGAACGGTGGCCGGACGGATTGGTGGCTGCAAAAAAGACGGCATGATTGAGCCGGATACAGGGTCTTTACCCCAGAGTGAACAAGTCATTTAGAGATTTCAGCATGGTTACCAACTGCGGCCGAGAAGGGGGCTTTGTACATTGTTGCACAGGAAGGAGAGTTTCTAAATGTTCAAAGCCTCAAGAGTGAACGCGCATAGCAATGAGGAAATGTGCTAAAAATATCTAGATATGTGCCTCGCTTATAATCTTTTGAAATGCATTTTGCTAAGGGGAAAAAGGCTTTTGCTGTTGTCATCGGGGAGACGGATAGAAGAGCGCGGTTGGACCTGGCTTCCCTGGCAACAAGCACGGTCCTTAGCCAAGAACCTCAGGGTCCAAGTAACACAGCACCGTTCGACTCCAACAAATACTTCACAACGCCCAGCAGTCTCTTTTCTCATCAACCATTGACTGTCTTTCCTTTCTCCTCCCATCTCTCTCTCTCTCTCTTCTCTCTTGAGCCTCAGTCCCAGGAGGTCTGAAACGTGATTTACACTCGCTCTTTTCAACCCACACTCTCTGAATAACATCCACATTTCAATCCCGACCGACCCTTCGACTAGGCTGAAAAATCATGGTCTTCGCTGGCGCCCTCGCCGCCTTGTCCCTCCTGCCACTGGGGGCCCTGGCTCATCTTCGCATGGCCCATCCGTCCCAGTACGGTTTCAATGTGTCCTACCATACATTCGACTACGACAATCGCCCTGAGGTCCCCCTGCAAAGGATGAACTTCAACGAATGGTGGTTCCACAATCACATCAATTACCCTCCTCATGACGGTGATGGTACGTCATCTTGTACTCTGCCATGGGCGCCGGAGAGAACTAGGTTTCGCTGACCCCAAACGCCTGCCCTTGTTTATCCGGTGTTTCCTTTTGTGGGTTGTTACGAACAGTCTTTGAGTTCCCAGCTGGAGGCAGTGCCAGTACGTTGAGTTCTGTTCGGACCCTTGGCCGGAGTGTTTCTCACCATCTTGACCTTGCGCAGTCATCGAAATCGGGTGCAACAAGGCCTGGACGTCTTACTTCGCCAGTGACGACGGTCGCACCGACCTTCGAGATGGGTCCGGCAAAGCCTGCGGCGGCAGTGCCCCACCAGCGTCCGTCCACGCTACTGGTTTCAGCGACGTGGCGGGCTGCGGCATTGGTATTGTCGACAAGGCCAACGTTAATGACATCAAGCCAGAGGACTTTGCCATATTCAGCGCCAACCATACTTGCCCTTGGTACTCGTGCGTATCCATTCATCCGCCAGCCTATACCTCCCTTTAATCTGTTGGTTAACGTCCGCTCTTTCGCCGCTTGCAGCGAGAACGTCTTCCACGTCCCCGCAGACATGCCCGCTTGCTCCGAAGGCGTCTGCCACTGCGCCTGGTTCTGGATCCACTCCCCCAACTCGGGCGGAGAGCAGATGTTCATGAACGCGTTCAAGTGCAAGATCACCAACACCAAACCCACTGCCAAGAAGATCGGCAAGCCCCAACTGGCTAGGCGATGCGGCCACGACCCCGTCCTGAACCGAGATGGTGACCCGAAGAACTGCACCGTTGGCGCCAAGCAACCTTTGTACTGGCTCCAGAATGAAAGAAACAACGTATGTAGCCCGCGCTAGGCCTCGATCTTCTCGAGGATTGAACGTCTGACGCGCTTTTGTTCGGCGATTGTAGATGTTCGAGGGTTACTACGACCCACCGTTCTACAACGGACTGTACGGATACAAGAACGGTGCTCAGGATGACATCTTTACCGACGAGCAAGGCAACAACGAAGGCTCTTCGTCAGGATCTTCGGCAACCACCACCACCACCCAGGCTGCGGCTAAGACTACCTCCAAGACCACCACAACTGCCAAGTCGGAGCCTACATCTACTGCTTCGTCTAGTTCCTCTAGCTCCAACTCGGACTCCAACTCCTCCTCGTCCAATACCTTGGCAACGACCTCCAAGAACAAGAATTGGTGAGGCGGCTATCCCTCGATTTAAATGCTTACATAGACAATCCGGTGACTGACTATGCCGTGCTTTTTGTCGTACAGCTCCAAGCGCTCTATCAACAAGAAGCGCAAGCGCGACCTCATCAATGCAGGCAAGAAGGCGCACAAGAAGCGAGCTGGTGGTGGTCTTTCCACCCTCTTCTCGTAAAAACTCCCCCTGTTGTGCGGGGCTGGATCAAGGCGTTGATCGTTCATATACCCTTCATTTTTTGTGCTGAGCATATACCCCATCTTTTCTCCTCCCCTCTCGTTACTTTTACAACCCCAGGACGGGTTCTCACTTGACGTTCTGTCCGTGACGAACACCTTGGCTATTTTTTTTTCTTACATACTTCTTTCCGTGCATCCGAGCTTGAGCTCTTGTCAGTCACACCTGTCGTTGTTGCTCATTTCCCCCGTCTGGGTAGATATTGGAATGCGGGCTGTTTTTCAAACATGGATATATCTTGGAACAACAAGTTTTTGTTTGGGAGAGCGGTATCGGAACTCTATCTTAGACACGACCATCTCAGTCTTTCAACTCTCCGCCTTGATAATCTCCAAATCCTCCTCTGTTGGCACAAACTCTGGTGTGCCCTCCGGAACCCCCTCTTTACCCTGCTCCAGCACGATAGCGGGTTCGTTCGCAGACCAGGATGTTTCAGCAAAGGTAGGGAGGAAGTGCGACTTGTGAAGTTCGTCCTTGAGTCGATGTTCGGACCACGTTATGGCGAATCCACTCCAGATGACTGGGTTGGGTTTGAATGGGAGAACGGAGTAGGCGTCTGGATGCCAGGTTGGTGGGTGGTGGGATGAGTATGTGGTTTTGACGTAGACGTAGTATTCGGTCATGGCTGGTGGCGAGTAAGGGCGAAATGTAAGGGATGGTTGCAAAGGATGTGCAATGTACGGCCCGACTGTTGTTCATTCCCATCTTATATATAATCTGATGTTTCTATATATGACGTATGCCCAGCTAATTCAGGCGATGTCTTGAATGACCACGTGGGTGTTTCCTATTTTGTACCGCTGCCATGACGTCACACGACACGGTCTTTCAGGGCATTACATTCTATGGTATGGATCAATTTCAGAGTTCTCCGGACGCTTTGTATTATTCAAGCCGTAAATTATTTTGCCGTCAATCAGCGGGTACAGGCTCTCAATGCCGCCATTCAACAGGACCGGATGGGGTAATTTAGATAACGGATGGTGCTTTGAATTGTCGCGTCGCTTGCCGCTATACTGTACTATTTCGTTAATACGGGATGTCCCATGTCCCAACCCCCCATCCGATCCGGTCAATTTTTGCGGTGTCCCCCGGTCCCAACGGTCGCGCCGCTCGGGACACGGTGTCCCCGCCGGTAAGTAACACGTGGCTTGAAGAGAAAACCGGTCGTATCTCAAGTCTCTGAAGCCCGTTTTTCCCACTTTTCGAACAATCACGCGGGAAAATCTAAATGAGGAGACCTCTGTACCTCATATCTCACTCACCCGCTGCTTGGCACACTGAATCATAACATTTGCTGGGCCACCATCCGCTCCGCTCGGACCTTGTCCCACGTCCCAGTCACTTGCGCCGTCCCTCCGGTATGGTTGCGCCGGTATAATCTTTGTCTCATGTCCTATGACCGCCGGTATTAACGAAATAGTACAGTATAGCATGTTCTGTATAGAAGCACGCCCGGAAGACGCGCTGCGAGCCAATTAGGAGCCAACAAGTGGATTTCGAGCCAGACCGACCACGACCGCTGGATCATCTGCTTACTGCTGCAATTTACAAGAACAAATCACTTCTGCGGGAATGAACGACTTCAATCATTCTGCCCTGGTAGGAATCACTCTTATGTACACAAACTCCTTTTCAGCCGCTCACATTTCGGCTCACTCCAGGACGAATGCCTTCAATCTCTAAACCATTTTTTCATCGATATTACACGGCTTAAATATGAGTCGGGATACGAAGAAAGGAGGGGTGGTTATTGTGATTTTCAAGTCGCCTCGTTGGATTCCGAAATACCGACGGCTTGCAAACTCGTGGCAACGAAGAAACTTCTGCTAGGGACCCGGTCAAGCGAGCCTAAGAGACTTGCATTTGTTAGTGCAAGAGCATAAAACCTTCACTTTGTCTTCCTAATATTCTCCTCCGTAGCGTTTAGCTCGCGAGCTCAAGGTCTGGGCAGGACTCCGGCATCCACATATCCTTCCCTTGCTGGGATTTTACCTTGGCGATGACTTTAAAACAGCAGTCCTGATCTCCGAGTACATGATCCATGGAGACCTAAAGGACTATATGGCCAAGATGAAGCCAACCGGTGATGAACGTCTAATCTTGGTATACGCTTCCGGCAAATGATGTTGCTCGCCGCCACTGACTTCAGCTTCACACATAGGTTCGGGACCTCACCCAGGGTCTCACATACCTACATAATCAAGATCCTCCCGTTCGTCGTGGCGACTTAAAACCAGTACGATGCCTAATCAATTGGATGTCAGCGGATGTGATTGACACGACTCGGACCACGATCTTTTTACAGGGAAACGTTCTTGTAAACTCACAACATCGAGCTCTGTTAGCCGATTTTGGGCTTTCGAGGGCACTCGACGTCGGCCCGACTGGTTTTACTACCGGTAACGATGCGCGGGGGACGGTACGGTACTCAAGCCCCGAAGTCTTGCTTCACGGTACCGCGGGGCAATCATTATCGGACGACATCTGGTCCTGGGGCTGTCTTGTGTTGGAGGTGCGAATGCACGACCTAAACCCGCACTCTGTGACTCCACTAAACTCATGAATCACAGGCTTTGACGGACAAGATGCCATTTGCTGATATCCAGGCTGAGCCACAGCTTATTCTTGCTGTTGTTCAAGGGCGCTCCCCAAGCGATGTAAACAACCTCTCACTCCACGTCCCGCGTCTCAAGGATTTGCTTGTCACGTGTTGGCGCCCTCAACCAAACCAACGGCCAACAGCAGTTGACTGTCTTCGCGCCATAGAGCAATCACTACCAAAACTAGATACTGACAGGTGAGCACAGCGGATTTTAACATCCTTGCTGCTAGACAAGTGCATCACGGAAGCTTGATGACATTCCTAACCATGGATTTTCCCCTATGAACCAGCCTCGCGCCTCAACGCGACGATATACCTTTCCAAACGCCTCAACCTCTCGGAGCACCGGAAGACTACAACGTCATTCTGGAGCGCGCTTCGCCCACGTCGTTCCAGGCTCTGAGTTCTGCTTCCGGCATCACTGGTGCCGATAACAGCCTAGGCCTATATACCATTGACCCAGTACCTGGGACTAGTCGCGATGGCAGCCGCAGGAATGTCACCGGTCCTTACTTCCTTTCAATATCTCCGACGCCGATCTCCCCGACGATACCGGATCCCACCGTCCGACTTTCTCTTCTATCGGTTCAACGCCCCCAGACGAACCTTCCAGTCACCGCATCCCACTACAAGACCGGCGATTGGCCCATTTTCCTGCCCGTCGAGGTATATCTTTTCTCCTTTACCGCTAAGGCCCAGGTTAACGAAGTCGGTTTACTTAGAGCCGGAATGGGACGAAGATGGGCAGTGGTACAAGGTCTGTCAAGCTACAATCGTTGCGGCGGCAGGCCTCGGAGGTAGTCAAACGACCTTGAAGCACGACCTCCCGCACCAATCTGTTCCAGAATTGAGCAGTGCCCCAAGCGTGTTATCTGCTTCAATCGAACCAGTGATGCAGAATGTCAATGTGACCCACGGAACGGGCTCTACGTCCACTATCGCTACGAAAGCTGCCCGTTCCCCTGCACTGCGTCAGGGCAAGGACGATCCGGTTGGGGCCACGACTGTAACTTTTGACCCAATCGCTAAATTACAGGAACGGAGTAGTTACATGAGCGGTGCTGCCTGGAGGAGAGAACTTCTTATGAACATTGCCACTCCTCCGTCAATGGGTGGGACTGGGCACAACAAGAGGAAGAGTGGGGATGTGACTGCTCCTGAGCGGCTGGGTCGGCCTGTACCCGACATCAAGCGAGCGAGAGGGTCGCCTACTGTTACGAAGACCGGCGCGACTTCGCCCGCCCAGCCTACAAGACGAAGCCTGAGAAAAAGAGAGACGTCAACTAGGACCCAGCAGACAGGTTGACAGTCCCAAGCGGGTCGAGATAGGTGGTGGGAGGATGGTGTGTAGAGATTTTCGGAATCACTGGCAGCCGGCGGAGGGCACTAGCTGCGACGTCAAGGCACGTAGTTGGTTTGAAGGTGAAGAAACTGATAGCAACGGGACGCAGAAATGGCGAGGCAATGTCCTTCGGGGGAATATAAACAGGAGCACAAAAATAGTAAGTATTGTGTCACCCTCATACCCAGTGCACCCAGCTAATTAGGAGGTTGGCTAGCTGGAATGATAATCACAAACTTGTAATGCTCTTCTTAGACGTATATTGCTTCTGGGAGTCTCCACAATGTAGGGTCGTTGTCGTGACTCCTGGACCACACCCGGTGGCCCACCTCCTTCGCGAGTGATGTTGAATCGTTTTGGCTGACGCATGTCGGCAAGGGTCAAAAGATATGCATCAAAAAAGGGTTATCATATAAGCAAGAACGATTCTTCAAGTGCCGCACTCGGTCGGCGAGAGGAGCACGAAATGTGGAAAAATAGTCGACGTTGGCTTGTCCTTGCTTGTCCAGTTGACGTGCCACAGCGAAAAGCAAGGCACCGCGCTAGCAAGTGCATTTTGAATTGAGCATGCCTTTAGCTCATCACAAATGTCGTATTTGTGCCTTGTTTGGACGAATGAGGCGAGGCGAGGCGACCCCACAGCGCTTCGAAACGGCTCCACCTCGATCGGGAAAAGCTCCACTTGGAGCCCAGACGTAACTCTTGCACGACACAGCGAACTAAGCCAAACCACCTACGACCTACAGGCGATCTAAACCTCCAGCCTACCTACCGCCGCATCATATTCCTTTGTGTTACAGCCAAACAAGCCACGCGCCCGCTGGAATGAGTTCGAACTTCTCTCTCAATCACTCTGCTTTGGTAGGAGACGCCAATGTGTTGACCGACTCGGTTTCGGCCACTCACCTCGTTCGATCTTCCTTACAGGAAGAATACCTTCGGTCTCTTAATCACCTTTTTATCGACATTGCGAGGATTAAATATGAACCGGGGTATGAAGGGAGGAGGGGTGGTTATTGCGATCTTCACGTCGCTTCCTTGGATCCTGAAACACCTACTGCTCCTCGTAAACTCGTGGCAGTGAAGAAACTTCTGCTAGGGACTCGGACGAGCGAGCCCATAAGACTTGCTTTTGTGAGTGTCAGAGCATGTTATCTCTGGCCGGGTTTTCTGATATTCTTTTCGACAGCGTTTAGCTCGCGAACTCAAAGTCTGGGCAGGACTTCGGCATCCGCACATCCTTCCTTTGACGGGATTTTACCTTGGAAATGACTATAAAACGGCACTCCTGATATCCGAGTACATGGTCTATGGCGACCTGAAGGACTACATTGCCAAGATGAAACCATCTCGCGAGGAGCGTCTGCTTTTGGTACGTTTCACCAAATAACGTGGCCCAGCTTAACTGAGCTCAGCTTCAACCTTAGGTTCGTGATCTAACCCACGGTCTAGTCTATCTACATACTCAAAATCCTCCCGTTCGTCATGGCGACCTGAAACCGGTACGATGCCTAGTCCATTAGGCGCCGCCCCGTGAAGCTTACGGAACTAACATGGTTTTCTCAGGGAAATGTTCTTGTAAACTCACAATGTCGAGCACTGTTGGCCGATTTTGGACTCTCAAAGGCCCTAGACGCCGGTCCGACGGGTTTTACGACCGGTAACGACGCGCGGTGCACGGTACGCTACTCGAGCCCGGAACTCTTGCTTCAGGGAACCGCGGGACAATCATTACGGGACGACATATGGTCTTGGGGCTGTCTCGTTTTGGAGGTTCGTACGCAAGAGTCTAATACCAATACTCCGCGTCTTCACTAAACCGGTAAAATCGTAGGCTTTAACGGACAAGATGCCGTTCGCCGATATCGAAACCGAGCCTCAGCTCATTTTTGCCATTGTTCAAGGGCGGTCCCCATGCGACGTCAACCACCTCTCGCTCCACGCCCCACAGCTCAGGGATCTACTACTCAAGTGTTGGAGCAGTCAACCGAACCAAAGACCAGCGGCAGTTGGTTGTCTTCATGTCGTAGACCCTTCACTGCCGAAGTTAGATGTCGATGCCGACAGGTGAGGACAGCGAGTGCTCACGTCACAGCTGTCAGAGAATTATTAATTCCTTCTATATGAAATCGCAGCTCGACAACACTCGGTATGTCAGGACTTGGGCTTACAAACGATGGCTGGCCCAACGAAGCGAGAAACAACAACAATACCGGGACGAGTCAGGCTGGCGCGGGCCACCGACCATACCAACGCACCAACTTCGCTCTCGAAACAAATCCCTTCTCCCAATCTGATTCCTCTCTTCCCTTACCAACTGCGAATTCCAACTATTGCACGACAGTACAAGCCGCAAGGTCCTGCATCAACCTATCAGGCCTGGGACTTGCAAACGACGGCGGACTCCCAGATCCGAGAAACAAAGGCGATACTGGGACTGGTCAGGATGGCGCCGCTAGCGCGGCTTGGGCCGTCCCCGGTCCTCGCCTCTACCACCCACTCCCGCCATACAAGCGTACCAGTTTCTCTGGCGAAACAAACCTCTTCGAATTTAGCTTTTACCAATCTGGTTTGTCTCGCGCTCGACCAATGGTAAATTTCAAAAACAGCACTGTAGGACCCAGCGTCAACGAAAACTCGAACGCCACCACAGGGAAAGAAGTCTCGAACCGATTTCGAAACCCTGCAGATGCCGGAGCCAGTGCAAGGGAGCAAAAGGCGTCACTCAAGGCCACTCTCCCACCTCGTTTCATCGAACAACCAACCTCTGAAGGCGGGGAGACGACTGCTCCCGCCCAGGCGGCTCGACCGGATAATAAGCGGGCCAGACCGTCGTCTAATAGTTCCACCGCCAGTGCGACTTCGTCCGCCCTGCCTACAAGACGAAGGAGAGTGATGTCAGCGAGGAACGACCCAGGCGAGCAGGATTGGAATCAACCGATGGGAGGCACGTAACGCCCCGAGGCACCCCCGCTCACGTCACGGAAGCTAGCTCTATAGAGACGCCAGCCTTTGATCTGAGTCCTGTTTGAAATAGAGTAAATTGTTGAATGGAGAAATGACGAGTGCGATATCTTCTAACTCGAGAGCCGTTCTGCCTCGCACGTGCGATCGTCGCGATGACGTCACCACCCGAGTGCTCCGAACCGCTATGGGTGATACGCCTCTCGGCGAGTGTCGAAGCTACACACTACAACTTTCTCATACAAGGACGGCTATATATCCCATCGAAGTCTCGCCGTGGCAAACAGCAGTAAGCCAAATATAGGGGCGGGAAAATAGTCGACGTTGGTTTATCCCTGCTTGTCCTGACGTCAAACTCGGATCATTCCACGCTCTCAAGCCGGACCCATCCCAAGGCGGATGATAACTGTCTAACCCCCTTTCTCATCCACAAAGGAGCTCTCCTCTAACCACCATCTTGCCTTTTGTTAATTTTTGTGCCCTTAATTTTGTTCACCAATTGTGATTGTCTAGCCAAGTTCAACTTCCGATGGAGATTCCGGCCAAGCCGAATCCAACACCATGGATGTACTTCCTAATTCGGTATGCTACCTTTTCTAGAAAACCTGAAAGGAGGATATCTTGACTAACCCCGTCACTGCTCCACATAAGCCTTCTATTCAAGGTATCAGAGAATCTCTTTTCCGAGGCTTGACCTACTGAGCCATTCGTTCGGGTGGTTTCGCCAGTTCGTCCTCAACGTCTTCTACGGGACAATTGTCGTTGAGAACGAGCACTACATCCCTAAGAACGGAGAGCCAGTGTAGGTGTTCTCATGTGCTCAATTCCAGATCTGAAGCTCATCACCATGGGCTTTTCCACAGCATCGTTTGTGCGAACCACGTCAATTCACTCACAGATGCACTCCTTCTCGTCACATCCGTGTCTTCCAAGGTAAATACTATTTCGTAAATGCCTACTTGAGAAAACGTGATAAGCTAATTCTCCTCGCTTTAGAAACGCAACTTCCTTCGGCTCACTGCAAAGGACTCGCAGTTTGGCCGGAAGACTTTTTCAAGCTGGCTCATCGAGAATGCTGGCACTCTCCCTATCCAGAGGAGAAAGGAACACGGTGACCAAGCGGAAAACTCTGCGACCATGGACAAACTGTTGACCGTATGTCATCTCATTTTGTGGGTGAGAAAACTCTTTGGCTCACCGCTTTGACTTTGTTGTAGGCTCTGTCACAGGGTGACGCTATATGCCTTTTCCCAGAAGGAATGAGCAGGTTCCATCCAACCATGGCACCATTGAAAACCGGAGGTATGGCCTCCATCTTGGTGTGACAACGAGTCCTGACGCGTTGGATGCCAGCTGCTAGGATCGTTTCCGACGTTCTCACTCGCAACCGAGACAACCCTGAATTTGCCGTCACCCTGTTGACCTGCTCGTTGACCTACGTGTTTGTCCAAGCTTAAATCAACCGTCTGTCCAAAGTGATGTTGACCAGCGTATTTCCCATCTCCACCCCACAGGCACCGCTGGTCATTTCGTTCCGACATCCTAGTTTCTTTCAATCCTCCCCTCAAACTTTCCGTCAAAGATACACCATCCCTCATCTCAACCCCTGACAAACCAGTCGACTTTGAAGCCATCAAGTCCCTAACAACTTTCATGCACGCCCAACTCTCTTCAAATACTATCGACTCTCCCTCCTGGGATCTCGTTCGCGTAGCCAAGACTGCAGCTCGGATCTACGTTCCTCTCGGCACTCGAATGCGCCTTGGAGACTGGGTTAGAGTCGTAGCTCGGTTCGTTGAAGGTCTGGCAAAGCCTGGCGACGTTAATGGGGCAGGAACCGGGGCTGAAGGGGTTGCGATTGAGCGGCAAGGGATGAAGCGAACGGTCACTTGGAACTCGAAAGCCGAGTCTCGTCCTCGTGGAGACAGCGTTGGAGAAGGGAGTACCGAGCCTCGATCCCTCGCGGAAGCGCCATCATCAACGCAGGATGCGAGGCTAAGGAGAGAATCCCAGACGTTCTCCTCCGGGTTCGCGGACGAAGAACGAGAACGCCTGGCTCGTGACTTGTCGGTATGCCATAACAATCCACCTGTCCTCATTTGTAGAGTCTGATAACGGGCAATGTTATGGCAGTCATACCAAGACCAACTCAACGCGATCGGGCTGAAAGACGATCGAATTCGACAATCGGCCACCCTCAGCAGGATTAAAATCCTCTGGCGACTCTTACTCCGGATCTGCCAAACCTTCTTTTTCCTGGTCATCGTCACACCAGGTCTGTTCCTCTGGGTCCCGGTGTTCGCAACCACGACGTACAAGTCCGAAAAGCTCAAGCGTTCCGGGCCCGTCTGGGATACGCACGATGAAGTCGCTCAGACGAAGCTCGTGTATGGACTGGCCTCGGGAATTTTCGTCTGGCTTACAGCCGTCCTCCTTACAGCGCCGATATTCGGATTGGGCCTCTTCTTTACCATTTGGTTTGTTCCGGCGTGGATGTGGCTCACCCTCCGATGGACGGAGGACTTGATCGCGGCGTTCCGCGCTGCCATGGCGCTGTACCGTCTACTATGGGTTAGCAAAGCGGACCTCAAAAGGTTGAGGGAAACAAGGGAGGACTTGCATGGCCGAATAATGAACGTCGCAACTGAAGTGCTAGGGCTTCCGAAAGACCCAGAAGCGGAGTTCTTGGTTGTCAGTGGGGAAGAAGGCGACGATCAACCAAGTCGATGGGCAAAGCATCAAAGAGGAAGGTCGCGAGGCGGGTGGGACAGCGCATTGAGGTACTTTTCGATTCGAAGGAGACGAAAACGGTAGGTCTTGTCGGTCCCTTGTCGCTTTTTTTATTTTCTAACGTCGGGCTATCAGTGACTGGAACGAGACCTTGCGCTGGTTCGACGCTACGGAGTTCCCGAAGGAGTGAGGCGATCCTTAAGAGTGGAGCGGGCTGGATTTCAAGTGTTTTTTAATCATAACATAGGCGCGGAGCGAGGAATAAACGAGGAATTGCCATTTAAGCGACTGGTCAACAATAAATTTAAGGAGTGTACCATCCAGTGAACGAGCCGCTAACGGTGGCAGCGGCGAGGACATCAGCAACGGCCTTGTAAGCGGGCTTAGGTTGCTTGTTGGCATCGAAGAGAAGGGCTGCACCCTGTCCAGAGAAGGTCGATGGAACCCAGGAACTGGAGGACGAAATGAAAGTGGTTAGCGCCCTGATTCAGTAGGCAGTCAGGAGATTAATTGCACTTACTAGTCGTCGGACGTGTCCCAGACCGTGATTCCAACGCAGCCACTGTTACTGACGCAGGCGGTGGCGATCGAGGCATAGTTGGTTGCTTGGGTCGCGAGCAAGGCATCAGTAGCTGGGAGAGTCATTCGGATGTCGAGCTCTGGAGTTCCAGCGACAGTGACGGCATAGTGAGCGCTTCACCCTTCACTACAGTTTGTCAAAGATCTATGCTTACCGGTATAAGCCCATTCAAGTCCTAAAGCTATGAATCGAGCAGCGTTGGAGATCAAGTTACCAGGCAAGGAGCCAACGATCAAATGTGCTTGGGCACCCATTCCGTGGATAGGGACTCCTTGGGCAAGCAAAGTTTGAGCCAAAGCATAGTATGCATCACTCTTCGAGCCGGTTCCTTCCACCTAGAGCAGTATATGGTAAGCATGATTGATAAAAGTTGAGATTAAAGGCCTTGGAGGAGGACTTACATTGTAGTCGTTCATGTAGAGCTTAGCTCCGGAGTCAGCGGCGTGAGCGGCGTTGAAGGCGATGGGGACAAAGGATGAGCCAATGGTGTTGTACCAAATTGTGGAACGCCAGGTGCCTAATAGAGCAATGTTAGCATTTGACAAAGATGAAGGGTGGCGGCTCGGCTCACCATCTTCGTTGAAGATTTCATTCACGACATCCCATGCATAGAGTTTGCCCGCATAGTGACCTCCTTCGTTGGCGATGTGGTTCTGGAGAATCGAGATCAAAGTAGAGTTGTCCCAGGTTCCGCTGGTGAGCCATGAAGGGACTGAAGATAGAAGAATGAGCAGCCGACTCAGAACGGGCGGTATTTAACAGCGTAGACGTACGCTGGCTGTGCCAAACGAAGGTATGGCCTCGAACAGTCTGGCTGCGGTTGTGGGCCCAGCTGACGATGTAGTCACCGTGGTCATAGCTAAAGACGTTGCGGGTTGCTTCGATGGTATCCCACTTCATGGCGTTACCAGGTGTAACCATACCGAACTCGCTGAAGCTGAGTAAGTAAAATGAAAGGATCGGTTAATGTATCCCAGACTTGAATTTTAAATTCGGCTTGAACTCACTTTCCAGAAAGGGCTTGGTAAACGGTATCGGTGTTGGACCAGAGGCCGTCCAAAGCTGTTCCGAAGTATCGTCCCTTGGCCTTGGCGAGGGTATTCAATCCACGGAGAGGAATGGGAGTCGCGGTAGATGTGGCGGTGCTGCTGACAGAGGTGGTGCTAGAGACGCTCGAGGTTGACGTGGCCGAGACGGAAGTCGATGAAGATCCACCGGGAGTGTACCATGAGTTGAAGTTGCCGCTGACGGTGGCAGCAGCGAGTGCATCTGCTACCGCCTTGTAGGCAGGCTTGGGCTGCTTGTTGGCATCAAAGAGAAGGGCGGCGCCCTGTCCGGAGAACGTTGATGGAACCCACGAGCTACCCGGGAGCGACGAATGGTAAGCCCTGCAGGTTCAAAGATCGTACGAGTCAAATGACAATACGCACTAGTCGTCGGAAGTATCCCAGACAGTGATACCAACGCAACCGCTGTTGCCGACGCAGGCGGTGACGATCGATGCGTAGTTGGTGGCTTGAGTGGCGAGGAGAGCGTCGGTGGCAGGGAGGGTCATGCGAATGTCCAATTCTGAGATTGGAGCGAGGCAGGTGAGTACGGACCGTCCACTCGCAAGTCAAGAGTTGCCGAGAGGCTAACCTGTGTAAGCAAACTCAAGTCCAAGGGCGACGAATCGGGCAACGTTTGAAGCCAAGTTTCCGGGCAGGGAGCCAACGATCAAATGTGCTTGGGCACCCATTCCGTGAACAGGGACTCCTTGGGCAAGCAAAGTCTGAGCTAAGGCGTAGTATGCATCGCTCTTGGAGCCGGTTCCTTCGACCTAAAGTGGTGTGTGATGAGCCACGTAGACAAGGACCGAGACAATTATCTTTGGCGCTCACGTTGTAATCGTTCATATAGAGCTTGGCTCCAGTGTCGGCAGCATGAGCAGCGTTGAAAGCAATCGGAACGACCGAGGAACCGATGGTGTTGTACCAAATAGTTGAGCGCCAGGTGCCTTGATTCGGAATGTCAGCACTGTCGAAGGTTGAGAAGGCCAAACCCGCTTACCGTCATCGTTGAAGATTTCGTTCACAACGTCCCAGGCGTAGAGTTTCCCAGCATAGTGACCTCCTTCGTTGGCAATGTGGTTCTGGAGAATCGAAATCAAAGTAGAGTTGTCCCAAGTTCCGCTGGTGAGCCACGAAGGAACTGAGGCGAGTACAAACGTAAGCGACGAGGTTTAAAACAATATGCTTGACATGAGAACGTACGCTGGCTGTGCCAAACAAAAGTATGGCCTCGAACGGTCTGACTGTGGTTGTGGGCCCAGCTGACGATGTAGTCACCATGATCATAGCTGAAGACGTTGCGAGTGGCTTCGATGGTATCCCACTTCATGGCATTGCCCGGGGTGACCATACCGAACTCGCTAAAGCTAAGCAAGTAAAATAAAGACGTCAGCTAGTGAATGTTGGATTTGCATTTGAATTCGGCTTAAACTCACTTTCCAGAAAGGGCCTGGTAGACAGTGTCGGTGTTGGACCAGAGGCCGTCCAGTGCGGTTCCGAAGTAACGTCCCTTAGCCTTGGCAAGGCTGTTGAGACCACGGAGAGGGATGGGGGTCGCGGTTGATGTGATGGTAGACGTGCTGCTGGCTGAGGTAGTGCTGGAGATGCTCGTTGTCGACGAGGCCGAGACGGACGTCGACGAGGATCCACCAGGAGTGTACCATGAGTTGAAGTTACCGTTGACGGTGGCAGCAGCGAGTGCATCGGCTACCGCTTTGTAGGCAGGCTTGGGTTGCTTGTTGGCATCAAAGAGGAGGGCGGCGCCTTGTCCAGAGAAGGTTGATGGGACCCACGAGCTACACCCAGAGGGAAGAGTGGTAAGCCGTGTGGGTACGAAGATCGTACGAATCAAAAGACAATACGCACTAATCGTCGGAAGTATCCCAGACGGTGATACCAACGCAACCGCTGTTGCCGACGCAGGCGGTGACGATCGATGCGTAGTTGGTGGCTTGAGTGGCGAGGAGAGCGTCGGTGGCAGGGAGGGTCATGCGAATGTCCAATTCTGAGATTGGAGCGAGGCAGGTGAGTACGGACCGTCCACTCGCAAGTCAAAAGTTGCCGAGAGGCTAACCTGTGAAAGCAAACTCAAGTCCAAGGGCGACGAATCGGGCAATGTTTACAGCCACGTTTCCGGGCAGGGAGCCAACGATCAAATGTGCTTGGGCACCCATTCCGTGAACAGGGACTCCTTGGGCAAGCAAAGTCTGAGCTAAGGCGTAGTATGCATCGCTCTTGGAGCCGGT